>JANIIA010000008.1:24130304-24140505 GCA_027478495.1 Erythroxylum alaternifolium
TGCCTGTGTTCTTTATTTCTCGCTGCTTAGTTTCTTGCACTGGTGAGTTTGTTGGCTGCTGTTTTTCTTTTGGTATTATTTGTGGTTGTTCACACAGGGAAAGGTTTATTGGTTTTGGTTACTTTGTTTCTGCTGCGTGACCAACTCTTCCTTTCCTAACACAACTAAGGTTGCTTATTCGTTACCTCCATCATTGACCATCTATGAAAACCAAGTTTGTATTTTGCCCATTTCCAAATTTGTAGTGTACAGACTGCCTAACTATATCTATGATCTCCATGATTTTCCTTAAGAGCGTCAGAAGATCCCACTGGAACTTTGATGTTCCACAAGCTGCTTTACTGTATGTAGTGATGTCTAGCCCATTTCACCCATATTGAATCTTCATTCTTGATCAATCTCCATAGCCTTCTTGTAAGCATTGTCATTTTTTTTAATGATATGAAATCAAAAACCTAAACCACCTTGGTTCTTAGGTTTGCATCTTTCCACTTGACCCTTGCCTTAACCTTCCCTTCCTTTTTACCAGTCTGCAAAATTTCCTCAATAGCTTGTTGTTTGTTTTAATGATTGCACTGGCTCGGAGTAGATGGGAACTTATTCCTGACAGAGTAGGTATAGGATAACATAAACGAGTGATCTCAACCCAGAGTGGATGAGAGGACCAGTACACATTTACTAAGGCTAAAATAGAAGAAATTGGTTAAGCCTTTTCAATAGGCATTTGGTGAGTCTACTTGTCGTGAGTTTAAAGTTCATAGAAATTGTAAACTTAAGTACATAGCATCTCATTTAGCTATTAATGCAAAGATTCTTTCGTTATCTATTATTTTTTCATAAATATATTTTGTTACTGATGCAACAAGAAAAGTTCTAATTACATTCAGATCGTATCAAACTCGGGCTCTTTTGACATCTTTAAATATCGTGTTTAGGGATAGTAAAAGCAACTTAACAGGCTCAACTTGGCCCGCTTTTAACCTTGATTGATCATGGCACAGATAAGATTTTTCCAAAATGACCCCGTTTTATTTAAAATGACGTCTTTTAGAAATTTTTAACTTTAAAAAATAAATTGCAAGTTCGATCGTGACCGAGCCCATCCCAACTCAGCCCATTAACATTCCTAAACGGGTTCACTCATAACTTTATTTGCTAGAAACCAGTTAGTAATGTAAATTTGAATTATTTGGTATATGAAGTAAGAAGGCATTAGAATGAAGATTTTTATTGCCTCTCTTCCATGATGTGAAAGTAGGACCAATGAAAACTTAAATAACTGAACGTAATGGCGGACTCAACAAGTCATCGGTCAACAAGTCGTCGGTCAACGGGCACGCCCAAAACTCCATAGTTATCACATATGTAAAAGTTCAGTTCCCACTTTACCAGTGTTAACAGAAACCATGTCCACGTTCTTCCTCTTCTCTGTCCTCCTCCTCTGCAGCCCACGCCCATCATCATCCCAAGAGCAGAGTTTCACTTCTTTTTCCTCTTTGGACAAGCCATGGCGTCCAATACAAAATAAACTCCTCCTTTCGCATAACTCGACCTTCGCAGCCGGATTTCTGTCACTGCCCGGCTCAAAAAACCGCTTCAACTTCTCTGTTTGGTACAAAAATTTAACAGAGAAGACCATCGTGTGGTCTACCACCGGTGCTGCTTCTTCGCTCAGCTCCGATGCCTATCTGATCATAACCAACGGTAGTAATCTCCGTCTAGTCGATGACCGCTCTTCTACGACAAACTTGTGGCCTGGTACTGCTAAAGGGAATTCAAGCTCCAATCGGCTCTTGTTACAAGAAGACGGGAATCTTGTTTTTGGCAGCTGGAACAGTTTCCAATTTCCAACAGATACGTTCTTGCCTACTCAGCTAATAACTAAAATTGATCTTCGTTCAAGGAATGGTAAGTTCACATTCTCCAATTCATCCTTGTCTTACAACAACGATAGCTATTGGAGCTCCAGTAATATGTTTATACAGCTTAATAGCGATGGTAGTGTGGCTCAATTGAATGGAATTTCGATTATTTCTGCTGATTATGGAGATCCCAGATTGCGAAGGTTGACTCTTGACGACGATGGTAACCTAAGACTTTACAGTATTGATCCGAAAAGTGGTTCTTGGCTTGTTACTTGGCAGGCTCTTCAGGAAATATGCAAAGTTCATGGATTATGTGGACCAAATGCTATCTGCGTGACCGATGGTTTAACAGATCCTACCTGTGTGTGTCCTCCCGGGTTTAGTAAAAATTCGACTGATCCAACTGCATGTGTCAGAAGGAAAAATCTTACCAACAAAACCAAATTTCTTCGGCTTGATTATGTAAATTTTACTGGTGGGTTAGATCAGAGCAACCTGAAAGTCAGCAATTACTCGTCATGTGAAGCAAGTTGTTTAAGTAAATCAAATTGTCTAGGATTCATGTTCAAGTATGATGGCCAAGGTTTCTGCGTGCTTCAGCTTGAGAGACTACTATATGGGTACTGGTCTCCAGGAACTGAGACAGCCATGTTCTTGAAATTGGATGATTCTGAAACAGATGAATCGAATTTCAATGGCATGACCAGTTTGTTGAACACGACATGTCCAGTCAGAATAAGTCTTCCTTTGCCACCTGCGGAAACCAACACCACAGCCAGAAACATCGCGATAATATGTACTCTATTTGCTGCAGAGCTGATGTCTGGGGTTTTTTTCTTCTGGACATTCCTGAAGAAGTACATCAAGTACAGAGACATGGCTCAGACTCTAGGCCTCGAATTATTGCCAGCTGGGGGGCCTAAAAGGTTCACATATGCGGAGCTCAAAGCAGCAACAGAAGATTTCGCCAATGCTATCGGGAAAGGTGGATTTGGTGATGTTTATAAAGGAGTGCTTCCCGATAAGAGAATTGTGGCAGTCAAGTGCCTGAAACACGTAACTGGAGGAGATGCAGAGTTCTGGGCAGAGGTTACAATCATTGCTAGAATGCATCATCTCAACTTGGTGAGGTTATGGGGATTTTGTGCTGAAAAGGGGCAAAGAATTCTCGTCTATGAGTATGTGCCTAATGGCTCGCTTGACAAGTACCTATTCCCTACTGGTAGGATTGAACCGTTAGGTGCTCAAAAGGAGATGGGTCCTGCAGCTATTGATGGCCCGAAACCCCTTCTTGAGTGGGGTATCCGGTATCGTATCGCACTTGGTGTTGCAAGAGCCATAGCCTACTTGCACGAGGAGTGTCTGGAGTGGGTGTTACATTGTGACATCAAGCCTGAAAACATACTATTGGGTGATGATTTTTGTCCGAAGATCTCTGATTTTGGTTTGGCCAAGTTGAGGAAAAAGGAAGATGTGGTGAGCATGTCTAGGATCAGAGGGACTCGTGGATACATGGCACCGGAATGGATCAAGAGTGACCCGATAACCCCAAAGGCTGATGTGTATAGTTATGGTATGGTTTTGCTAGAGATTGTCACTGGGTCTAGGAACTTCGAAATGCAAGGTTCGATGATGGAGAGTGAAGACTGGTACTTCCCAAGGTGGGTTTTTGAGAAGGTGTTCAAGGAAACTAAAGTAGAGGACATACTAGACCGTCAAATTAAGCATTGCTACGACGGTAGGGTACATTTTGAAATGGTGGATCGGATGGTGAAGACGGCAATGTGGTGCCTTCAGGACAGGCCAGACATGAGGCCGTCAATGGGGAAAGTGGCTAAGATGTTGGAAGGAACTGTAGAAATTACAGAACCAAAAAAGCCCACCATTTTCTACTTAGGTGAGGAATAAGTTGTGTAGCTAATTGTCCCCGTTCAGAATAAGGTTGTTTATGCTTTGTTTGTTTTTTCTGCGTGATTTGAACTAGTAATGCTAGATAAAGTCCTAAAGAGCCTCAGGGCCTTACCCCCTTGTAAAAATAAAACTTTATCGAATGTATAAATTATGTCCTTTTGCTGTTGACTATCAAATCATAAAGATGAACCTTAGATGAATTGATGAATTATTTATTAACTATTTCTATGATTAAATTGTGGATCAAGTAATCACAATATCAAATAATGCATCTATTATGTTTGGGTTTGCAATTAAAAGATTCATGTTTTTAACTTAATTATCAAAAATGTTCACACCCAATTTAATATGGGTTAGGATTATCTTTTCTTTTCATAATATATTAGTAAGTTTATAAAATGATTAAACTTCATTTGAAATATATGGAGATGGTTCTTATAACTACAAACATTGTAATTAAAGACTTCAAAAAATTAAATTACATGAAAGAAAAATTGCATCAAACTACAATTTACAATACGGTACGAGGTGAATTTTATGATTAAAATGTTGCATGTAACGATTGGAAAGTTACAAGTGATTGAAATTTGCATCATATAACTAAAAATGATCAAATTATTGTACTAGATTGAAACAAGTTTTTAGTCATTAAATGTAACTTTTTAGTTACAGGAGTTACATGTCACAACTTTTCCTCTCCAAATACTTAACTAAAACCTTGGAAAGGATGATAGCGAGAATTTTTACGGGGAAGCAACAATGGGGGAGGTCCAGGAGTAGAAGTTAATTGGAAGGAAGTATGCAAACTAATTGATGAATGGGATATAGGAATAACCTTAATTAACTTAAGCAATAAAATTTTGTTAAGGAAGAGATTGTGGAGGACTTTAATAGTTAAGGACTCTCTTTTGATCAAATGGATGCACAACTCTTTTTTGAAGGTGAAAAGCTTATGGCGACTGGTTAACAAACCAAGTTACTCACACTCCTTAAACCAATTACTTAAGATGAAGGAATCCTTTGAACAAAATATTAGTTACAAGGTGGGGAATAAAGAGACAACGAGGAGTGGCCTAATGGCTTCAGCTCCTCACTTAAAGCTCTCCTTTAAAAGAAGGTCTTAAGTTTGAGTCACGTCAAAGAAGGAGAAATAGGAATTTGTCCTATTGATGATCCTCTAGCCCCTTGAGCACAGTTCCTTGATCGGATCAATTACGGATGTCTCGCTTCCAGCGGCAGTGTGGGATTGAAGCTACTAGAGAACCTGAGGCTGCTGGGAACCTGAGGCTGCTGGGAACTTGATGCTGATTAGGGGGCCAGCGATCAATCAGCAGTTGACCAATCAAGTACGTGACGACTCCTTGTGAGCAGAAATGTACAGGCTACGTAGGAACCTGAGGGTCTTGGGATTCCAGATTTACATCTTCTAGGGTTCTTAGGGTAGGGTCTTAGAGGCTTAGGATTAGTCCGGCTAAGCTGAGATACCTAATGTAATAAAAAAAAAGGTAGGGAATAAAGAAACAACCTCACTATGATTTGATAATTGGGGGAAGATGTGTTCCCTATGGAAGAAAAGGTAATCTAGTTCAAACATCCCTATAGAAGTCGAGGTAAGTAAGTGGATAAAGGAGGACCAACAGGACAACTATCCAAGAGGAATGGATTAAGGGCTCCCTCGTTACACCCCAAACCCAAACTAGGAGGACTTCTAAAGATGGAACAATGACATTAATGGGAATTTCAATAACAAAGCTTATTAGGATTGGATCAGACCGAGGGAAATCTGGCAATGCTCCACTAACAAGATCTAGGGGATTATCCAAGATATATTAGAAAGGAGGCATGCCATCGATTGCAAAAAGGAAGTATACTGAACAAGTACCGAAATATGTTTGCGAGAACTATACAGGGAAAGGAATAATCGAGTATTCAATAGAATATAGAGCTCTTTGGAGATGGTAAAAAGGAAATGTACATATAAGATAAGAGAGATACTAGTCTTAAACAAAGAAACCAAGAACTACAGCATTGAACTATCAAGTGCATGGGGAATATAGCATTATACACTGAAAATACCTTATTCTAGATACTAAGATTCCCATTAATACAGATATAGAAACTAAATGGATGGAAGAACAAGCTATGCACCTGGATTCTAAGCAAGGTAGAGGATGGATAATGAATTAAATTTATTTTCGGATAAAAAAACAAATAACAAGGATTCTGCGACATTTTTTTGACATTCCGCGACGTTATAAAACGTCGTAGAATAATAACGATTCTGCGACGTTTCTATAAACGTCGCAGAAGCTACCTTTGTGCGACGTTTTACAAAACGTCGTTGAAACTTCCGCGTGACGATTAAAGAAATGTCGTGGAATGTTATGATTCCACGATGTTTTATATAAACGTCGCCCAAAGTCTAAATTTTTCATGACGTTTTCTTAAACGTCGCCGAATATTGATACATTCAACGACGTTTCCTTTAAAACGTCACAGAAACCTATTGCCTACTCCACTATGTACGATGTTTTTTGTGACGTTTTTTAAAACGTCGCAAAAGGAAATCTGCGACGTTTTTGGAGAATCTGCGACGTTTTAAAAACATCGCAGATTGTGTAATATTCTTGTAGTGAGAATCCAATCAAACCATAATTCAAAACATAACAATTCACATCATAGTCATTCTTAATCTTTCATACCCCGGGACATGTCAATTGAGTGCATATGTTATCTTTGTAATGTGTACAAAATACAATTCGTATATGAATGTTAATGTTATGCATGTATATGCAATGCTTGATTTAGGTTTCTAACCCTAAGCATATTCCAGAAACCGGATATTATATGTTACATTTTTATTTCGTTGGCAATCATTTAGCAGTAAATTTTTTCTAGCCAACAATTGACTTATACTCAATGTTTGGCTACATATTTGTAGTGCTTTGGCTAGATAAACATTTTTGTAGCGAATACTTTTTATCTATGATTTTTAACATGTCCCTATAATTTTTTGCTATAGGACATTAGCGATCCTTCATATGATGAAAATAAAACATCACAAACAACTATAGACAACATTTTTGAACAAATTGGCTACAAGTTTATTCATAGCCTATTGTCAAGTTTGTTGCAGTGAGGCTAGCCTCGAGAAAATTCTCAAAAGAATTTAAGGTAAATAAAAGTAAGCAAAACTAAAAAAAATTAGATTGGCTATGATGATATCATGATAATGTTGAAGAGAGAAAATTTATTCTATATCTTACACAGATTGCATATTACAAGCGTTTTTGCATACAAAATTGATACTATAAATTTGATGTATATACAAGACAAGTTTAGCCAAAAGGAATTTTTATGAAATCAGAATTCTAAGTATAGGGAGAGATTTTCTCGTGGTATAAATCTGACCGAGTATTATGTTCCTTAATTTCCTCTTAACATTATCTTTTTATTTTGATAGACCTGTCTAACTATCATCATACTATAAAAATCCTATGTTGTCATCCCCTACCTTACATCTTATATTTGGCCTCTGCTTCTCATCTTCAATAATTGAGTTATGAACCAAGAATAACTTCATTGGAGAATGATTTCTCTCTTTAAGATTTAACTATGAATCCATTTCATCCATAACAATTCCTTGTCTACTAGCACTGTCCAAAACCTCTTAATATTTTATTACAAGATACCCTAATATTTTAGGCTCTTATTTTGGTATTGAGGGAAACTCAAGAGTTTTTTCCCTTGTTTCCATTCACCCGGACCCAATACTTACCAAGTGACGAATATACTTTAGAGAGACCCGTTTTCAGAATGCCAGCACCACATTACGAACTTAAAAACATCTGACGAGAACGACTAGGGAAATACATGTCTTCACTTCGTGGCTTATTCATACTGGAACATCGGGACAGCTACATAACTTTTCGGTACTTACAATGTATATCATTCACAAAATCAATGGAACCAAATGACAGAGCCAAAAATTTGCCGCCTCATAATTGTTTGCTCGTCTTGAACTGTCCGAACACCTAATTTTCTTCAGTTTAAACACCACGAACTTTTTGTCTCCACTTCACCTGTTCCATATAACATATTTCACTCACCACCTTAACTTCTTAGAAACTGTCTTCAACCCATCTTTGGAAAAGACTAGTGAACTCGGATCGATTATTCTTCATCGCAATGGCGAAACCAGGTCATAAAGGTGCAGCGAACAGAAGCCTTGAGAGTCTAATGGACATGGACAAGTCAGGTCAGGCTTGTAAAAATGGCGCGACAACTGGGACTCGGAAGACGTTTCGAGGGCAAGGCCTCGAGTTCAAAAACATATCATACAGTGTGATTAAGAAGATGAAGAAAGATGGTGAGTGGGTAAAGAAAGAAGCTTATCTTCTCAATGATATCACTGGTCAGGCTATGAGGGGTGAGATTATGGCCATCATGGGACCTAGTGGAGCTGGGAAGTCCACTTTTCTTGATGCTCTGGCTGGTCGAATTGCACAAGGTAGTCTTGAAGGATCCGTCAGGATCGACGGAAAACAGGTTGATGAAGTACCTCCTAGAATAGTACTTAAACATTTGATATGTGTATATATTAGACAGTAAGATAGCGTGTTTACATGTTATATGCAAGTACTGTCCTTCCTGCAGGTTACTACAAGCTACATGAAGATGATTTCATCGTATGTGATGCAAGATGACCAGCTCTTTCCCATGTTAACTGTCTTTGAGACTTTGTTGTTTGCGGCTGAAGTTAGGCTTCCTCCTTCCATTTCAAGGAATGAGAAGAAAAAGAGAGTCTATGAGCTTCTTGATCAGCTAGGCTTAACGGTACATATCCATTTTCTTGTCATGTTGCTGTGCCTTTCTTAAAAAAGAAAATCACATAAGCATATACCCACTAAACAGAGGATTATTGGCTGACTGTTGCAGAGTGCCATGCATACCTATATCGGTGATGAAGGAAAGAGAGGAGTGTCCGGAGGCGAGCGAAGGAGGGTGTCCATAGGAACTGATATAATCCATAAGCCATCACTGCTTTTCCTTGATGAACCAACCACAGGTCTTGATTCTACAAGTGCTTACAGTGTGGTTGAAAAGGTAAAGGAAATTGCCAAGGGTGGTAGTATTGTGTTGATGACAATCCATCAGCCTTCTTTTAGGATTCAGATGCTCTTGGACAGAATCACAGTCCTTGCAAGGTAAGTTTTAGAATAGGATATAAGCTAATATGCTTACAGTCTGATTCTGATTATCGGAGGCATTGATTTGAAGCACACCTATTCATCAAAATCTATGAACAGAGGCAGACTTGTATATATGGGCGGCCCAACTGGTCTTCCTGCTTATCTCGCAGGATTCGGAAGGCCAGTTCCCGAGGGTGAAAACAGTCTCGAGTATCTTCTGGACGTGATTAAAGAATATGATGAGTCCACGGTAGGACTTGAACCCCTAGTGCTGTATCATCGAGATGGCATCAAACCGGATGATGTTGCTAGGACACCAATTCCAAAAACACCGAAGACGACACGAACTCCTCGTCCTAAGACTCCTGAATCATTGAAGAGTGCCATCAGCCTTAGAAGTCAAGCATTCTCATTCATAGGAAGCATGACTCCTCGAGGTCGAACAAACTATGGCTCTGGCCATACGGATTATAGTTACAACGAGGATGAAGAAGAGGAATTCGACAACTCACTCAACCGCAGGACTATACGGACACCAATGAACATGCGCAGTGCTGGTGCCTACAATACGCGCTTGGCCTCTCATTTCTACAAGGACTTTTCTGTCTGGCTCTACCATGGTGTTACAGGAACTCCTCGCCAAGCGCCATCATGGACTCCAGCAAGAACTCCTGCAAGGACGCCAGCAAAAACACCTGTTTCTGGAGTTAGAAGCCAAGCTTCAAGCAGGTATTCAACACCTCAAGCTCAACGTGTCCCTAATCGCCCCAAAACTCCAATAATTTACAGCTCGTCGTCAGAATCAAACCTCCCTTCTTATGAAGATTTTGAATTCGAGGAAGAAGAAGTTCTGGACGAGCCAGCACATGGTCCTAAGTTCGCCAATCCGTGGCTCCGAGAGGTTGCCGTCCTGTCCTATCGCACAGCACTAAATGTGGTTCGCACTCCTGAGCTTTTCCTCTCCAGAGAGATTGTACTAACTGTTATGGCACTTATTCTATCCTCACTTTTCAAGAACCTTGGCGATGGATCATTCAAGACCATCAACAGGCTTCTCAATTTCTACATCTTTGCAGTTTGTTTGGTTTTCTTTTCCTCCAATGATGCTGTCCCAACGTTTATCCAGGAAAGGTTCATCTTCATTAGGGAAACTTCACACAATGCATATCGTGCTTCTTCTTATGTGATCTCTTCACTGATAGTTTACCTTCCATTTTTCGCTATCCAAGGTTT
>JANIIA010000008.1:24236508-24257602 GCA_027478495.1 Erythroxylum alaternifolium
TCAGAAGCGAGAGACGCAAGGAAAAAACAAGAAGACTTTAGAGACGGCAAATGAGTTAACAGTAAAGGGGCAAAATCAACTTTTAACGTAACAAATATCAGCTGAAACCTTAAAACGCTCCTCTGTAATAGCTTGTTGATATTCAGCTGGTTGGGTTGAATCAGCCAACCCAACCAGCCAACAACCAAACACCTAGAATAGCTTCTTTATGAAATCAAACAGTTGATTTTGGTCAACCAACTAAAAAATTAGCTGATCAATCAACAACCAAACAAGGCCTATGTATATTTTACAATATTTTATATTATAAACTTCTATAATGTTCCATAATGTTCTATAAACTTCTACAAGTTTTCATAGTCTTATACCATGTTACAAAAGCTTCTAAAGTCTTCCATAAGCTTTTATCATGTTCTAGAAGCTTCCAAAATCTTCCATCAGATTCTAACATGTTTTAGAAGACTCTTTCGACCAAATTTAATCTTGTGCGCTTCAAAACACACCGTCAAAGCTTCCAAAATCTTCCATCAGATTTAACATACTTTAAAAGACTCTTTGGATCAAATCTCTTCTTGCGAGCTTCAAAACATACAAAACGTGACATGATGTATGGTCGTAATGTCACAACTCTAAAGTTTTCATCGTAATCATTTAAGTAAAAGAGATCTTTGCCAAATCCACCTCTACAATTTTATTTTTACAATTTGACATTTTTATTATTAATATCAGCTTTATTTTTTTATTTTCATCAATTACTTGTAAATCATTTTTAGTTTATTAATAATTAATAATGCACTCTCTTAATATATTAAAATTTAGTATTTTAACTATAAATACATATTTTTTGAGAATTAGTTAATTTTATTCTTATATTATATTTAATATATTTAAATTTTGAATAAAAACTTTAATGGGCAAGTGGATTCATACATTTATCTTTATTTGCTCCATTTAAAAAATAATTATACGCCCTATAACTAATTTAAAGGCAGGGAATTTATACAAAATCTTGCGCCACTACGTTTAAAAGGTATAACGAGAACCTGCACTGTTACTTTTAATATCCCAACTGATCCAATCAAGTCAAACCGTACCCCACGGTGATCTTAACTTTTATTTGGGTCGGGTCGAAGCAAGAATCGGGTTTTGAATATGAGATGACGTGCTTGTATGCCAGGTGTACACTGTGTATTATTAACAAATTAGGAAAAACAAATAAACCAAACAAAGCAAACGCCAACGCAACGCTAACCCAATCATTCGGCCTCTAAATTTATTTTAAAAAATAAATAAACAAAATGATTTTATACTCTCTCTCTCAAATCTCGCTACGATAACAATGGCAGTTTCTCTCTCTAATCTCTTTGAACTCCTCCATTTCATTACACAAACTCCTTAGTTTTGAGATCATGTGAACTGCTTGATATTGAATCTTCTAGATTAGTTTAAGTAAAGAGAGAGGTTGATCTCTCTCTTTTTGATGCTGATTTAATTTTCATGGCGATCGTTACCGGAGATCGTTATCTGGAAAAGCTGGTGAAATTCGTCGAGCGACAGGCCGGCGGTTTGATCGACGGCAGCTTAATACTCAAGCTGAATCCCGCCGGCCTTCACTACGTGCAATTGCGGCTCGAGGCCCTCCACGAGCTCGAGAGTCTTCTCGCCGGAGCTCCTGTGGACTATCTCCGAGCCTACGTCTCCGACCTCGGCGACCATCGTGCTCTCGAGCAACTCCGTCGCATTCTTCGCTTGCTTACTTCCTTAAAGGTTGTTTCTGTACTTCCGTCGCCGTTACGAGACCCTACGCCGCTGTCTCTGCTGCCGTTTGGGAGACTGAGGGTGTTGGAGCTCAGAGGATGCGATTTGTCCACGTCTGCCGCTAAAGGTTTGCTGGAGCTAAGGCATACCTTGGAGAAGATCATCTGTCACAATTCTACTGTGAGTTTTACTTCTTTTTCTTCTCCTTTAGTTTTGTGTTGAGAATAGTGTAATTTTGTTGCAAGATAAGGTGATACTGAGTTCTGAAATGATGATTGAGAATATGGTTTTTGTCTGAGAAAAGCAACGAGAGAGTAGTGGAACTTGGTAAAGACTGGAGGAAACTCACTTTTGTAACGTGTATTCGTTTATTTTCCCCTTATTTATATATTTTTTATTTCCTTAATTTAGTTTCTGATTGATGAAGAGGCTTGGTGCAATAAAGAAAAAAAACCGATGGAGTTTTTTTTTAATGGTTAATTGTTTTGTGTTGAGATTTGTTCAATTGTAGCTGAATCCTAAATGAAAAATGACAAGAAAGAAATGAACAAGAGGACTTGTTAGAACTGCCGATGAGACTAATTTGTGTCAACTTTTTTCAATTATGCATTCTTATGATGCTTTCTGTGGTGCTTCTCTCAAAGTAATTTGTTGCACTCTGCATTTATTGTGCAAATATGGAAATGCATCAAATAAAATATTGACTTCTGTTTTGGGTTCCTTTATAATTTAGGATGCATTACGACATGTATTTGCCAGTAGAATTGCTGACATAAAGGACTCTCCACAATGGAACCGGTTGTCATTTGTATCATGTGCATGTAACCACTTGGTTCTTATGGACGAGTCCTTGCAACTTCTTCCAGCTGTGGAAACTCTTGATTTGAGTCGGAATAAAATAGAGAAGGTGGATAATCTACGAAGGTGTTCCAAACTGAAGCACCTTGATCTGGGGTTCAATCATCTGCGAACAATTGCACCATTTAGTGAGGTAACAATTCACGATAAAGCTTCAACTGGTATACATTTGTGTGCATGATTATTAGCTTTGAAGTCCAAGCGCTTGTCCTATATCAATTTTGCTACTTTTCAAATTTCCCCCTCCAATTATTCTTTTGTATATTCTACTGCGGGACAACTTTTCAATGAATTGTGCGTCGAGGTTCATCTTTGAGAATTTAGCTGCTACTTTTCCAATGTGTATCTTCAAATTTTTCTTTAAAAGTGTTGTCATCCATAGCAATACCTAGCTTATTAATAGTGATTCGATAAGAAGGTTGCTCAACGTTAGTACTGCTGTTAAAGCAACTTAGTCTTAGGTTGGTCTGGTTACAATTGAACATGTTTACTATATTTCTTTGTCTTTTTTTTTTTCGGGGAACATGGGTACCATGCTCTTCACAATAAACTGATTCTTTAATCTTTGCCTACCTCCTGTCTTCCCATTAGTTAAAATGGGCAAATCCTACTTCCAAATTGATTTATACAAGTATTACCCATCTTCTAGGAGTTAGCTTTCTGTTGAATCTTAGGTTGCTTAAGTTTCTTTATCAGTATTGACTATTTTTGTGACTAGTAAGGTTTATTTTAAGCATGGGGTCTTATGAGATTCTAGGCTTGTGCATGTCATAGTGCTTGTTTGTGGTTCATTTTGCAATTTTGTTTTGGTTTTGAATCTTGGATGTAGATAAATATTTTTTATATCTTGGAGTTGGAAAATTGCAATGTGGTACATAAAGAATACCAGTTAAGACAAATTTATCAGCTATTATAATAGTTCCTATTCCTTCAACCTTAAGAACCTGTCCATTTGCTACCTTGACAGTTCTATGATCTTGACAAGGTTGAATATCAACAAATAAAGATTTATCACAGGTCATATGGTCATTTGCCCCTCAATCAACAATCCGAATTCCACGATTCGGGGTTTTAACGCCCAAGGCAGTGCATGTGTTACCTGTATTCACCATATGACTCGTAGATACCACTTTTTCAGCTTTTAGATCATACTTGCTCAGAATTTTTCTAAGCAACTCGACCTCCTCCTTGCTTACCGGTACATTTTCACCTTCTACCTTGTCATTACCAGCAGCTGCATAGCTTTTGCTCTCTCTTCTGGTTCTATTTCTCATATTGGTGGCTTGCCATGGATCTTCCAGCAAGTATCACTGGTATGCCCACTTTTTTGACAGTGTTCACACCAAAGCTTACTTGATTTTTTCTTTGATTCTGGTCCAGTAGTTCCTTTGGTAGCCATAACTGAGGATTTAGGAACCCCATTGTTGTTTAAAGTCCCATGAATCAGTTGTCTCCTGCTTTCTTCACACTGAATAAGATTGACTGCTCCCATGATTGTTGGAAGAGGACTGGTAGCCATGATTCTGCCACGAACATCATCATAAACTGAGTTTAAGCCCAGCAGAAACTCATACACTTGTTCCTGTTCTGCAATCCTCTTATAGCATGTCAAATCTTCGTTACACATCCATTGGTGAGGATCATAAAGATCCAATTGTTGCGATAGCTTCACCAATGCTGTGTAATATTGAGTTACTGTCTTCTCTCCTTGCTTGGTCCATCTCAAAAGACTCTTAATTTGGAACAAAGCAGCAGTATCTTCGATAGTAGCATAAGTTTGTTTGGCATTTTCCCAGATTTCTTTTGCAGATGTGGCCAAGACAAACTGCTCGCTGACTTCCAGGATCATCAAGTTGATCAACCAGCTTATAACAAGGTTGTTTTCAGCCAACCAAGTCTGGTACTTTGGGTCTGACAGGTCGGACACAACAAGTGGTGCTGTACTTAAGTATTTTTCTTTCCCTCTCCCTCTTATGAACACGAGCACCGAGTGGGACCATGGTAGATAATTATTCCCATTTAGTCTGTGACTGACTATACTAGTTTGGATCCAAACATAATCATTTCCCTAGTGCTCTGTACTGCTTTGATACCATGAACAGAAATGGGAAATGATATTCTGATGTATTGACTAGAAAATATACAACCATATATAGGCCATTACAAGTAGGAATTTAAATCTAGAATGATATCTAAAGATATCTAATGTAATCCCTTATATCAGGTATTTCAAAATTTCCATCTTAACTATTTACAGCCTATCTATATCTCAATAATCTAATTTACAGCTGTATAGTATCTTGATAGGAATATTACTCATAATATTCCATCGACAGTTATATATCTAGTATCAGAGCAGGTTTCCATCTTTGGGAACTTGGCACGCAAGAAGAACAACTTACCTATGGCTGGCAGAACTAATTGGGAAGATAGGGTCAATTCCATGGAAGAACAACTTAGGGGCTCTATGGTGAACTCCGAGAGAGCGTGGATTAAAAGTTTGCAAAGGTTAATGGCATGGACGATCATTTGCAGACCCTATCCACTCACGTCGAAGAGTTGCTTCGATTGTTTAAAAATCGAGCAAAGAATAGGACTCCACAGGATACTGCAGAAAAATCAGCTCGTTTGGGTGGCCTTGGCCTCCTTCCATCTCCGTTGGAAAAGTTGGCTAATGATAGCCATAGGAAGGGAGTAGCTATGGGAATGGGAGAAGGTAGCAACAATATAAGCAAGGTGGAATAATGTAGAATAATAGAGTTGGAGGAATCAATCATGGCCCTATTCCTAAGATTGATTTTCCATATTTTGATGGTACAAACCTAAGGAGTTGAATTAGACAATGTGAGAAATATTTTAGGGTCTTTGTTGTGGTAGAAGATTGCAAACTGGAAGTAGCTTCAATGCATTTAGAGGGGAAGGTTGATAGATGGTTCCAAAGTCGGGTGGAGCAGGAGGGGTCGTATCAATGGGACTAATTTTTTAAGGCTTTGGCAGGAGGTTTCATTCCAAGGAATTTGCTAATGTAGTTGAGGAGTTCAATAAACTCAGGCAAGGGGGTTCAGTAGAAGAATATCAAGAGCAATTTGAAGACCTCAGGTCCTCCATGTTGCAAGGTAACCCAACCCTAACCGAGGCCTATTTTATTTCGAGCTTCCTTAGTGGCTTATCTGATACGTTGAGACCAATGGTGAAGATGTTCAAGCATCAATCTCTATCTGAGGCGTTTGAACAAGCTTGATTACAAGAAGCCTCTGTTGAAGCCTTGTTTAAGATTCAACCTAAAAGCCAAACTGCCTACCCCAATTCTATAACGACAAATAGAGGCTTTGTGATCACCACCAAAGGAGTTTCTACAACGCCAAAACCAAACTACCCATAAGTGCCGAGGATAGAACTTGGAGCATGCTTTTGTTGCGGAGAAAAATATTTTCCAAGGCACCGGTGTGTGAAGAAACAGTTTCACTGTAATTTTGCTTATCAAGAGGAGAATGAACATGAACAAGTTGAAGGTAGTGACGTGGCTCAGATACCATTGTTGATTTTAGATGACAGTGGTAGTACACATAACTTCCTCGACGGCCGAGCATGCAGGGTATTTCGTTTAAGGCAAATCTTGGAGTTCTTGATCTTGAAGGGTGCGATGTGGTACTAGTAGTGGACTGGATGAAAAGGTTTAGTTTGATCATGTTTGATTTCAATGAGCTGCTGCTGTCTTTTGAGTATGAAGGGAGAAAAGTAGTGTTAAAAAGGAGTTGCAGGGGATGATCAAGCCAAACTTGGTAGCATTAAGGGCAAGGGACTTCAATATTGCATTAAGAATGAGGAGGTGGCCCAAATTTTTGCAATCCTACGTACCACATAAATTGACACCAATACTAACTCGGGTAACTCTAATTCACCAGAGTTGCAGGACCTACTCACTGATTTTTAGGAGTTGTTTGGTTCTCCTACAGGTTTACCTCCTCGTAGGTTTTGTCCATACCATTCCCTTAAAACCTGGGTCTTAACCAGTTAATTTACGTCCAACCATTACCCATTTTCAAAAGGTAGAAATTAAAGCACTAGTTAAAACTATGCTGAAGGAAGGAATAATTCAACTGAGCCATAGCCCCTTCTCCTCTCCAGTGCTCCTCGTAAGGAATAAGGACAATTCTTGGCGTTTTGTGTGGATTATCATTAGTTAAACTCTCTCACCATCAAAGATAAGTTCCCCATTCCTCATATAGAGGACCTCCTCGATGAATTGCATGGCGCATCATATTTCTAAAAGATTGAACTTAGGCCGGGGTATCATCAAATTCGCATGAAGGAGGAGGACATTCACAAGATCGCTTTTTGCGCTCGTATGCATCACTACGAGTTTTGTGTGATGCCTTTTGCGTTGACTAATGCTCCCACAACATTTCAATCCTTGATGAATCATATATTTGAGCCCCATTTACATAAGTTAATTCTTGTGTTTTTTGATGATATATTGGTCTATAGAAGGACTTTTGCTTAGCACCTCCATCACCTTCGGCTCACTTCGAGCTCATAGTTTATATGCCAATCTATCAAAGTGTTCTTTTGCACATACTCAAATTGAGTATTTGGGTCATATCATCAATCAAAAGGGAGTGCAAACTAACCCAACAAACGTCAACTTCTGTAAAAGAACTCAAGGGATTTTTTGGTCTGATTGGATATTATAGGCATTTTGTACAGAATTACGGGTCCATTAGCAAGCCGTTGACACAGTTGCTCAAGAAGGATTCATTCCACTGGTCTATTGAGGCACAAGAAGCTTTTTGAGAAGCTTAGAGAGGCTGTGTGTAAGACCCCAGTACTAGTCTTACCAGACTTTTCGAAGCCTTTCATCCTTGAAACCGATGCAAGCGACAGTAGTATTGATGCTGTTCTAATGCAAGAGTAGAATCCTATAGCATATTTGAGCAAGGCTCCTAGTCTTAAGAACCAAGGATTCTCTATATATGATATGTGACTTTCAGCGGTGTTGCTAGCTGTTGATCATTGGAGGCACTATCTTGAGGGAGCTCCATTTATTATTAAAACTGACCATGACAGTTTAAGGTTTTTATTGCAACAAAAGCTGCATACACATTTGCAGAAGAAAAGCTTGTCCAAGCTATTGGGACTCGATTATTCCATTATCTATAGACAAGGTGTTGAGAATAAAGTCACAGATGCTCTTTTGTGTAAGTCAAACCATTCAAGTTGCTATGCAATCACACACCTTGTGCTTGATTGGATTGAGGATCTGATACGCAGCTACTGCGGTGATGTATGCGCTTAGGAATTTATCGCCAAGGCGACACTGAAGGAGTCTTCTATTCCAGCAGACTACTCTTTTAAGCGTGGGCTGATCCGCTTAAAGGGGTGAATATACGCTGGTACTGCTGAAGATTTTCACCACCGATTAATAGAGTTTATGCATGGCTTAGCGATTGGTGGTCATTCGGGTTGAGAGGGGACGTACCAATGGATGAAAGCTGTATTGTATTGGCCCGCATTGAAAAAGGAAGTCATAGAGTTTATAACAGGTTGGGAGGTTTGCCAAAAATGCAAGTATCAACAAATTACATATCTTGGACTACTTCAGCCATTAGAAATACCAAAGCAAGCCTGGAACCATATCACCATGGATTTTATTGATGGGCTACCAAAATCAAATGGCAAAGATTCTATACTAGTCGTGGTTGATAAATTTACGAAGTATGGGAGGGAGCTATTTTGTTATTTTCAGTATTTGAGGGATTGCTTTGTTATTTTGTTATTCGGTTATGCTGTCAGAGAGAAGAAAATTTTCACCCCTATTTACAATGTCCCACATGTGAGGATGGGGGCAATCATAATCAAATCGTTATTCTTCTTTCTTCTCACCTCCTCCTTTCTTTTTTCTCATCTCAGATTCTTTTTTCTTTCTCATCCAAATCCTTGGCTGTTACATAGCTGTCCATGGTTATAGAAATCCAGGGAAGAAAAGGATGTTGGCGTAAATCTGTATGCTACGTTGTTAACTGCTCCATATAAAGAGTCCATTTCCTCATAATTTGAATAGGAATTGTATATTGAATTGTGTACAATGGGCTGAGCTTATATACTAAATTCTAGTACCTATAAATGGGAACTAATGATTTTAATATCATAATTTATGGGATATTCTAAAACATATCTAATCCTATAATTTATGGGATACTCTCTAAATCTAATAATTTATGCAATATTTTAATATAATACGAAAATTAATGAAATGCAATGCAATCAATCAATATACATGATTTTGCTAAACATTTCTCTTCCAGTTGTCCATCAATTTTGAGAAAAAAATATAATAGAGAATGGTGGCGGGAATCTCTCTGGTGAAGTGCATTGCAGCCTCTGTAAATTCCCTGCTGCCCAGCTCACTTCTCCAAAAACACATTTTGAAATACAGTTCCAATATATTCTGCATCTTTCTGATGCAAATATGAAGGATACCTTTGGCTGAATTGTTCTCTTACAAAATTATGATGGCTTCTTCTATTTTAAAGTGGCTTATCCTAGTTTATCAGTAATTGCTTTAAAATATGAACTTCTATTATTTTTTTCCTTCTATAAAGGAATTAGTTTAAACCTATCCAACAACATTGTTGAAATATGCAGGTCTCCTGTCATATTGTGAAACTTGTTTTGAGAAGTAATGCTCTAACTACGTTAGGTGGGCTTGAGAATTTGAAGTCACTTGAAGGGCTTGATGTTTCCTACAATATGATTTCCAATTTTTCAGAGCTGGAGTTCCCCTCGTTGCTTCCATCTCTACATAACTTGTGGTTGGAAGGAAATCCATTGTGCTGTGCTAGATGGTATCGAGCACAAGTGTTCAGCTATTTTGCTTATCCAGAGACAGTGAGTGTTTGGAATTGTTTTTTCTTTAAACTTTTATTATCTGATTTTCTAAAACTTTTCTGCATCTAATAAGTGATTCTTTAAGATGCTTTAGAAGTTTCTCCCCTCAAATCTGGTTCTGCTAGAGTAACAACGTTCATTCTTTACTGTTCATGGCTAATTAGTTAAAATTAGATGACAAAGAAATCAGCCGAAGGGAGTTTTGGAAGAGGCGCATTGTGATTGCCAGCTGGCAGAAGCAACCTGCTGGCTATGGATTTTATTCTCCTGCAAAATTTGGTGCTGAAGGAGAAGAAAACAGAAATAGGAAAAAGGTAGGTCACTGAAGTTGAGATGCTGCAAATCTATGTGAAAACATGATATATTCCTGTTTTCATGTTATTTTGCAATTTTATTCGAATATGCTTTCAACCATTGATCTAACTCTGAAGAGGAATTTAAAATATCTATATTGACATATGCATTATTGCTACTACAATGTGTTGCTTTTTGCAGAAGAAAATATCCCGACTTGCTCCTATTGAGTGTGAAGAAGATAGTTCATATTTTTCTTCTGATCAAGAGTCTTTATCTTGTGATAATGAGGTCCAAAGTAAAGAAGAGAATATCATTTCTGATGATGACGCAGAAATAGTTGATTTGATCAACAAAGTTGAATTCATGAAAAAAGAGCGTTCTATACTTTGGTTGCGGGAATTTAAGGAGTGGATGGATCATGAATATGATGATTTTGCAGATGGCAGTGCATGCAATTCATTACATCACATGAAGGAAAATTGTGCAAAAAATAAAATGATCCAGAATCATCACAACGGCAGTTCAAAACATTCCTTGCATTCTTTCCAACTTTCAGAAGACGATACTAGTTTGAATTTTTTGGAAACTAAAAATTCCTCAAAGGATATATCTAGTGGTTCACATCGTGGAGTTGCTCTACCAGGCGCGGGGAGAGTGAATCTAAGGCAGAAATATCAGAAGTTGTATTCACATGAAGGCATTGGTGGTCGATTCCTGCAAGCTAAATATCCCAATCTTGATTCCTTTACAATTCAAGGAGGCCATGCACTGAATGAAAATGGTAGCATCTCAGCGCTGACTACTATAGATGATACCACTGACTCGCATTCTTCTTCTGCTTACCCCCGGTCACCTCCTCATTACCAAGAAGACATTTTGCATCGTCGGCATTACTTGATGGAAGAATTTTTGCAGCTATCTGCTGAGTCCTTTTCAATGGCGTCATCTGATAGTGACACAAGCTCTAGTGATGGCAATATGAATGGAGATCAGTCAAATGAAGAATACTTGAATCATGGTATAGAACTCATTATTAAACTCCTACAGGGTTAGAAATTATGATCAAGTTCATATGACCAAAAATGAGAGATGTTGCTTTGATGCAGATGCTGAATCTAGTGCTGCAAAGCTTCCAAACTCCCACTATGAGAATGCTTCTACTGTTTCTCATGATGGAGAAATTTCTAGTTTCATCAAGCCAGGTCATACTTGTCTAGATGACAAGAAAAACAATAGGAAAGCAAGACGAAGAGTTGTTTCACTGTCAGAGGAAACATTCAATGAGACAAGCAGATTAGAAAATTCAAACTGCAACATGAATAATAACAATGCTGATGCAGAAAGTGATGGAGGGACACAGATGGTTAAGGGGAGGGATCTTCTTTCTGTTAGTGATAAGACAAAAATGAGGACTGGTGCAACCACAAATAAACAAAATGCTGGTGATTTTATCGTGACATACTTCAACTCAAATGTTGCTGATGTCAAGTTGAATGAAATCTGTCAGCATTATGTGCTCTGTGATTGTATTCTTGACACAGAATTCTCGTGCCAAGAAAGGTTAGTTACCTGCAATGAACAAGAATTGTGGGAGGATGACTTGAACCGGTGGATATGGAAATTATTTTGTCGAATGGGAAAATGGAAAAATGGAAACCCGACCGAATATTGGGGTGAATTATTTTTTCGAATGGTAAAATGAAATCCTGGCTGAATTTTGGGGTGACTCTTTTAATAGGATAATTAAAACTGTCTGATTATTTAGCTTCCAAATTTTATCTTTCTAAATTGCTGTATATGATTGCTAGTATTCTTCTCATTTCTCTTTGGTTCTCGTTGGGCATCTAGTGTGACTTGTGAGAGTATCAGCAATTTCATGCTGACATGGTCGTATTACTCTCTTCTATTCAATTGAAATTTATTCACTGTGGAGGTAGGATTAGACATACAGCTTGATATGTGCTTTATTTCTTTCATTTTCTTATATGAATTGGCCTTTTATATCCTTCTATTCTATGGGGCCTTACATCTGTTTGTTTTCCTCTTTGAAAAGATTACTGAACTCGTATAGAATTTCAGCAGCATGAATTGTTTGCGCACCTTTCATATCTATCCTAGTCTATGTTAGGATATGAAGTTGGGCTTTTCACAATAGTCATGGGTCTTTAGGTTTTCTTTCCAATGCAAATCTGATCACCTTTCACGTCTATGATCATAATTCACAAGTAATTGAATTGATATTATGTTGCTGTTTAGGAATAAATGAAGGCTTTAATAGGAAATGATTCATGGGATATTCTTGAGCTACTATAGAACAAAAATGTGACAGGATGCAAATGGATAATGACTGATAAGTTGGAAGTATTGAGAGGTAAAGGCAAGGCTGGTAGCACAAGGTTTAGACAAACTAATAGGAAGATTATGAAGAAAAATTTGTTCCGGTGGCTAAATTGAGTTTCATGAGGGTACTGATGTTTCTTGCAGTTAACTTGGAATGAGAAATTTTGCAATTAGACACTAAAAATGCATTTCATAATGGTGAAATAGAGGAAGAGATATGTATGAACTATGAAGATTCCTCCTGGTTTTGAAGTAGGAGAAGGAGCTCGTAAGGTGTGTAGAATATGTCTCTCTATGGGCTGAAACAGTCATCAAGGGCCTGGTTCAAAAGATTAAGCTCTGTTTTTATTCAGTTTGGATACAAACAGGGACAAGCTGGTAATACCCTATATACAAAGTATGCAGCAAATGTGGATGACATGATAATTTGGAGTTAAACATGTGTTGAGACCTGAATTTGAAGTTAAAGACGTTGGCACTTTGAAATATTTTTCGGATAAGGAAATTGCTAGAAGCAAAGAAGCCATTCTATTCTCTGAACGGAAGTATGTCCTAAACTTCTTAGAAGAATTTGGGATGGTTGGTTGTTGTCCTATTGGGACACCTTTAGAAAGAAATTGGAAAAGTAGGGAAACTGAAAATAATACGCCTGTTTACGAGGGAATATACCAAATGTTGGTCGGGACATTTATCTACCTTTCACTTACTCGTATGGATATTGCTTATGCCATAGGTGTTGTGAGTCAATTTATGCATTCACCTACTAAGCAACATTTGGATGCAATATTCACGTCATGATGTATTTAAAGGGGACACCTGGGAAGGGATTGATATTTGAAAAAGTGGTTCTAGAGGAGCATAAGGCTTTGCTAATTCAGATTGGGCTTGTTCTATGGACTACAAGCCAACATCTGGATATTGCACCAACTTATGGGGGCAATTTAGTTACATGGAAAAATAAGCAGCAGTTTGTACTTGCATATGGTAGTGCTGAAGCAAAATTCAGGGCAATCTCCTAAGGAATATGTGAGCTAATCTGGTTGGAGAGGTTGATAGGGGATCTACAGGTGCCATCTACCTATCCGACTATGTTTTATAGTGGTAGCAAGTCAGTTATAAATATCAACAATCCAACTCATCATATGTTTGTATGGGATATCTAAGGATTGACTGAAGTTTCATAACTGGGGAGATTGATAATGAAAGAGTAAAGCTCATTTTTTGGCCTACAAGAAGTCAATAAGTAGATGTGTTCACTAAGCCATTGCTGAAACCGAGTTTCAAATCATTGTTTGCCAAGTTGGGAATGGTAAACATCTATTTACTAGAGAGAGTGTTGGAAAGTTTGGAATAATCTGAATCCCAAACTTATAAGGATCCAGATTTCATTATTTTAGGAATTAAAATATTTTATCGACAATCTTAAGAATATAATAAATGCGTAGGATCTCTTTAGAGGATGCTCGTAGTACTTTTATATATATACTATAGAAATAATGAATTGGATGTATGAGTTATTCCTATTCTCTAGACTACCTTGTTTCAATTCTCACCAAGATTGTCTTACGTGAAAGTACTTAAAACTCTTCTGGTGGCACTTCTGGTGCAAAGTTTTGTATTTCTTATACAACATGTTTACGCTACTTGTTTCTCCAAATTACATTTGTTTCTTTTTGCAGAGAAATAGCATTATTACTGAGCAGTGAAAATAGGCTGTATGTATTCCTCCTAGGCTTTGCACTTTATGAACCAGGTTTGTCATCAAGTTTTTATAGAATAACTTTTAATTTGTTATCATTCCAATTTTTATATGGAAAAGGTTTTGAGCATACTATTCAGCTTGCAGAACTCTGAAACTTAAATTTGAAAAACATTGCAGAAGGGATCATAAGTTTACTGTGTTGGCATAGTGTTGGAGATGTTAGAGAAATTATAGTTGGTGTCGGATTCCAGGTTGTGAGGTTGGTAATTTGTGATACTATTTATAGTTATGGAACTATTCAATTTCCTAAAACTTTCTTTTTTCTGTTTTGGTAAGGTTATGTATCAATGAAGGAGCAACGTACTTGTTTCTAACAAGGTCCATTGAAAACTCTAGGCAGTTACTTCATACGTTGCAGTTTTTTGATCCTGGTGCAAGATTTAATAACTGTTTGCTTAGAAGGTGAGCTGTTTTATCTTCTTCTTCTGACATAATCTAGCATTTTACTGTCTAGGTGCATGCACAAGCTTTTGATATTACATTCAATCCATTAAGAACCTTGCTTTTATAGTCATTATTGCTCTTTGTATGATAAGACGGGTGGTTTTGGGAATTTATATGGCAGTTTGGAGCAGGTTCAGGTTGACTTATTTGAGAAACAAATATGCGGGGGTGCAAAAGTAAGCATTTTTCAGTATTGTATGGTGCGTGTTCAAAACAATAAAAATGAAGGTACACTTCTTACTTGTTTAATGTTGCTTGAGCTTTTCTAGATCATCTTGTTAAACTATCGTGTTCTTCTTGCTGAGTTGCAGTGGATCAATCATGATTGCTTCTCTAAATTTAGCAGGCAATGTATATCAAAAAGAAAGGAAGAAGAGAAAAACAGTAAACTCTGGAAATAATAGAAAGAAATGGGAAATACAGAAGGGACATGTAACTCAATAATATGGAAACTATTTTCTAACAGTGAAAAATGATTACCGACTTGGACCTGGGGATGCTACCATCCTTCAAAAGCTGGAAATGAAACAAAATCTAAAACAATAATCCTAAGTGATTATTGTGGCTTCACTAGAGTTATAATAAGAGAGTCCATTCGTTTACTTGAAAATATCTTCCAAATTGCTTTCTTTCAAACAAACCAAAAAATCATTTAGAGAGGAGAGATGTGTTTGTCCTCTTTCAATCAGAAGAATATTGCCTTCGCTGGCTTATAACTTTTATATGATTATCTAAATGGTGTAGTATTACTTGCCTGCGGCCACAGCTTCATTACTTGACAAATTGTAGAGCTATTATTTGATAAGACTTCATTTTGCCTGGTAAACTCTAGGACACATTTTACAGTTAACTGCAAACATGATTTATTTCTGTCTTTTGGATGAGGCAAATCGTTTGGATGTCGACAGTAATTTGATTTTTCTAGAAGTGCTTTTTACTCGATATTCTTTATCCTTCCTGTTATCAAGAGTCTGTCCGGCATTGGTCTAAATAATGAAAGATACCACTTAACGTAAAACAATCCAAACTATGAACCTCAATATCTACTCATTGGGATATGTTGGAGATTGAAACATGTTTTTTTTAATAGAATTCCCACATATTACACTAATGTATCCAGAAAGATGAATAGAGTTTAACCTGATCCCTACATCCTAATCAAGTAGTATATTTTTGTTATGTTCCATTTTATTTGATGAAATGCCTTTTACTCTTTTGGTTGCAACAAGTTTTCTAACTAAGATGGGGATTGTAGTTGCTGCTTTAATTGAAGCCTTTGACTTTGAATGAAAGAATCAAAGCTTGTTTAGAAGTAATGTTTGCACTCGTTGAATTTCAATTCTTTTCCTCATTTGGTTGATGTACATATCCAACATAGGATTGGGAATCAAACTTCATATCTTGAGTATGAGAGATGTGGTTCTGAACGAGACTGCTTGCAAAAGTAAGACTGAATGACAGTTTAAACTGGCTCACAATGAACCTTGCTTTAAGTTTGGTATCTTATATTGTGAATTTGAAAAGCTGCACTTAATTCATCATAATTTCCCTTTTCAGTTTTTTGGTTAGTGTGTTCTTCCTTTTGTCTTGCCCTATGGTGGCTCTTTCCGTTTGATATGCTCTGTTTCTGTTATTGGGACAGAGGCACCTTGGGGCTTGAGATCACTGTTTGTAACTGGAGAATATGTCCTTTTGTGCCTTGAAAACATCAGGCACTTCAGCTGTCCTTCAATGGATGCATCAGCACCTCCATACTTCATCCTCGATTCGTGTTGCTCCATTTATGATGTCTCTGAGCTGGCAAGTTTTCAAAATCTTCTTTTTCTTCCTCGTAGTTTCAGAGTTTTATTTGTATGTGCTAGATGTCTTTTAGAATCCTGTAATTTACCATCATTGCATGTTTGCAAAGAGGTAGTTGGGATATATGCTTGCCAGAGGGTTGCACTTCAACTTTGTCATCCATTTTCTTGGCTTTACTGCATCCATTTAAGGTGAGAAAATTATACTCGTTAAAATCTGAATTTCCAATTTTCAGATGGTTGATGCTGTGGATCACTGTCTGACCTTTGTCCTTACACATGGGACAACCAAGTTCTGTCCCTATGGAGCTCAGGAGAATGTTAAAAGAACTGATGAGAAAAATGCAACTTCAGGCTCGTTGACATGGAAGATCAAGTGGTTCTCAGAAGATAGTCTATTCAATTTTGTGGCATTGGTGAAAGCAATTCACAGTGGGACGACGGAGTCTTCTTTGCTTATAACATCCATGTCATGAACGTTGTCTTTCTACCTTTTCTTTAGTTGTTTCATTATTTATTTCATTCTTTTGATTCAGGCATTGTTTTCCCTTTTCTGCTTTTTATATTTTTGGTTTTGGTTTTGAGTTTGCAATTGTATTTTAGGTGAGAGTGAATAGCGTTCTTGACTTTTTATTCATTGATTTGTTTAGCTAATGGTTTGACCATGTACAGAATTGTACAGTGTATAGAGCATCAATGTACGTTGTTCTGCCATATTATTTATTAGGTAACTATTTCTAAATTTCTAACTTTACACAAAATCTTAAATATATTTCCATCTGAAACATTAGATTTCATGGTGTATAAGACTTTATAATCATTTATCCCGTTGCTAACGCTATTAGTGACAAGGTTATTACTTATTTACATCTGTTCTATACAGGGAATAGAAAAGCAAGTCAAGTAATATGAAACAAACTCCATTGATGCGAGAAAGTAAAAAAAAAAAAACAATAGAAAACATCTATTGACACTAAACCTAATTGAATTTTAAGCCACTGTCCTTACTCCAGGGAATCCCAGCAAAAGTTGCCGTTTCTAAGTCTCAAAAAAATAGAAAAGGCTACCAACATAAATCTTCACAAGACTTGCAAGTATATTTTAAAAAACCTTTAATCTAGAAGAAAAGACTCGAAATCTCAAGAAAAATCATTTAATGGAATATAAAATTATAAGATATGAACAAAGTAAGGCCAAATATCAAAGGGAAGAAAAGATAAAAAAGAAAGAAAATGGTTAATCTAAACGGCTTCAGCATCCAAAAAAATGATAAAAAAGTATTGTTCGGGAAGGATATGTTTTGATTATTAGGCATTACCTATTAGGTATAATAATAATAATAATAATAATAATAATAATAATAATAATAATAATAATAAAAATAAAAATAATAAAAATAACAACAACAGTGTGATCTCTTTATTTCCTGAAAGTCTAGTATGTTTTGTAAGTAAGATGAACGTGTATATTGAAACAAATTATTTTGAATAAACCTTTTGTTTTTTTATTTTACTTTTGTTGCTAGTTAATGTTATAGTATTTTTTATTTTAATTTATATAATTTTTCAAAAAAATTTGCTGAGTTGTGATTTATAATAAAATTAAAAATTAAACTTATTTAGTTAATATTTGTAATCAAAACTGAAAACAAAAATATATTTAATTTCATGATGTTTTTTTATTTTATTCTTGTTATACTATTAGATATTAATATTAAAATGCAATTTAATTCATTTCTTAATATATGAAAATTTATTATTATATTAATTAATTATAATTATTAAAATAAAAAGTATGAATGCTTACTGACATTTCAAACCGACACTTCAATGCTGAAGCACACGCGATCTACAGAACATATATGGAATGACATAGGATATTGAAATCATTTGCGAAGAGGCTCTTTACATTAGTTACAAAGCCACATATAGGCGAAGTTTTTCTTTATGGGCCTTACAAGGACGAAAGGCCAAAACTTATCATGTGAATTTGGTAGTAGTTGTTCAAGGGAATAGATGCGCTTTACTCGAGCAAAGCAATGTGGTAGAAAAAGAATAACTATTTCCTTTTGTATCTCTACTTGGCACACCACTTCGTTACCCTTATTAGTTAAATTCCTTTTACAGCACTCCGTACTAAGAAATAAGTTATAAAACCTTCTCTCTAACACTCTACCTTCTACTCCTCTCGTCCTTTGCCCATTCCACACTCCACCCAACTATCTCTACTGTCGTTGTCCTTCCTTCTACATCACTTTGACATTATAAAACCTTCTCTCTAACACTCTACCTTCTACTCCTCTCGTCCTTTGGCCATTCCACACTCCACCCAACTATCTCTACTGCCGTTGTCCTTCCTTCTACATCACCTTGACATTATAAAACCTTCTCTCTTAACACTCTACCTTCTACTCCTCTCGTCCTTTGCCCATTCCACACTCCCAACTATCTCTACTGTCGTTGTCCTTCCTTCTACATCACCTTGACTCTCCCAAACAGAATCTGGGCAGGTTGGTCCCCGTTTCTCTACCATTCCTTCCCGCTCTCCTTCACTACTTAAAATAGATACTACCTTCCACTATGCCCTCTACCCAGTCCTCAACTCCTCCAACACTTGACACGGACAGGGAAGATTTTCCCCTTCTGCCCTCTCACACTTCCTCCCCGTCCACCCGCGAAAACTTAGTCGAACCTCATCCTGGCCCTTCCATCACATCTTCCACAGATGCCCCTCTCCCTTCTCCAGCCCACACCTCCCTCTGCCCCCAGAAACCTGAAAACCATACTTCTAAAAGGAGAACATGGAAACAGGTTGTTGGAGGCGGTTCTGCTGCTACAGATTTGGCTCTGCACTTTTGTCCTCCCAAGATAGAAAATGGGCGCCCTATTGTGTTTCTAGATCAGGAAACCCTACAGGAAGGGGTAAAATCTTGGTAGAACTCCTTGATTGGTTTCTTTTGGGATAAACGACCAACATTTCCCTTTATACAACGATGGGCCAAATCCGTGTAGAAAAATAAGGGTTTTGAGGAGGCAACTATAGTTGAAGACAGGTACATCCTCTTCACCTTTTCCTCTAAAACACAAGCCTAAAAAATGGTTGAAGAAGGCTCATGTCATATCGCAAACTTTCCACTACTTTTACAACCATGGCAGCCAGATTTCCAGCTTTCTTGTCAAGAAAGAAGATCAGTGCCCCTATGGGTAAATCTATTAAATGTTACCCTTGAATATTGGACAACTAAAGGCTTGAGTATGATTGCTAGTTATCTTGGTAATCCCTTATGTCTAGATGAAAATACAGCAATAAGGAAGCGGTTGGGATATGCCCGGATGTGCATTAGCATGGATAGTTCCAACCTACCAGAGTTTATCCCTATTATGAGATTGGCCTTTGATGGTTCTTTTTATGAGGATAGCGTGCTAGTCAAATATCAGTGGAAGCCGTCCCTATCAGCTCAAGGTAAAAAATGGGTGCCTACGGGTAAGATTTTTATTAGATGAGATTATGATGAATTAATGGGTGAGAATCTCATCACTGATGGAAACAGGCAGAATAAGGGAGTTGACACTGTGACAGTGATAGAGGACCATGCGGGTACCTCTAAGTTAGCATGTGCAGGGAAAGAACTGAAGTTGCTAGACACAGCAGAGGGAAAAGGGAGTGATTGTCCTAACAAGGAAGGAGATATTACTAAAACCACAGCTGAAGTTACTGGAGAGGTGACTATCGTTGCTAGCCAAATTTAGGAGCCTATTCTAACTGATTCTACAGACAACCTTAGGGATAACTCTACCGAATCTGCTTTAGAAGACAGGACTGACTCTAGTTCGGACAAAAAGGAGAAAGACCCAACTATAGGTGCTCTTCTAGCCGTGGAAAAGAAGACAAGCAGTAGGAGTTGAAGAAAGGTCTCCAAATCCACTTTTGTTTAATTTATGAAGATCATTGCATGGAATGTGAGGGGGATTAATTGCCCAAAAAAGCTCTCATCTTTAAGGGATTTTGTCAATTGCACTAATCCATGGATCTATGCTCTACTAGAAACTAAGGTTAGAGCTGAAAACCTTAAATTACTGAATAAATTGGGTCCCAAGTGGACTTTTATTTCAAATCATCAAGCTCATAGATATGGCAGAATTATTATTGAATATGACTCCAGTTTTGTGGAAGTTTAAGTCCTTGCTATAGAGACGCAAGTTATACATTTGAAATGTCACCTCATTTAGGAAAATACTGACATCTTCGTCTCCTTCATCTATGGCTCTAATCATGTTTTCCAACGTAAATAGTTATAGGAGAGCTTGATTCAATTCCAAAATCTAGTCAATAGAGCTTGGCTACTTTGTGGAAACTTTAATACCACATTATACAGAATGCAAGCTGATGGTAACTTCAGCTTGAACACCTTTTCTACTGATTTTCAGGACTGTGTGGAACAAGTAGGCATCTTTGATCTAAAGGCTCAGGGACATTTTTATACTTGGAGTAATAAGCAATAGGGCCGACAGGATCTACAGAAAAAATTGGATAGAACCATGGTGAATCAGGAGTGGATAACTCAATTCCCAAACAGTGCCACTTATTATCTAGACCCTCTATTTTTAGACCACACGCCTATGCAAATTGACAACTTAGCTCACTTTCAGGGAAGAAGAGGCCCTTTTAGATTTAATAACCTATTGCTTGATGATGAGGGTTTTACTGAGGTGATACATAAAGGAGTGAGCATTATGGTGGAGGGTACTAAACATTTCAAATGTGTGCAGAAACTAAAGACTATTAAAAGAGAGATGAAGCTCTTAATGACTAGGAGATCTTCCTCCACTCAATAAGCAGTTAACACCGTAAGAGAGGACCTTACTAGGATCCTGTAACACCCCACTCCCGCTGAACCCGAACCCGATATCGACAGTGATACCCGAGTCCGTGCCCCGCGAGGGTGGCG
>JANIIA010000008.1:24298432-24311718 GCA_027478495.1 Erythroxylum alaternifolium
TTCCCTTGGGTACGATATCCGGTTCTTACCGATTTATATTACTTGTCGACGGGGTGCGCTTGCCTCTAATTGATCTAAATAGAATTTAATTTATATTGTTCTGCTTAGACCGCAACAAGATATTAGCATTAGAAAGCTTCAATTATAGGAAATTTCAACCACTCAATTAAAGTAACCAAGATTGATCACTATCCACCTCATTATATCATTCACCAACAACCTAGGTCTCTAAATACTTACACTAACTTGTAATTGAATCTAAACCTAACTCGTTAAAATTCATTTCAAATCAAACAATTGAACACTATATATAAAATGATTATAATCCAAAAAAAAGTCAAAAATAATAAGAAATTACTAACCACATTAAAAACAAATTAATGCAGTTATTTTTGAAAAATTGATGGAGAATAAGAAGCTTGTTTGAAATTCATTCACCTTTTACGTGAGAAAAAAAACATTGTCCTGAATACCTTCAGTTACTTGGTCAGGTTACAGTTTCAAATGACTACTAGCACTACTCATGATATTATCCTAACATAGTTCAACATCAATGGAATAGAATTTATTAATACTTACTTTATTCAACTTTATTTCATTTTTTACTTCTTCTTTCATTAGTTGGCAATCAATGTGGAGTAATAATCAACTTATACAGCTAAAACTCAAATAATATTAAAATCATATATATTGCCATATCATTCAATTCAAGCATCAGTTTGCAGAATATCTAATTAAGTTTAAACTAAACTACGCATCAATGGATATGTCCATTAAATCACAATGAAATTGGAACTTCTAATGTACCACCTTAATTAACTTAATCTTTATTGTCTATTTCTCCCATAATTATATCGAAATAAGCTTACGCAATCAAATTATTATGTTTGGAGGATGTTTTGTAATCAAATAAGGCTAAAAAATAAAACCCTCCCCTCTGATTATGTCGTATATTATCCTCAGTAAACAAACATAAACTCATTTGATAAACGGAAATGTCTAGAAGGTGGAGAAGGATGAAACAAAACTAACATTTAGAGAACTTCTCTGAGCCTTGAAATGGACGTTGTTTGTTGTATTGCTTTGAGAAAAAAATTAGATTTTAGAACCTGCCCGAAAACAAACACACAACAAAAAGAAAAACATATAAAAATGAAAAAGAAATATGAAATAAACCAAACAAACATGCATACTAAATTAAAAGCATCTAACAACTAAGGAACATTTTACGGTCGATAAAAATAAATGATTTGATTTTTCTCCCAACGAGCATTTCTTTAGAAACTTTTAGTTAGACTATATCATTTGGAAGGTAGAGAGAAGGAATTATAACCCTCCTCCTTTAGGTTACACATGAAGGTCTTTTTCCTTTAATATTTAAAAACACTCCTATCCATATCTTCGTATGCTTTTGCAGCATCCCCTCATCTTGCTTGACAATTATGGAACATGTTCTAATCTCTTCTTGAGTTACGATGTAATCATGCTGATAAGACATCCCTAATCAACTGGGCCTAAAATCTCCAAGAACCTGGTAAAAGGTGCCAAAAGCTCTTCAACATGTGCTCTTAAGCTTTAATATACTATACTGCATCCGGGTAAAAAGGAATAAAAAGTTATTTAGAACTGCAGCTACCAATTTTAACACGTTATTTTAGAAAACGTTTGATCCGTATTAGGTATACTACTTTTGTAAGGAATCTATCCATGTGTATGAACTTTGAAATGAGAAGCAAATGGTGCCTCTATTGTATTTGAAACCTATTATATAGCACTTCTACTTTGACTGCTTATAAATTAGGCTGATGTTTCCCATAAGGGTGAAGGGACAATGGATTTGGTGATTTTGGTTTTGTGTTTGGACTTATACTTTAATATAATTTACTTAACTTTAAAAAATACAAATTTGAAAAATAAAAAAATTCAGTAGGATTAACCCGAAAATAAAAAATTACTTGCACAGTAGTTGCTGACCGGTTGGTTGCGACGTTATTTTTGGGCGTTGAAGCTCGACCTGTTAAGGCCCAAATCATGCTGATTAACCGAGTCACAGACTGAGTGACCCGAGTTCAGTGCTCTAAAATCATCGAGTCAACATCACTCACCCTTCCCAAATTTCACCCACTCAGCCCTAAAATCCCCAATTCGAAAAACCAATCCCATAACCTAACCTAACCTAACTTAACATCAATCCCCCAGAATACCTACATACATGGGCAAACCAGAATTGATAAAATTCAGAAGTTATGAGTAACAGTAAGATATGTGTGAATAAAAGTGCTTGAGCATGGGAAGGCAGTCCTTTCTCTACAGATCCTGCACATACTCACTTCCTTTCTGGATCCTTCTCTTTTCTCTCTGCTTTTCTGGTGGTTGAATTCCCTTTCTCTTTCTGTTTATTATTTTCTTTTCAAAACCAACAAAAATTTGGGACAAGGTTTTGATACGTATACACTTATAGATAGAGACATAGATATAGATGGGGAGTTCGACCTCAGATGGTGGCATAGGACCGATCGTGTGGGTACGGAGGAGGAACGGATCGTGGTGGCCGGGGAAGATTCTTGAGGCAGACGAGCTGTCAGAGTGTAATCTGACTTCTCCGAGGACAGGAACTCCCGTCAAGCTTCTTGGAAGAGAAGATGCTAGCGTGTACCCTTCACTAACCCCTCTTTTTCATCTTCATTTATCCTCTTATAAAGTTTATATTTCTGTTACCATAAAAGAGAAACCAATGTTTTGGTTTTATAGTTGTTTTGAATAGTTTCTGATAGTTTTTATGTTTTGATATTACTGTTGGTTCATATATTGTTGAAACGGTATTTAGGACCTGCTTCTGTGATTGTTTGGCGTAAATCAGCTTGTGCTTAGATTGGTGGCTCTAGTAATATTGGTGTTATGTAGAAGTGGATTGAATTCAATGATAGCTTCTATATGTTTGATTTGAAAAGAACAGCAATTTATGAGATGAATATTAGAATTCCATGAATATTGCATTCCTGTTTCTTGCAAATGCTCACGTTCTTTTTGACGGCCTATTGAGTTTTCAATAATAGGTATGAGTCACTGATGTTCTGCTTGTTGTTGGGTCTCTTCTATTACTTATTTTGCCGGATGCTGCAATAACCTGGTTACTTTCTGTTGAGTTGAGTAGAAACTGCCAAAGAAAATCTTTTTCCTTAGTGCAACTCTGAGGAAATAAATTGACTTATTTGCAGCAATAAACACACATAGTTGGTTGATTCAACCATGTGGGACTTGTGTTGAGTAACTATTAAGAATTCTCTTGTAAGCAGCTCCCTAAAGTTTGACTATTGTGTTGGCAATGTTGGGGGCATAGTGATTCTATCTTGACCGTGGAGCCACTTGGATCTTAGTCTTTTAAAATGATGCCCTCTCCTTCCATGGGGTAGGGTTCCATGTCAATTGTATCTGGCAATGACATGATTAGTCATTTTGAAGCCCTGTAACATTGATGTTGGACATAATATCCAGAAACATGTCATTCAAATAACCTTGTTGTAACCTAGAAGATCGGCAGTTTGGAACATTGTAAAAATGTTAAAAACTGCTAGCTTGATTTTAAAAAATACCATTCTATAATGCCGGAGCTTTACCGATTTTAATATATTCCTCCAATCTTTGGGAGAATTATGATCAAGTGTGCCACAGCAGTGGTTAAATTGCAGTCCAATTTGGTATATTGGGCTTGCGTATAATCTTTCCTGTTTTTGGATGTTAATGTTTTACACTAGTATTGACTTGACTCTTTAATTTATTGACTTCTATTCTTATTTTATTTGGAGGGGAAAGGAGAACCTCTGGCCTTAACTCATTTACATAGTATCCCCTATTGCTTTACCTTTTCTCTTATTAGTTGTTCACCCTGATGTAAGTTGTTATCTGCTTTTTGGTCTTATTTGATGATTTCTATCTCATTTAGGGATTGGTACAATTTGGAAAAGTCAAAGCGGGTGAAGGCATTTCGTTGTGGTGAGTTTGATGATTGCATTGAAAGGGCTGAATCTGCCCAGGGCATGCCAATCAAGAAAAGAGAGAAATATGCCCGTCGAGAAGATGCTATTCTCCATGCACTTGAGCTAGAGAAAAAACTATCAAGAAAGCAAGGGAAGTTAACTTCTGATTGCTCAAGAAGTAAACTGTCTGGGCCTGTGAAGAATGATCTTTGTATTCCTTCAGAAGGAATGGGAAAAAATAGTGGGAAGCCTGAGAATTCTAAGCCAAATCAATTTGCATATACAGGAGATATGAACTTTAAGGGTGAGACTATAGGCTCTCCCATGCACTCATTAAAGGTCAGCGATGGGAATCAATCACTTCAGGAAGATAATGGTTCTGAAGTAACACCACGGATGAGAGGTTTGCAAGACTTTGGGCTGAGGACTATGCCTTTGAAGAGAAAGCTTTCGTCTATCGATATAGATGACTCTGGGAAATCTTTGACTGATAACCATTCTCAAGTTTCTCCTAGTATTGCTTCTAGCATGGAAAGGGTAGATCATCCAAATGGTAAATATGCTTATGAAAAAAGCTGATATGTTGGTTTTACTGCATAATGTTTGGTCAGGAGAGAAAAAAAGGAGCTGTGATATCTTCTAGTATTGACCATAGGAGCTAATAGGCGTCTCATATCTGTTGCAACTTCACTAAAGTGCTCTTTATACTTTTATTTTAGGAGTGGAGCAGACAGGAGCTATTTACCGTGCAAAGAGGAGTAGATGTGTTTACTTGCCAGTTGATATAAGTGATCCTTTGGGTGATAAAGAACTTCACAGCCGGGTTAAAACATTAGTTCCTCAGTTTGAAAATCATAAGGCCCACGATCATCCTGATTCATTGAAAGAAGATAACTCATCTTCTGGATCACTGGAAGATGCTGAACTGGATTCTACAGAATCTGAAACTTCTGGTGTAGAGTCTGAGTCTGATTCTTCTGAGACTGAACCAGATATTGACAAAGAAATGGCTATATTTTCAGGTTAAGTGGCACATTTGCGTCCTATATGATACCAGCCCTGTTTTCTCTGTTGATCAACAAGTGATTACCGCATGTAGATTCTATATTTTATCAAATATTGATTGTTCTTTTCCATGGCAGACATGTTCTCCATATATTACTTGTAATACATGATTGTGGCATCCATTTCTCTAGTTGTCTGTCCATTTTAAACATATCTATATTGCCTTTTACTCTTTTGGTTGTCCATTTCTAATATTATCTTGTACTACTTAGCAAAATTATTTTGTTGTCTTTTTAAATAAACTGTTCGGAAAACATGACAATATACCGGATTCTAGAGTGAGCATTAAGCCACAGTGTGTTTTTCTAGTAGGGGTTTCTTCTTCTGAAAATATCCTCTGCATTTGTTTGTATTGTTATATTTTTTTCCAGCAATTAGATGTTCTTGAAATTCAAAATGTGTTTTTTGCAATAATATGGAATTTGACTGGAAGTTTTTATCTTGTCACATCCCTCTCCTTGTCCTCATGTAAAGTAGCAATTTCTTTTGCCTATCTTCAGACAGCTGTTGGCTTTAGGTTGGCTGATGTTTTGAAATGATATATGTTATGTACAAGTTTAATTGCACAAATTGATGGTATCTATCTCAGTTCACATTAAATCACATGGCCCACTATCTATATCATGAGTTATCTTGTAGTTTATCTTGCAAACCTTCTTATTATAATTACATGAGAAATAATATTAGAACATGAGATGATCTTTTGGAATTGTTTGCACAAAACTTTAGAAGATAATCAGTTGTCTAAGAATCTAATTTGTGCAAAGGCAATTCTTATTTCAAATTTAATATGGTAAAATTTCATGTGTTGGATATTTTGGGTGTATTTATAAAAATTGAACAATGTATTAGTCTTCCAATTATCAGGTATAAGTTGAGGTAATACGTTAATTTTTGGCAAACTTGATGATTAACAAACTTTTGGTTCTAAACTGCTAACATTTATATGGAGCAACTCTGTTTATTATAATGAGATATGTCTTGCTATCTTTTGAGCACTCGTGATACTATCAGTTTTGAAGCTTTTAGCTCATAAGACTTGTTCATTTGTTATGCCTAGTAAGGCCTCCTTTGCAGACCTAGTTATACTTTTCCTAGAATAACTTGGCTGCACTTTTTTCAAAGTGTCAACCAGGTCAAAGATAATGGTGTAAATATTTTATAGTTTGAAACTGAAAGCTAATGTACTTTCTGATTAAGTTTCAAGAAATGAATGCACAATTTTTAAGAATATGGGGACGCCAGAGCCTGAGCATTGTGCATTGGGATAAGGATGATTTTAATAATAGGAACGAAACAAATAAAAAAATGTTTTGCAGCTTTTGAGTTCATATTTTAAATGTTGTGCATAAAACTTGAAATCATAAGCTCACGGCTTGTCCTCAAATGCCAATCGAATTATATGCCATCAGGCGTTACATGCTAGATCTTACTCCTTTGTTTCTCATTTCCCCATGTTGTGAAGAAGAGAAACTTCATGATGGAGACAATTTCTTTGTTAGTTTATTTTGTGTATGATGGGGTTCTTTTCTAGGATTTGATCTCAAATTTTAAGTGTATTAGTGATGGAGATCCTATACGATTTGTTTATGGATCCATGCTGTTGAGATATGGCTTTGTTTCTGTATGTTTAGCATTCTCTTTTCATCTTCATTGGTGTTTTGTAACTTCCTATCATGTAATTAAAAATTTTAACAAATGTTGCTCTGAATTGATCATTTCAAAAATTTGTTTCTATTTAGCTGTTTTATAATCACAACTGTAATTCACTATGAGCTTAGCCTTGTAATTCTTTTCTTTCTTATTTGCTTCTCTTCCATTTATGGCCAGATGCTGGTCTACCTACAGAAGTCCAGCAGGATGCTCTTGGACATCCTGAAACAAGAGAAGTTGGAAGTACAAGCACTGATGACCGTGATGAATTAATACTATCTGGTGATATACCTCACCTTTATCCTGATGATCCATTTTATGCTAATGAAGCAGTGTCTAAATGGCAGTTGAAAGGAAAAAGGAATACTCGACAACTGGCCAAAAAGTACACTGCTGATGGAAGGGGTTTTAATGAGCCTCTATATGGAAACTATCATAGGATACAAGGAAGCACACTGATATCAAGGGCACACGATGCTGATGATCCCTATCTAGACGATAAATACATTGGCCCTCGTTTTTCTGGATTGAGAAATGGAAGTTATTCTTGCACACCAAGATTTTCAATGAAAAACAGAAACAGTGGCAGCCTTAATATAGATTGGGAGGATGCGACTTGGGGGGATCGGCCTATTTTTAGAGGACGCTGGGGGGACAGAGTTGAGCACTTCAGTCCAAATTTTGCCAAGCATCACCATTTTGGTGCTAGGTCTAGATCCATATTGGTGGATGTCGATTTACAGGTCCAAGCGAGCTATCAAAGAGATCATGTTCCGATTGTTTCTCTTATGAGCAACTTCAATGGGCAGGCAATTATAGGCCATCGAATTCAAATTAAAGCCCTTGAAGATGGTTCAACTGAAAACTTGATTCCTTCAAGTGATGATTACTATGGGAATGAAGTTATCGACCATGATGGAAGTCCAGCACTTTCACCTACTTGGAGAACAGCTAGAAGGACAAATCTTAGGGTCCCACGCCCTCATTTGTCGTCATTAATGGGTGCCAATGATTCCAGGGATCTTTCATTTGTGGGAGATAGAAGACTGCCATTAATGAAAGCTGGAAGCTCCAGGCATAAGGAAAGCCTCATAAAGAAAAACCTTGTCAGCAGCCCTCGCTTTCCAACAGATAGAAAGTTCTCGAGAAAGCTGTCAAAGAAAGTCAGCTCATCTCCGAATCAAAAAACAAGGACCCTATCATCAATTGCAATTCAACAGAATTTCGGTATCAAGCCCATAAACAGTAGCAGCAGCATACAAATGGAAGGGCTCATCAAACCTCAAACTGCTGGGCGCACTACTGTGGCTTGTATTCCTGTGAAATTAGTATTCAGTAGGTTACTTGAGAAGATTAACAGACCACCATTAAAAGCTCCAGGTAAAGCGGCTGGTTTGAATAGGGATCCCCAAAGACCACCATAGCTATCTTGTACTTTCTTTTAGAGTTTGCCTAGTAGGTCATTGCAAAAATTGTTGCTAAATTTCCTCTTTCTTGTTAAGTGTTCTTCACCCGAAAACTGTATACATTGTCAGCATTTTAAGGATGAGAATTCTGCTCTATTTCTAGCTTAATTAGATGCAGCAGGGGATTGCAAGAAAAATTAGACGGTGAAATATGTTTTACCTTCAGGTTGTATTGGTGATCTTAGTGGCAGCGGCACCTAAGGCGAATAATAGATTCTGAGACTGTTGAAGTGGGAGGCTTTGATAGGCATGGAGAAGGTTATCAGATATTATAGATATGAAAGTAGGTAGTTTGAAATTCAGTAGTGTCGTCTGTACATTTCATTTTCATATAGATCTCATGTACTCGGAATTTTTTGAATTCTATTTTATATATTTTCAAGTTATAGAGAAACATATTGTACAATGCCCCTAGTTTCTATGGTATTTGTATGAATTTGTTATTAGATCAAACTCTATGAATAATATCTTTGAGGTTTTGATTAGTGAATGGAGTAGTTGTCAAAGCATCAGTTAGAAAAACTTCGTTGACATCCCTAATCCAAGCTAACAAGTTAATTAGCTAAACGGTGGAGCTGTTGCCAAGACTTCTGTTGTCTATTACACGGGTAGTTTACATTAGTGTTCCGAGTAAGATTTCCAGGCCCAGCATTAGCACTAAATAAACGGTGCGATCTGTCAGTTCTGATCCAGCTTTAATTGCGGAGCTGCTTGCCATCCCAGCATGTTTATGCTCTAATCTTGAGTTCTGCTGCTCTTAAGACCCTCTTTTTAGTTCACATCTTCTGATGATGGAGACACTGTATGCGTATATGGTGTTCACCAAGGGAAGAGGCTACGCTGATAGCCAAGCTTGTTTCTCTAAACCTATTGGAGCTGATGTAAAAGACGAAGTTCCGTGGTAAACCTGTTGAAATATGGTGCATTCATGATGATACTTGAATGAAACATTTTTTTCAAACCTTCCAAGAATAATCCATATGCTTCAAAAAACAAGTAAAAATATGGCAAGATGTGGAAGCGTGGAATTGACCATCACAAGACCAGAAGCTTTTCTTTGCAGAGCATTTTGTTTGGTCAACCGGTGCCAATCACCATGAACAGTGAATTGGGCCTTGCATTTTTTATACAAATAATCATATTCTGTCCTATATGAAAAGGAATGATTCTGACAATGATAAGAAGGTGAAAGTCAAGTATAACAAGTATCTCCTAGAGAAAAATACATCAGACAAAACGGGAGCAACAAAGATCAAGTACTACAAGAGATTCAAAGCTTATGTCACCGTTGAATTTTTTATTTCAGGTTGAGAGTTCTGTTATAGTGTGAGTTATCTAACTTCTGAGAATACTAAAGTGATTGAAAGTCTTAGAAGTGTGCTTGAGAGAGTTATAAATACCTAAAGTTTGTAATATTTGTCTTGAATCTTGGAAAAGATAAGTCGTAGTGATTTACTCTTTAAAGAAAGACTTAACAGTGGATTTGAAATTCTCGAGCAAGCTTAAAGAATGGATGTATGTCAAGGAGGATTGAGCCACAATAAATCATAAATATTCCTCTATTTCCTCAGCTCTTCAATTATTACTCTCGTGTAATTGTTATTGTTGTTATATATCTTGTGCTAGACTTGTTGGTAAGGTAGACTTAGGTATTTCATTTACACAATCAATGCTGCAAGACTAGGAGTATCTTTTACTGCCTTTGTCATTATCTTTAGTTTAATAACATGTATATCAAGTTGCAAGCAAGTTTTCTACCAATAATTGCTTGTTTTTAGCATTCCTTTCAAGTTTATTAAGTACTCTTTTCTCAATATGAAAGGTGTTTGATTAATTGTCCTTAAATAAGTTTTTAACTCGAGTCACCAAATTCATCCCTTTCTTGGTGCCTTAGATTCAACAAAAAGAATTACAAGATTATAAGATTAAAAAAGAAAAATGGATTAATATGCTCCATTTTTATTTTATTCTAACCGCAAATAGTTAAATTATAATTTAAATAATCTAATACTATAATGTAAAATATTTCATTGAATACTATCATGAAATAAGAATTTATTTAAATTTTTTGCTACTTAAATTAAACTAGTATCAAGAAAAATTATTGTACCTAATCTTAACAACTTACGCTTTAGTGTAGTGAATATTCAACTTCTTTACATGTAGCAATTGGCAAGAGGATCTTTTTTTTTAAAAAAAAAGGCAAGAGGATCTACAGTTACCCTTTAGTAAACGAATTTATGTGATACTTTTTCTATTTTAATATAATTTCCCTTCATTTACAAAAAATAAAAATTAGTATGAAACAAGTAATTAAAGTACTAACTTTGTTTCATTTTAAGTGTTGAAGATAATTTGTCATCATTTTTATATTTCTCAATTTGGTTAAATTTTTAATTTTTCTATCACTTTTTTTTCAAATTCATTTTTGTATTTTCTTATACTGAACTAAGGGATGTTATAATATATATTTTGATGATAACAAATCATAAATACTATTAATGAGCTTGTTTTTAATGAAAGCAATACGAAAAGTAATAGTGTTCATTCATTAATCAAGATACATCTCATGAAGAAACTAGAGAAAACTTAGAGTTAGACTCATTTAAGTGAAGAAAGAAGTCATGAACAAGGAAAAACAAGACCCAATAAGGTTATAAATGAATATATAATATTTATTGTATTTTCTACCTGGTTAGTTTGATACTTTAGAGACACATCATCATTTTAACTTATTGCATGAGCTTTGTCTATTATTAAGAGGATTAAAGTTATTATTTCAAAGAAAACCCTCTTAATCCTAAAAGCATACTTTGAAGAACATTTTGAGAAGTGTTTAAGTCAAATTTACATTAAGAAAATAAAGCGTGAGCATTTGAAGAAGTTGAAATCATGATTTTGGGTGTATTAGTTGACTGATATAGGTTATTGGTCAACTAGTATAGGTCAAAGTTGTTAAAATGTATATCGAGACTATTTACCTAACATATTGGTCAACTAATGTAGGATAAAGTTGTAAAAAAATGTGTATAAAAACTATGTAGCTAACATAATGTTCAAAAAATATATGATTGTGATCAAACAATGTCCCAATAGAATACACATTTGTCGACCAATAGGTAATATTGGTCAAACATTGTTCTAACAACTACAAAAAAATATAAATTCAATGCACATTGGTCGAACAATATGTTTTAGTGGTAATCCAATGCATAATAACTAGTCATTGTAATGATTGTTTCTTGTTTCCAATGGATAGTTTGAGCCCCAAAGTTTTTAATTACATAGCTTTTTTAACTTCTTAGATATATTAAAACATTTTTGTGTACTATAAAAAAATTTCAAAAGAGTTTTTCAAAGCTTTTTTAAGTATTCATTGTTATATTTTAAAGTGAGTAAGCCTTTAGGTTATCAAAGTGAGCAAGCAAGGTCTTTTGAGTTTTAATTCATTTATGAGTGGGGTTACTATAAGAGCCTAAGATATATCCTAGAAGTATTATATCATGTCTAGGATGCATTAAGAAGTGAACATAATAAATGAATTAAGTGCATATAAGTATAGTAAGAAATATAGTGGTACTTAATGTAAAAGATTTGGGTAAATGGGTAATTTGTTCACTTTGTCATGAACATACCTCTATAGTTTGGCCATATCTTGGTTTGTATATCTCCAAATGGGATAATTTCAATTTAAAATTAATCTAGAGACATATATCTAAAACTTTCATGAAGAAACTAAAGTTTTACTAAGCCTCTAAAGTTTTTAAATTTTGGCTTGAAGTTAAGTTATGGCTACTGTCCCTATTTTCGAACAACCTATAGTGTTTTGGGTATAACTCCCGAAATAATTAACCAAATTGCATGAAATTTATTACACTAGAAAATAAGAAATAGGGGAATGAAATTAATTGATATTATTGTAGGCCAATATGGGAAGTAAGGGAAGATGAAGGACCAATATGCAATTTTTCTAAAGTTAACACATGGACCAGTTGGATTAAGGCATGTGTAACCAATAATAATAAAGCATGTGTGTCCAATAGGAGTTAAGCATATGTGTGAGCCTTGAAATTTCTGGAATGGGGATATGGACAGGAGAGATGCATGACATTTTGGGGGTTCTAAGTTTAGATTTTCTCCTCTCCATTTCACCTTCTCCATCCATCATTTTTCATATAAGAAATCAAGTCAATCTTAAGTGGTAATCAAGGTAAAAGTTAGGGATTTTCTCTTCACCTTTATCTCTTCTTTCTTTGCTTATGAAGGAATGAAATTATAAGGATGGAAGTGGGATTGAGAGGTATAGTTTTGGTGTTTTTAGTTGGTGAGTCAAGCAAAGCCAAAGAGGAAGGGAAGGAAAGGCAATAAAAGATCTACTTTGTCAATTTTCAAATTTGGGCCTTCACTTAGTTGATTTATGTATTTGTGCATGATTGGATGGATATAAAGATTCATTTGGATGTGGGATTGTTTCCGGGATGTTACTTTGGTGTTATCTTGGATAGAATTGGTTGAATATGTCAAAAGAGTATTGTGTAATGGAATTCTATCTAGGGCTTGTTTAAGTCATAACTCAGCCTAAAGACCCAAAAATTGTGTGAGTTCAGTTGCATATGAAACCTAAGAAATAGAGATAAATATCTCTAGAAGGGACTCTAACTTAATTTTGGCTCTATGACCTTGGAAATTGAGATTGAAAAAGGTAACCTGATGCTGCCCTTGTTTTCGAGCAGCTTGTGACATTTTGCTTATATCTCATGATTTAAAAGTTCAAATGGTCTGACTATTGGTGCTATAGAAATTACAGACATAGAGGAAAAAATTTATAGAAGACCTCAAAACCTAGTTTTGGATTTTTCTATATGCATATTAAAGAACAAGTAGTGGTATGAATGGAGAGAGTGTCTGTCACAACCGTGACATTGTTTTTGTTTTCGATTTTTTTTACCGAGTCTTATCCGAATCTTTTTGAATGTGTATGAGACCTTTCACACACTTCAAATAAATGAAATAGGACTTACCATGTGTGAATTGGGTGATTGAACAATTGAATTTAAGATGAGCATAATGCATTCCAAAGAAAACTTACTTGTACATAAATGATTGGTACGCATATTTATTGCTC
>JANIIA010000008.1:24319797-24333808 GCA_027478495.1 Erythroxylum alaternifolium
ACCCTCTCCAACACAATTTTTACACACACAAAGCCTATTTTTCAAAATTCCCATTTATTCACAATTATACCGGGAAATGTCATGAATGCATGTATAAACATTTTTCATATGCAGAAGTCACTGTTCGCAAATGCATGAGCATGAGATGTGTTTTCCTAATTTCTCCGATTGATCTCATGTGTACCCGTTTCTATAATTCAACCCGTTATATGGAAACGGGATGTTACACATTGTCCTAAATGTGAGGAGAACACATAAAATCAAAAACACATAAGGTGGAAATAAAACTAAATAACAAAAAATATAAAAATAAAATAAAATGATAAGTGTTAGAGTATAAGAACCCTTCATGGTAATTGAGGTGGTGATGGCATTGGAGTCTAAAACCAAATGCACTTAATGCCCATGATTATTGCGTAATCTTATAATTGGTTCAAAAAGAGTAAGAGAATTAGCAATCCAAATCATTAAAAACTCATTTTTAGAATTTAAAACAAATCTAGCTAAACCACAATTTCTATCTAACTACCAAATATGCTAATTTATGGTCATGAGCTTGACATTGCATCCTTTAAGACTTAGTAGGGATGAATTATGAGTGGGTTGCTTATACTCGTGTTGCCCAATTTTAGCTTTGTAGCCTGTAAATAAGCTACATGTTGGAAGATAATTAGAAGGACAATGTTGACAAATTTAAGATAATTAATTAAGTTCAGAGATGTCCTTTTTACTAACAAACTATCAATAAAATAAGGAATAACAAAACTCCCTAAATCTTCTAATGAATCCAATAATTTGTCTTGTAAGATGGTGATTTTTTTTTGTTCTTCTCCATTCACCCTCATCTCTTCTTCGTCTTTAACTTCGTAAACATAGACATCCTTATATTCTTCAAGCTTTATGTCTATTGTCAGCTGCTCTTCTTCTTTTTGCTCCTTTAAAGATTCAACCACATCAATTTTCCTAAATGAGTCACCTTCCTTCTTCTTCTCTTAGTCTTCTATACGGTAGGATTCAACTTGTTTTTCCCATGGTGTTTCTAGCTCTTTTCCACTCCTAAGTGTGATAACCTTACACTACTCTCTTAGATGTACTTCAATGTTACTCAGATATTTTTCCATACCTCTCTTGCAAAACTCATAGGAAAGCTCTCTCATTTAAAGCTCTAGGTTATGAATAGAAGAGATATGGTCTTCCGTTACTTAGTCAAACTTCTTTTCTAGTCTCTTAGTCAAACTTCTTTTCTAGTCTCTTTTGGGCCTCTTCCATGTTCATGAGCTTAGCCATGATCTTTTCCAATTTAGAATCCCATGAACTAGACTCATATTACTAAAATCCTAATAGGTATATATATCCCATGTCAGTCCTTATATTATTGGACCAACAGAAATCTGGGTAGTTCTACTGACTTAGATAGTATGTCTTTAAATAAGGATGATGACTTTCCCGACCAAATTACTCCTCATTGAAGTCCGCAAAGCTCTTTTGCTCCCTATAATGTGTTTGCTCTACCATCTCCTTTCTATCTCTTCTTAACACTTAACTTTTGCTGATTCCTCATTGTTGCCTTGTAATGTCCAAATTGATGTGTCTTTTATTTTGCACCCAAACTTCCTTCTCTTCTTTCTTTCTTCCTTTCTTTTTTTAATTTCATGTGATTGGGTGTCAAAAACTTGATCGAGTGGGTAAGTTTTACAATTTCTTATCCCTTAAAATATCGCAAATGTATAGGTTGGAGTGTGGTATATGAGGTTTCAATCCCATGAGTACTTGGTGAACTAATCTAATTCTAACTTATCTACGGCCTAAAAGAATTATTAAAAAGAAGATAAAAACTAAACAAAAAACTAAATTAGTGAATATGGGTTGATTGGAATTAAAATGTAAAATTAACATACAAGGAATCAAATTGAGCACCACCAAATTAACAATGGAAATCACACAAGGAAGATTGGTCGATTACAGGTCTATCCATGGTTGAAGTTAACCAACTTACACTGTGAATCAATTCCATTAAGTTGACTATTCCCAGAAATCGATTATTAAAGAAGTTTGAGATAAGAGATGTGATCAGTGTGTCGTAATACTAGTCAAAATAAAATAACTAGACTACTTCTATAGTAGTGGTGAGTCTAGGTCGATTCCGCAGGGAGTGTTCGGTTAGCTTATGAAATGAAATTAATGGGTGTTTAGAAAATATGGTGGGTTTGGATTTTGGAATAAAAAAATAAAATAAAACTAACTAATAAAAATAAATTAAAGAAATATACAAAAAATGGTAAAATTGGGGAATTTGGTAGGGATCCGGTTCTTTGGTTCAATCTTGGCCTACACCCTAACTAAGCATATTTCATTTATTTATTGTTCTCAAACCTCTCCTAGAAAATATTAATTGTGGGTTAATAATTAACCCGAGTTTTCTCTTAGGTTTTGTTTAATCAAGATACGATCATTAATTAAACCTAACTACCAAATAACCTAAGATACGATCTCTATATTTAATTAGGCAATAGCATTATAAATTAAGAAAATCGATTAATTAAGGCAACAACCACATATAATGCTTCATTTAACCTAGGTCATTTTAGCCCTAATGATTACAAATCATTAATCGCTACACATGAATTTCAACATAACAATTACGGATTATATCAAAATTCTAGCAATGGGAATGCAATCAAATGATTTAATAAATGCATTAAAATTATCCTTTTACAATACCCTATGGGTTCATACACAAATAACTAAACAATAACGACAATTCGATTATCCATACACAAAACCCAAATCAATTAACATAGGATAACATAATCAATTTCTAATGAGAGAAAGAAATAACAAAAACAATGAAAATTGCTTAACCCGGGTCATCAGAGTCGATGTCGCCTCTGAACTGACGCTGGGATGTTTAGCCTTTCATGGGTCTCCCAAGAAAATGCTTCAACCCAATAAAAATCATTTCCACCGAAAACCCCTTATATTTCAAGCTACTGCTGCAACTCTCTTTACTTCACTAGTCACAATACTATTTATTAAAGTGACAAATAAACATAGTCACTCACTTGGCTTCTCTCACGCCTCTCTACTCTGCCACTCTTCTTTGTCACAGACACCCCTCTCTTCTCTTTCTATCTACTTCACGCCCTCCACTATTTTTGCGATGGGATAAATAAAAGATTCACTCCCCAGCTACTATTCACTACTTCTTATTTCTTCCCGTCTCTCCTTTGCAGCTACGTTAAATGTTAGTTGCAATGCTAACATTTTATGCATGCGTTAACGCATGAAAGCTAGCATTTTGCTCTTTTTTTTATTGTCGTTTTGGGCTAGTTCACTAGCTGCTTCTCCTCCTCATTTCTTCCCTCCCATATTATGTAGTTTTGATGTTGAGTTGTTTTCCTTGTTGAACATTTGTGCTCCAATTTACTTTAGAATCTTGTCTTTTTGGTCTCAAATATATATCAAGATATCCAACCTAGCAATCAAAACAAATTGAATAGAAATTAAGCATTTTACCTTGAAAGTAGGATTGAAATCACATGAAAATATATAAGAAAATATAAGATAATTCAATCCTATCAAGATGCTAATATGATGCTTTTCTTTTGGTTTAATAAAGTAGAAAAATTCCTATTGATGTCATTTGCCATGCTAATTATGGTTTTACTGTAATTAAAGCACAAACAAAAATTAGGACAAACACACTCTTACTATTTCAAGGTGTACTTATTCAAAGAAAATTCACTTCCATAGATATCATTGGGAGAAAAGGGATGGGTGCCCCGAAGGATTTATCCAAGAAGACTTGGGAAGAAAGACACAAAATAAAGGATTGTATGTAGTTTGAAGGGACAAGTTAGATTGAGTAAGACAAAAAAAAACTTTAGAATAGGCTCGTCTGTTGTTTTATTTCTCTTATATATTAATAATTTTGTTGTTCTACTTAACCTCCTTGAAGCAAGGAAATGAAGGGGGATTTATCCTGCCATCAAATACAAACATAATTACTTTTGAGTTAATACGCTATCGACGCTAGACTTTTGAAGGGTGGATACTCTCTCTTAAGTTATAATCATTAAACCCTAAATCATAATCCCTAATTGAATTATGGAATTTGCATTCTCTTAATTAATAAAAAACTCATAAATCCAATCAGATCTTAAGCTCTCTAATAGACTGCCAAGTCCTCACATAAGATTTCTCTCCATATAAATTCCTAATTTGATTATTTAGGCGATCTATTAGATTGTTTAACTCTCATTACCCAATCTAATCATTTTCCTATCAATTCACTCTCTCAATTTATTACCGAAGCATGCAAATACAACAAATGATATCAACACCCAATGTATTAACATCAAAAGAAATCATATTAACATTGATTCAAAAACAAATCCCTAAAAAATTTTAGAACATCATCATCAAACCCAAATCCATCACTATCAAATCTATCTTATACATTCAAAAGAAAGAACAATAAAGATGAAATAAAATGTCACTTGGAAGGGTCGGAATAAATCAAGAGATAGCAATATTGCAGCCCTTCTCCTTCTTCCTTTCTCCCCCTTTTCTCTTCTTCTTCCTCTCTCCTTGGATCTTTCTCAAAGTGGCAGAAAAATGGAGCTCTCTTATAGGTCTTCATTATTTTCTTTATATATCTTTTCCATTTAGGGCAAACAATAGGGTTTACTTGGGCCCAAAAGTCCTAAATATCCCTTAAAAGTCATGTTTTAGAAGCCTGTCTTCATCTGTTTTCAGGTAAGCCATGATCGTGACACTCAATTTCTACTCTCTATTATGATCGTGGCATATGGAGCCATGATCACGGCAAACCACCAAACTTCTGTCACGATCATGCCCTAGGCCTTACTCTAGAGTTCCTCTTAATTCTCTCTGTTCTTCGATATTTGATTTAAAACACTAACAAACACATCAAGGCACCCCAAATATATAATATTAATGCTCAATAGTGTGCTCTAACCCACAAAACACTCAAAACAAAAATATCTAACCAACTAACACAATTCTAGCCCTAAACATGCATGAATTAATTAATTGACCACTAAAAAATACTAAAATGCTTACTAAAACATTATGCAACCTATAGATATCAATTTAGAGGTTACTAACTGAAAACTGAGTGACACAAGTGGAAGCAAGCCACTTATAATTGACACAGGTTGAGTGTGGAAGGAATAGGACATCAAGCTAATAACGTTAACTAAGTGCTACTTAGGAGGGAACCTAAGAATTGGGATAAGTTTTATTTTTTATTTTATTTATATTTTTTTATTTTTACTTTTATTTTTAGGGTAAGAATTATTGGAATTTCACAACTGAAAGTATCTCCATATTCTGTCACCAACCTTATCACCAGCTCAATCTCTTAGTTTTGTGCTCTTAACCTTTCCTTTTATTTTTCTTGTCATTTTTATTTGTTGTTTTTTTTCTTACATTGAGGCAATGTGTGTCTAAGTGTGGGGAGGATTTTGCATTGGCATGTCATGAGTGTGAATTTTGCATGCCATATTGTTAGTTTTTTATTAGGTTGACATGGTGTGAACATATGTTGCATATGTGTGAATTGTGTAAATGTGTGTGGCAATAGCTTAATGGAAGTAGTTTAGCTTTGAACATAGTCATTAAATTTGTAAAGGAATATTGGCTTGTGCATTTTATTTTTTAAGTATCTTTGGTTAAATATGCATGTTAATTAGGATATGACGTTAGGTTAGTCATCTTAGGCAATTTGTTACGTACATTTATAATTATAAGTCAATTGAATATGTTAGTATCATTAGTAGTCTTCCATGAGGATGATTGACTAAAAGAAATGAGATAGGTTATGTGAAATAAAAGAAAATTATGTATTTTTATTAAATGAATAACTATTCCGCTGATCCTTTTGAAACAAATATTGGGTTATGAATAGAGCGAGTAACCAGTTGAGAATGTGATAGCTAAGTAACTAGGTACATTCACAATAAAAATGTTTGTCTTCATGTCAAAAGGTTAGAATGGCATTCCAACCAAGCTAATTAATAAAACATGGCTTAGTTAAGTAACTGGGGGACATTCATAACAAGTTGTTTGCCTTCGTATCAAAAGACTAGGTTAACGATAAAGAAGATTAAAAAAGTGGTATTTTGATAAATAAATCCTACTAATCTTTAAAAATCGCATATGAAAGGAGACTTAGTGATAGTTGCAATTTTGGTTTATTACAAATTATCAATGTATCTATGTAAGTGATTTAGGTGAATGAATATGATGTTAATCTCTTGATTAGTATGAATATTCAATCCAAAGTGCTTAACCATAAATTCCATAGGTTAATATGTTGGCACAACTTGAATGATTATCGTTTGAGGTTAAATTGTTTTCATCAAGTTAGATGCCATTGTATCATTAGTGCATGTTGCATGAATGTATGTGTTATTGTTTGGTTTGTTTAAGTTTGTGGTTTGTTTTTGTTTTTACTTGAGGACAAGCAAAAGTTTAAGTATGGGAATGTTGATAGGTGTAAATTATACTATGTTTTGATAAATGTTTAAATGTGCTTTTAAGTATTTCTTAGATGATTATCATGTATATAGGCCTAGAATTTAGTTATTATTAGTGTTTATTTATATCTAAGTGTTTGTGTGGTTTTGAGCATGATTTAGATCTTAATTTTATGTTTCAAGAGGTGTGTGATGTGTGTTTGAGTGTACAGAATCAGTAAATTTAAGAAAAAAGAAAAATTGGAATTGTAGAAGTAGGTTGTGATCATGACTGGCTTGTCACGATCGTGACAAAGAGCGCACACAACAATTCTAGCAAATTTAAGTTTTTCCAACATACGACTCTTTTTGTAATTTTATTATTTTGGGGTTATTTTGTGGAACCAAATTAAGTTGGTAAACCCTAGAAAGAACTATAGAAGCCTCAATACTATTTAAAAACATAAAACACTCAAAAAGGAACGGTCACCATCTTCCAAAGTGAGAGAGCAAGAAGAGTAATCTAGAAATTCCAGATTTCAAGTTTGAGTTCAATCAAGTTCTTTCTTTCATTCCTTTGATTATTTCATTAAACTTCATGTGTAACTTGGATTTGAATATGTCATTCACGTTTAGGACACTTTAATTTTCAGATTTTTATTTGTTCTTGAGTTGTTTTGTGACTTGATTATTGTTGATTTCAACTTAATTTTCTGGTGTTGATATGTTTCGGTATGTTAATACTTCAATAATAAATCGAGCAAGTGAGTTGAAGTAATCCAATTAGGTTAGACAACGAGAGCTAGTGACCTAATCAGTCTCACAAATATCAAATTGATAATCATACAAAGAGAGATCTTGTTGATTATTTGATAGATCACTTAAGAACTAGTTGAAAACGTTAGGTAGATTTTGTGAATCGAGAAGTTGCAAATTTTGAAATTGTAGAAGTATACTTTTGGATATTGAAGGTTTTATAGAAGTGAAACTTGCTTAACATTGTATACTCTATTGAAATTGAATATTGTTATTAGAAAGAGTCTTGACCAAGTCTTCCAAAGATATACCTGAATTGAAAGAGGAGGCTTATGGCTTGGTTAGAATTGTAATGATCCTTATGGCCTATTTTGGAAGTAATTATGCTGCCTATTCCCCCCGTAATTCAAGTTGGGATGATCCCTCCAGCCTAGGATATACGTTTGGGAGTATAGGTTGTACTGGTTAGGAAAATTCCCTTCTACAGGATTCACATATTCCATACTTCCATCTTGCAATGTTTGACACTCATCAGTCGGACGACTTATGTTCACATATATTCTATATGCCTTTATCTATGCCTATTTGGCTACAAGTTTTCTAACAAAAGATGTTAGCTCATCTAAACAATGTTTGATGGATGAAGTATTTACCTTGTTTATATGGTGAACATCGTTGCAAGTGACAAATTATTGAGTGTTAGTAACCATTTGTTCAATTAAAATATGAGCCTTTGTAGGATTCTTTCCACACAATGCTCCACTGCTTGTTGTATTGACCAAAATCCTCTCCATAAGTAATAATCCCTCATAGAAATATTGGATAAGGAGTTGTTCAGATATGTTGTGATGTGGATAACTAGCACACAACTTCTTGAAGTGTTCCTAATATTTATAAAGAGACTCGTCATTGTGTTGCTTTATTCCACAAATTTCCTTCCTTATACTTGCTGTTTTTTAAGCTAGAAAATAATTCTCTAAGAACATCCTCTTCATCTCTATCCAAGTATTCACACTTCCAATAGGTAGATCAAATAATCAATCCTTTATTGCATCTTTCAGTGAGAATGGGAAAGCCCTCAACATGATTTGCTCGTCTGTCACCTCTGGAGGCTTCATACTCAGACATACCACATCAAGTTCCTTAAGATGCTTATGTGGATCCTCACCTGTAAGACCGTGAAAATTAGGCAACAAATTTATTAATCCAAACTTAAGTTCAAAAGTAATATGCTCAGTAAAATTATGGAATGTAATGAATAAGTGCCTTTAGATTAAGTATAGTGTAGCCAACTCCCTTAGTGTTTTTGGATTTTCCATTATTTCTTCCAATTTAGGTTCTTGTTCCACATTCATATTTGTTTTTGTTTCCCTTTGTAACCTTCACAATGTCCTTTTGATCTCTATATCAAATGGTACAAATTCCCTATGAGGATATCTGGTCACTACTATATATGTTGTGTCTAATTCTATTGAATTTTTCTTGCATTCATACCTTAATTTTGGTTACAAATTCTTGTGTTTTTAATCCAAATTTGTGGTGAATTGAGTGAAAATGATGTGAACATTGCATGAACGTTAATTGGATTGTCTTCTGAATGTTACATAGAAATCAGAAGAATTTTGCATGAAAATGGGTGTGACAGGTCGATTACATAGTCACACCCATGGCCATGTAACTCACGGGGGTGACAATGAGTCACACCAGTGACCATGGCTGCACAGGGGTGACAATGAGTCACGCCTGTGACTGCCATACTCACCCCATGACAAGTTTTTCCATTACATTCATCTAATTATTACGTGTCATCTACAAGTTGAAGGCTCGAAAACCTAAACCTAAAAATAGACTACAAATATAAGGAAAGAGGTTAGTGGTAGGGGAATTATTATTGACATATGAGATACACTGGGACATTCTGGGACAAAAAAACAAATAAAGAAAAAGAAGGCGTATAAGAGATGAAAGAAAGCAGAGACCAGTCGAGTGAGGTGAAGAAGAGGAACAGTAAAGAGTGGAAATAGCTTGAACTTATGATCATCTGGGTTAGAACTAAAAAGGAGCAGAAGGCGAGAGCCAATGTAAAGAGCTTAAGAGTGCAGGAGACCACTGTAACTACGTCATCTGATCTTTGTTTGTTATCATGTCGTTTGAGCTTTAAAATTTATAAGCCCTTAAATACCGCAAGCACATGGGTCACGACTGTAGTATAAGAGGTGTCAATCCCACGAGGAGGGTATGTAATATCTGGTTTTTGAAATATATGTAAGGTTCAACCCTAGACCATTTCACATAAGTAAGAGCATTGGGAAATTTAAGAAAGTGTATTATATTGACATGCATATCATTAGCATAAACACAAATTATAATTTGTATACATTAAAAAGATAGCATATGCACTCAATTGACATGTCTAAAGTTATGAAAGACTTTAAAAATGACTATGATGTAAATTGTGAATTGATATGTCTTGAATTTTGGTTTGATTAGATTCCAATTAGTAATTTGGAATTAATTGTTATTAATTAGGAGGTTGATAAATTAATAAATACATTTGGACTAGGAAAAGTGCTAAATGGCTAGATAAATTGATACGTGACAAATTAGGGTTACTAAGCCTATAATTGAGTGACATTTTGTAACATCTTGTTCCCCATACTAATGGTTAGGACATAGGATCCTAAACTAAGATACATGAGAAATAGCAATGAGATATTAGAAAAAAAATGCATTTCATACTCATGCATAAAATTAGCATACACACACATGATTATTGAAAATTGCACGCATTATAATGACTATTCATGCATGCATTTGACATTTTCTGGGTATAAATGATTCTAATATGATTATGATGTGAATTATGATTATTATGTCTTGAATTCTAGTTGATAAATGATAATTGATTATACAGGAATTTATTTGTTAAGTTGAGAGATTTTTGAAATTATGGGTATTTTGGACTAGGAAAAATACCAAGTAGTAAGACAATTGATGATGGTAATAGAAATAAGTATTAAATGGCAATAAAAATTATTGATAAGTGACATTAAGATTTAATGACAAGTGTCATAGAAAATTTGGAGACAATTGGATTAAAAATTGGAAGATGAATGGACTAGCTATTTTAAAAGACCAAGTGGAGACCACAAGGTAGTGACATATGGCAAGTGACAAGTGTTACTTGCCTTGACACTTATTTTAACTCATGATGATTAAGGTGAAAGACCATCTTTTACCTTATCTTTCATGTTAATTCCTACTCTCATCTTCTTCGTTGCTTTCTTCTCTTCTTCTTCTTCATGATTTTTCTCATCAACCCTACTCTTAATGTTAAGTTGCCATCATCTTTCACTTTATACTTCAAGATCTTTGCTATTTCTAAATCTTGATACAAAAAGACCCACTATATTCCACCTTAAATGTTGATGATTGTGTATCATGGAGAAGCTAGGGTTTACTTTAGTTAAAGAAGCTTGGGAGCTAAAACTAGTAAGTATCTTACTAATCTTATGGTTTGTATTTAAGAGAAATATTTTGATGACAGTTAAAAGTTGATAGACCATAAAATGGTGATGTATATATGTTGAACTGTGAGTGAAGAAATGAGCATATAAATGTCTTGTTTTCACATTAATGATGAATAATAATTCATAAGTTGCTATAGAGCTATTTTTTAGATTTAATTATCATAAAAATGGTGGTTGAAGAGTGATGATATGTTGATGAAAACCTTAATATACATAGATGTTATGTTTTCATATTAATGATAAATAAAAGATAATGTATTGTTTTATGGATGATTAATAGGGAAATTGGTGTTTGAATGAGAGTTGATAATTGACAAAAGAAGAGATGAGTATAAGACCTAATTTTGTGTATAGGAAGAGTGTAGAAAATTTGAAGGAATGATATGTTTTAGGTATATGAAAGTCATAAGTTATAAGTTGTTATGTGAGGATATAATTGAGCTTTGAAGCTAAAGAAAAGAATAATGTAACATCTTGAAATGAGAAGAACTAGGATGAAAGTTTAGAAATAAAGTGAACGTAGCACCTCACTTCCACCGAGCACGTATCCGTACATCCCGAGGACATTCGGACACACACCCTGTGAAAACTGCGCGTTAAAGTAGTCAAACAAAACTCGTTGTAAATTTTTCTCAACCATCACATGCATGTTTTAGAAAACCAATAATCATTAATGACTCATTTTATTTATAACAATTTCAGTCACAATTGTCATAAACAATATACACATTGTATAATTTTAGTAATCATTTGGGCCTTTTACAAATTCAAAACACTTACAGTCATAAAGTCATTACATATCAGAATTATTCACATACACATGGTACAATAATTGCAGAATACATACTTTAATACAAAAATATAAAAAATGTATGTAGACACCAACTAATCCCGACCTCTATCTCTTATTCGACTTCAGCGGCTATATTTTCAGTTTGTCTAACTGGGTATCTCCTCTTAGCCTTAAAAAACGGTTTCAATTTTGTTGAGTTTTGTGAATTTAGTGAGCTACCCATCATCGATAGCTCACTTATAACACATAACATATACAATTCATGTAATCACATAATTCACATCACTTCATTAATTCATTATGTAGCATCAATTAACACTTTATTCATTTATTTCACATTTCACATTTGAACAATTCAAACAGTTTATTTCAATCATTTAAACATACATATCAATTATATATGCAATGCTCATGAGACTCACTTTCAATTGTTATTGTTGTGACCGAGTGCCTGTAACTGTCCCATATCCATTGTGGATACAGGGCTCATTAATAACTGTCCCTTATCAGTTGGGGATACAGAACTCATTATACATAGTGAGCCTAAAGCTCTCACCACATTCTAAGCTTTAAGCTATTTTTCACTTTTTGAGCTTTAAGCTCTTTTTTGGTGGCCACTCTAGTTACAACAGCCTTTAGCTGTTCATGCATTCATGTAATGAAATGCATCACATTCACATTTATTCAATCAATCACTGGTGCTCAATCTGACAATTTCATATTCACGTTCACATTTTCATTCACATATATCATCAAATCCTGGGTTTGGCATTCAACATTTAAGTTGAGAATCACTTATTCAATCAAGTTCACATATAATGAGCACTTCCAAATATGGTATTCATGAATCAAATGCCTCGAACATTCAATTTTCGAAATCAAAGCATCCGTTTCACATAAAAATTCAAAATAGAAATTAAAACAAACAATTAAACATGTGAGGCCATCTAGGTTACTCACAGTATGCTCCAAATTAGCATTAGCTTCCATATTCTAGAAATGTCTGGCACTGACATTTAATCCTATGTATCAACTTCATGTAATACACATTGTATACACATTACTAATTGCATAATTACGTAAACATTTAGTTATACACATATGTATATTTGTAATATATAATGCATGCTCATGTTGACTATTCCGGGTATTTATCCTTAATCACATCACTTGATTTTTAACAACATCATTTGTATGTGTCAAACTTACTCTAGGTTCATATCTCAAAGAACTTGGTCATTCAAATAACATAATTCAATTATTCATCATTTTTTTTCTATCATTCTAAGTTCACATAATATTCAAATTCTCATTTATTCTTACCCAATACACATCATTCAATCATTCACTAAGGTTATTTTATCTTCCTAAGATCACAAAATATCACATTTATCATTCATCTTTACTTAATACTCATCATTCATCTTAATGGAATCTCATTAGCCATCATAGGTTTACCTTCATTCTCAGAACATTCCAAAATTCCATATTTGAACACTTGATATACGACAATCCATTCTTATGTTTATATCCTCAATTGTCACCCTAAACATATCACTCATTTTTATATATTATTTCCACATCAAACTAAGTATATTTCAAGCTCCATTTAAACCTAAATGTATCATAGGAAAGCATTGATAGGTCCACAATTTACATATATGATTTTGGGACATAAGGCTTAACTTTTGCTGTGGACATCGGATCAAAGTCATTTAAGAATGCTTTCAAAGAGGACTTCGAGTTCGACAATGTTCGTGAAGACCCAAAAAGATAGTTTACCATCTAAAGGGTCAAAATCGCTCATTTATGGAGATGTCCAGAGAATTTCCACCTAGTAGACTTATGTCCCTCTAAACGGACATGAACAGAGCTGGAACACTGGAATTCCAGAGAATGTCCACCCAGTAGACCTAAAGTGCACCTAACAAACATCTACTGGCCATTTTTCTAGATTTCCAACTCTTACAAGTTATATCTAACACATCTTATGCATATCTTATCATTCCTACTTCAATTCCTCTTCATTCTCACCTCCATTTCAATTCAATACCATTTACAACCAAATCATAATCTATGTTTGATCATCAATCCAAAAACAAAACATTCCTACTTATACAAATTCATCATAAATTTCTACACATGTTCAACTCCCTTCATCAGCTTCATTTCATCTCTAACTTATCACACTAATTCTTTCCATTTTAAGACAAAATAGTACTCTTTTTCATTAGCTTCAAACTCATTTTAAATCATCTCTATAACACCCAAAGCAATCCACGTTAATATAAGGAAAACAAAGTATAAAAACATCCATTCACTAATCAAATTTCTACACTTCTTTATACACCATTCTCATAATCATTTTAACCTAAAAGCATCACTACATCAATTTATGAATCATTACTCATTATATATGTAAAAACAAGACATTTACATATCCAAGTTTT
>JANIIA010000008.1:24333908-24352898 GCA_027478495.1 Erythroxylum alaternifolium
AAAAAAAAGTGTACCGAGTTTTGTTAAGTGATGTGTTAAGTGATGTGACACGCCACCCTCGCGGGGCACGGATCCGGATATCACTGTCGATATCGGGTTCGGGTTTTGCGGGAATGGGGTGTTACATTAAGGTACCTCAAAAATATAATATTTAAGCTCAAAGACTTGTACTAACTCATAAAACACTTAAAACACAATTAAATCACAAACGAACGCAATTTTAACCTAAACACATACCAAGTGATTGAATTAACGGCTAAACACATATCAAACTATGCCCTCAAACATGATGCAATTTACACTTATCAGTTTGCTTGCTCTGTTCTTCATTTGTTGTGTTATTTCTCTGTGTTTTACTTTTCTGTTTATAACTGAACTTACTACCCTGTTAGTTTAACCAACTGATACTCTGTAGCTTTTAATAGTTTATTTGGTTATTTAATTGGTTTGTTGCTTTAATACTTTTCTTATACTGATAAAGAAGGGATTGAAGTATATGAAGATGATGAATCTTGTTATTTCCATGATGGGCTGATCTTTTTTTCTTGAGGATTAACGTAGTTATTTTAGTCAAATATGCATGATAGAAGGACTATGTTATTGTCTTATGTTTATTATAGTTTCTGAACTGAATGGATGTAATAGCATGACCAAACTTTGCATCATTTTGGTATTAACCCAAGGATCGAGACAGGAAGCTTAATATGGAAAGAGGAGCTATAGATGTTTGGGTTAAGAATTAGAAATATATTAACCTAAGTGGTAATTATTAGTTAGGTTTAATAATTAATTTGGGTGATAAACTTATCGAATACGAAAGTTATATTAGTTTGTTATTTGAGTTGATTTTAGAACTCAATTGGTAATTTTAGTAAGACAATTATCCAATCATCCCTTAGTCATGCATAGGAGATTAAATTAGTGAAATTAATTCTCAAGAGTTCCCACTTCAATTAATCTATTTGTTTTTGCTTCCGGTTAAATCAATTTACTGCTCAGTTTAATTTTGTGATTTTCTTTAAAGCCTTCACTTAACAAATCGGGATAGAATGTTTAGGATTTCATCTGTTTTTCTTTTTGTTCAAGGATAATTTGACTGGACCAATTTTACCTTCGTGGGAGACGACCCTAAGTAATCAACTACAACTACCTCATATAATTATGAGTAGGATAGCTTAGGTATTTTTAGAACATATTTTAGGCACAACAAGTTTTTGGTGCCATTGTAGGGAGGTGTTTAATGTTTCTCTTAATTTAATTTTGATTTTTTTGATGATTGTTTTGTCTATTCATGCATACATTTTTGTTGTGTTATTTTATTGAGTTATTTTAGTAATTTTCTTATTAATTCACTATTATTCTTATTTAGTTTATGCAAGGAAGGAGGTCTTGGGAAAGCGAACTTGCTCCTTTTATTGATAACGTGCATCGAATGAGAGGACCTCAAAGGGACTTTGAAGACAATCTCGTGGAACTTAAGCTTAAAGATCAAGAGATGGGTAAAAGGCATCAAGTAATGAAAGAATATGCCAAACCAGTAATTGGTACTGTCACTTCATGCATATGTTTGGAAGAGGCAGCCAGAAATTATGAATTGAAGAGCATCAACTACAGCATACTGCCATCTTTATATGGAGTTCCCAATGAAGACCCTTTAAACTTCATTCGGGAGGAAGTATAAAAAAATTCATGGGAAAATTCTATTCCCATTAGAAGACTTCTGAGTTGTGGGCAAAGATAGCTACGTTCACTTAGATGGAGGGAGAGTCATTCCATGAGGCATGGGAATGCTTCAAACTTTTACTAATACAGTGTCCACACCATCATTTTCCACTTCACATGCAGAACTAGTTCTTTTATAATGGATTGACACGCAAAAATGTCAGAACAAGATGGGTAAATGCAACAGGAGGAGCTGTGGGAGAGAAGACTGACAAAGAAACGAATGAAATCTTTGAAATGTTGGGGCCAATTCTCAACAAAAGAGTGTGAGATGGAGAAGAGCTGGAGTTCATGAAGTGAGTTCAAATCAAGAAATAACTCTGCAATTGGCGGAGCTCACAAAGCATATGAAAATGCTAACCATGAGACAATCCCAAAATGCTAGTCATGATAATAATTCTGGTAACATATCCCGCAATATGTCAATTTTTCTCTTACTTGATTAGCTTGAATGTCACCTCAAATGTCAAGTTTGCTTATCCTCACATGCAAGAAAATTTTAAGAATGTTGAGGGAGTATGATGGTTTAGCTATGTCTAAAAAAAAAACAGTATATGTCACAATGTTTTGCCTCTATAGCTATCTTTATGAAGGATTTTGCATGAGTTTTGGGTGGTGATGTACAAAACTAAGGTAGAAACACAAAGATGTGGGTTATGGGTGGGTTTCGGCAATGAGAGGGAGGAGGAGGAGAGAGTATACAGTAGAAATAGCAAAGAAGATGACCATGCAATGTTTTAAGTCATATGGTATAAGATGAGTGTTCTTTCTTAAAGGACAATTGTCATGTAATTAAGCAAGATACATATCCTCCTTTTTGGCTACCAAATGTCACTTAATTCCTAAGCTATTTGTTACTTAATTTTTTAAGCCATTTGTCACTCATTTTATAGGCTTCGTCATCCTAAATTTTTACATATCAACTTGTCTTGGTACTTTAAATTTTTCCTAAGATACATGTACATATTAATTCATCAATCTTCCAATTATGACAAACAAACTGCAAATTCCTAATTGTAATATATCAGTTCTTTTTATTAGTAAACTAAAATACAATACATTAAAAATGCACAATCATGTCACAATTATTTTGAAACTTTCATACCCCAAAAACATGTGAATTGAGTGTACATAAAATCTTTGCATTTTTTTCTAAATCATAATTAATGTGTACGTTAATATTAGGCACATGAATAAATTCATAAAATTATCTCCTAAATGCACCAAATTAATTATATAATGATGTAACTCAAATAACTCTATTTTAACACTCTAACCCTCAGGAATTTTAAAATCGACTATTACAATTTTTCCCCTTTTAAAAAATTTCATCCTTGAAATTCTTATCTAATTGATCAAATTGATATGGGTAATGTATAATGGTCAACGTACAACACCAAATCGTTTGCTTGCAGTTTTAACAATATAACATCTATAAAACTGGGCGACTTCGTAATGCCTTGCATCCTCTTATATTAAGCTTTTGCCTTGCGAATATGCATGCGAGTGAATTTTTGATGCTGTTTCTTACTACCAACATTATTTTCTTTCAATTAACAGCCCTTCGCTACAAGTCTCCTGATGGCTGAATTCATAACTGAGCCTTAAATAGCCCACAGTATTCTGCTAGACATGTTTGCTAGACTAGTGGTGAATCTCAGACTTCTAACAGATCTTGTCATGAAATGCCTCCGAAGATGACACACAAAATGATGAGAAGTGTCCTCTCGAGGTTGATTCAAACTTCATTCACGTTATCTGCTCTGGTTGAAAAAAACTGTTCCACTTTATCAAGGAAACTTCTAGGAAATCTAGAATGCAGCATTGTAGACATGTCAGGAACCAACGGCTTGTGCTTGGAAGAAATCTCTCCTGTTGTTTTTGTTGCTCTGCATCTTATCTTACCAATTTTGCTGTTGTTACCAAGGGCACTACCTCTGGTTGAACCAACTCGGCCAGTCTTTGAAATAAAACGATTGGATCTCATAGGAATGTCTGCCTGACATTTTTTTAGTTCAGGGAGCTGTTGATTACTTTCACAAGAATCTTCAGTCGGAAAATTATCTACAGCGGGATCACACTGAACTGTCAGCGAAGCACTTCTGCACGATCTTAGCAAGGAAAGTAGCATATCCATACTTATTTCTTGCAAAACAACATCCTTATTCTGCTCACACCCATAGCAAGCAGCAACAAGTGTGCCGGTCAAAATTGGCATCAACTCTGGATCGCTGAAAAACACAAACGGGAGATCGCATACCTGTATTCGTTCAGTAAAATAATTAGATTTCAAGAATAACACCATTCTTATACACTGAAATTAGACCATCACTGACCTTGTGAAGTATTGTAGGACTTTTTCCCCATCTAAGAACAGCTTGATTTCCAGAGTGGAACAGGGCAAAATAGCTAAGGAGCAAAAGAGATTCTAGCAGAAGTACCCCGACCTGAAAGTAAATGTGCAGAAGAGAATTAAGAGATGGCCATTTTACCTGCAACAATTTCAATTCATATCCAGAAACATACAACTACATCTTTAGATTCTTATCTAACCAATGCTCTGTTTCTCTGTAAACCTTGTTGTTCTGTACAGTTATGCATACATAAAACACTGGTAGTCCTTTCCCCATCACCCAGGAAAGTATCAAGCTTGTAACCCTTGAACTTGGTCCAATGTTAATTGAAGTCATCACACTTGAAAAGAAATTCAATTGAACCCTTCAACTAGGAATTACAGGAAAGCATTTGAATAAATTAAATCCATCAAAAGCCAACATAATAATAGTGCTAGACAGAATCAAAAACATAACTGATGTAGATATACAAATTTTCATTTCAAGCTTTCGATGAATTAGTATCCTTGAATTATAATAACCTACTGCATTAACAGAGTTAAAGGATCATGATTGATATAGACGCTTTAAACCAATGTGGAAAACATTTTCTAACGTGTTTTCTCTTTGGTGCACCCAAATTGAGTTGGTTATCTTCAAGCTGTAAGCAAATTTAATGTTCATATTTCTAGATCCATTCTTCTATGTATTCTTTAGTTGTGTGTGAACAAACTACATTAAATCTGTTAAAGGGCAAATGCTTCATTGTCAGGAATTACCAAATTAAGGGGTTAACTGATCCAGTTATAAGTTCAATGTCTATCCAATCCAAGTTTATGGGGTTCAAATATATTTTCAATCACTGTCGATTACTATAAAGAATAAAAATGTAAGTCACCCAAAGACACGAAAACAGGTCACTAAGCTGGATAATCTGGCTTAGTAAATAGAAGAATAGGCATTTCCAAAATTAGGTATGTGTCTTGTCTGTACATCAAGTTTTCCACAGACATCTTATTTGTGACATCATGAATAAAAATATTGAACACATCAATTACCTGATCGTTAGCTACTTTCCATTTGCTGGTGCAATGAGAAAGAAGAAAACTCATCAAATGGAAAAGTTCCATCTTCAGATCTGGTCTAGCCTGTGGAAGTTTACAAAATGATATCGAGTCAAAGTAGTTGGAAAAGATTCTTAGATATGTTAATTACAAATTGGTCCAATAAATTCAGACAACCCCCTACTACTGCAAGATCCATTTTGTTTCACGAAATTAGCAGACTTACCAGCATTCTCTGTATAAAATCAATGTCCAAAAGAGCCAAATTATTCAAAACCTTCAACACTCCAGTTGCCACCTCTTCAAAGTTTGAAGGAAGGGCATACAAACCCTAAAAAAATAAATGATAAGAAATCTTCAGTAATCAGAGCAGAATGTTCAGGATTGTCTAGTGCAACAACAAAAAGCATCTAATGACAAGGTTGGCACAAATAAATGAGCATATACTATGATAAGATAGTCAAAAAGGATAAAGACTAGACATTCAAGAGGAATCAGTACGCTAAAGTCCACATTTATGATTGGAGTCAAAAAGTTACAGGTATAATTGGCCAGCCTTTTCTTCTGAATGCCAACAAATAGGTCAGAGAAAGCAGTATTAAATAAACTTTGGCAGTTTCTTCTGGGACTTTTAAAATGACAAGCTAACATGTCAAATTGTTGAAAGATCAATGTATTTCCATTTTCTTTTTCTTTTTCTTTTTCTTTGGTATAATCTTTAGAAAGATCATGAAGATGGACCTTTGAGGGATTATACCCGAAAAATTGATCGAGAATTTTATCTAAATTAGAACAGTGAAATGACAGCTGTTAAACTGAATCACAAATCTTTAATAATGTATTAAGTAATAGCAAGAAGTCACCTGTTCAGAGGACAATCTATTGTTTGCTTGCAATAGCACTGATGTCAACAAGGATGGAAGACTGACTAATCCAGTTTCAGCTACAGCACAAAGAAGATAAGCCTTTGGTTGCTTCCCACTCGGTATAGTATTTCTTTTATGCTCTGACCCAACTTCAACAATAGGTTTATCATTCTTCTCCTCAACTGCTATCTTCTGACATTCAAGGGAAAGATCTGTCACGTTGACGTCCAACTTGTTGGAAGTATAGTTTGACTTCTTTTCACGATCTTTTTCTATGGATGGCAGTTCATTACTCTTCACCCCACATGATCCATCCAATGGTCTGTCCTCTGATGCATCTTGAGAAGATAGGACTGTGCTGCCATTTAGTATAGATAGGGGAGGCCTGTATTCTTCAGAGACAATATTGACTGAGGAAAGTCCGAAATCATAAACATCAGAAAGCTTGTTAATCGAAGAATATTCCCAGTTGATAGAAAAATTGGACCTAGGTCTGTATGTTAAAACAACCAACAGATGTATGCTAAGTATAATTGGAGAAGGAAATGGTGATCCTTCCACCTGAGGCCTATCGTAGAGTGCGAAAAGATCTCGTAGTCTGTGAATTACTTGGTAAGCAACTAACAACTCCAGTAAGCCGTCTTGCATTTGGAGCTCCCGTTGGTCAGAACTTGAATGGCCAATAACCATCGTGACAGTCCACAAGAAACTCTCCAATACTTCAGAGACAGATTCAAAATTTTCAAGTGACGTTTTGCTTGATGGTATGTTAGCAGTCCCTGGGACATTCAGAGATGCAGCGATTTTTATATAGTTCTCAAGGGCTGCAGACAGCATGGGAACGATTGGAGGTAGAAGATTCTGGGAGAGAAAATAACTCCTATTTGCAGGGGCAGATAGGACTACCCTCAAAAGTTTCAAGAGGTGTATAGTCACTTGGCAAGCTTCAGGTTTTGAAGTGTGTGAAGCAGGCAGTGCAGAAGCAATAAAGTCGAGCAAACCAGCTTGCCGAGAAGCCTGTAGCTCAGGGTCTTTTCCCTCCAAAAACTGTCACAGAAGTATTTTCACAAAAATATGAGATACAGAGCGAGAAAGCAATTATCTTTGACAATCCTACACATATGTGTGCATATAAATTCACGTCTATGAGCATGTCTTCATGTAGTGAACATTTAAATTTTTAAATTTTGACTCGTTAAATGTTAAATGAAGTCACCCCAAGTTGTCATTCCCTAACTTATTTCTCAAGACATTGAGCAAATTGCAATAGATGCAAATTCCTTACCATACATTTTTCCTTAGATGGAATAGAAAATTCCTATATTTGAAATGTTATTAATCCCGTTATCTTGGTGCATATTGCAAAAAATATTAATAGATTTTTAAACATTAGAGTTCTACCTTGATCATTTCAGCAGTTATTAAACCTATAGTTGCTGCCCCTTCTTTTCTTGCCTGCCTAAGTCTTTGAAGCTCCTGAAGCCACCTTCCAATTTTTGCCCTTGCAGTTCCTACTGTAGTTCTATATCCAATACCTGCATTTTCAGAACCAACTGCAGGCTCACTGAATTCATATTTCAGAGCCATAAGTCTTTGACGAATCTTTTTGATCCGTCGCTTCAGTGAATGTTGCAATGTGATGTTTCCTGTAGCAACAGTAGGACCTCCTGCCCCTGCAACACCATTATCTTGAAAATCTTCACAACTGGTTGGTGTTGATCGGCCTTGACCATCCTTATTTGTAGAGCGACGGAGGAAAGGTGAAGATTGATCCCTGGAATCCATAGAAGCTCTCTCCCGTATTTGCTCCAGGTAAAATTTGCGACGTTGCTCACTTTCATTGAGTCTCTCAGCTAATTTCTGAGCCAAAAGTTCAGCTTCCTCTTGCTGTGCTTTGGCTCTTTCTTCCCTCCTCCGAAGCTGTTCAATAGCTCGTGCTTCACGTGCTGCGCTTGATGCTTTGCGCTCCTCTTCTCTTCTAACCTGAGCCTCTTCCTTTTTCCGCTGAGTCTCAGCAAGCCGCTGTAACTTTTCAGCTTCAATGAGTTTCCTACGTTCCAAAACAGCTTCCTCTCTGGCCAAATCCTCTTTTTGTTTCGACTTCATCACCTGAAGCTTTTCAGCTCTCCTCAACTCCCAATCTTGAAGTTTCTGTCGTAACATAAGCTTCTTATTTTCTTCATTCAAGGAAGTAATGAAGCGAACCTCATTAACTTTGCTACTTTCATCACCAGCTCTCCTTACAACTTGAGCAAGAAAAGCTTCATGTCGAGATTCACCACGCTGGTGGCGAGCATGCATTCCTTCTCGTAACTTCAAAGTACGAACTGCCTGCCACTCATTTACACGATTCAACTTTTCAGACGTTCGCTGAAGCTTTTGAACTCTCTCGTTCTCCAACTCATTTCTGATTCTCATAGCCCGTGCATGCTTTTCCTCTGCCTCCTTTTTCAAATCAATTGCATTTTTCTTTCTCTTTTCAGGAGACATAAGCTTATCATGCAAAATGCGAGCACGGTCAGCACTTTTCCTGCTAATGCCTGGTGAATGAGATATGCGAGAGGAGACATGAAAAGGAGATGTAAGTATTGCTTCCCAATTTCTCTTCTCTTTCCATGCATCCAGAGATTTCCATGATGCTGAATTTCTCTTCTCTCTATCTTTGTCAACAGCCAGAATTTGCTTCTTCAGGTGATCTGTAGATTTAGAGTTTTTCTCGGTAACAATTTCACTCAATGTTTTATCTTTCTTATGAAGAAATTTCTCTGCCTCAGATTCTCTTTTGCTCTTTCCAGAACCTGACACATTACAAGCATTCCTAGAAGCAAGCTTAGACAAATTGGCATCGGATAAGGGCCTCTCAAATTCCACATTCCGCCTCCCACCATTGACACTCCCTTGAGTAATGTCAGAAACCCCACTTTGTCTCCTAGACTTCACCATTGATTCTCTGGAACTAGAAGCTGCATCACTTTTCCTGGACAATTTATTCACATTATCAGCAGATACATTGAGACTATTAGAGCACTCAAGCTGCTGGGAACTTGCCCTGTTAGCTCTTTCTTGTTGAATTTTCTTGAAGGCCTCCAGTGATGAAGACAATATTGCAGCCCTATGAGGTGAAGTTGTCATCCTCCGAACCTGCAGAACATGGAAGCACCTACCATTTTCAAATAATAAAGCTAGGTAAAACAGTATCATACAGGAACACATAATCTAGTCAACCTAATATTAGAAAATACAAGAAAACATGACTAATTATTTATCCAAACTACAACTTAAACCCTCAAACAAGATACATATGTGCAAAAGATTTTCAGGGTCATATGCAGGTGAGGTATCCCAGACCAATAACATGGTATGATAAATAACCCACTGCATTCTCGTTAGCAAAACTGTTGACCATGTACCCCTCTATTTCATTATCAATTGACTATAGTATCACATTATTTTTTTCTAAGGGTAAACTAAGTAAACAACCCTCAACTTTACAACAGTTTAGCATGAATAAAATGCATGAACTGTATTGTCAGCACAGTATAAGTATCCATACAAAATTAGCTAATCAAAATCAATGTGACACATGCTAAGTCATTTTGCAGCAAAGCACATTAAGCCAAGATCAAGATAATTTTTAATATTCCGTTTAATTTTTAGATATTTAGGTATGTCAGGGAACAAGCGCGCGCGCGCACACACACACATATATATAAAGAATTAGGAAAAAAATTAGATAATTTGGACAGTTCAAAGTCTTTTATAGATTTAACCTAACATACTAGAAGATGACTTAATATATGACATGACTGGTTAATTAATTTACTGTTGATTTAAGATGGAAGCTAATAACTGGTTAATTAATTTACTGTTGATTTAAGATGGAAGCTAATAACAGGCAACTATTGAAAAAAATTTACCGTTTACATATTTATTCATAAAAGCAAGTTCAAGTTACACATGAGAATTCTGGTTAAGTTCGAGACCTTTTACAAATTTTACCATTTTGTTGAATATCTCCACCACAAAATTTTTTACTTCTGTCTTAGCATTTTCTCATTCAACTATTGCCACCTAGAATCATTTTTGGAGACAAGATGCCCATCTATGTCTCACTACTACTACTAATATGAAATAGTCAAAAGAAAGAGAATCAATATCATGGAATAGTCATCTGAAAAATAATGGGAGACTAATCCTTAAGGAATGGTGAAATGCAAAAGGATACATTGAACTCAAAGGAAAAATCCATGAGTATTTCAGCCAAGTCATTCTAGTTGTTTGTTTTACCTATTTCTAAAGAAATGCATGTGTGGAAAAACCCCATTAGTTTTGATGGTAACATTGCTGACTTAGCATAATATCAAGCAATGAAATTAGAAATTCATATGACAAGCAGGAAAGCATTTACCTCCCATGAGAGAGCATGAGGCCTGCGATGATCTGACTTCAAAGCAAGTGATGCATCAATTGATTGAGAAGAGGTCCTTTTAACATTATCAAACTCCTGAACCCGGGTTGTCAATTCTTTAAAATCAGACGCAGCTTCTTCAAGAACAAGAATGGCTTCCTTCATCTGTTCTACGTCACACTCTAGCTCACAAAGCAGATATAGTTCATCAACAGCCCTATTAAGATTCTCAAAAAGAAAGCACCAAAGCCGTTCCCGAAACCTTTCTTTGCTTTCAGCAGCTTCATCTTCTCCCAAAACACTTACCTTCAACAGTTCGTCACAGTCCACTCCCTTAAGTAAACCCTCTTTTTCTTCAACTAAGGCTGTCAAACCAGATTCTACTGGAATTTGACTCTCAATTTTTTCATTTGCACGTGACTGACCATCTTGTGTAATCTCCATTGTGATTAAGTTTCCAACTGCAACAGGTACTTCAGAAATTGGTGATTCTTTTGCAGAACACGTGACAGCCTGCACAGTTTCAGCCTCCCTAGAATTTCCTCCATCAGTCTTTTCTGGTGTAAGTATTGCATTATCATGGAAGATCATAGCTGTGTCTGATTTCTCACAAGTAACCTGTGGTTCTGAAATTTTCGATTCATCTACCTCGGATAAAAGGGGAAACACATGTTCTGTCACCATTCCTGCCTCTCTGTAAATTTTTAGTCCACCCTTTTCATCAAGAAGTGACTTACTGTCCTGCAGAACGACTACTGAATTGTTATTAGTAACTGGTAGTTCAGCAATTTTTAACTCTTTAACGTCAGAGATAGCAGTAGGCACCTCAAGTTTTTCGCCAGCATGTTCACGGGACTTCGAAGAACTTGAACAACCACCATCTACTGCTTTAACTTCCTTGAAATCTTGAAGATCGATGAGATAAGTGGAATTGCTATTCATTGCTGGAGCTTCCACACACTGTGCAGAGATCTCACATAAGCCTTTACCGTTTTCTTCAGTAGTGCTTTCCCTGTTAGTCAATGAATCAGTACAGATATCTAAAACAATTGATGTCTGCACCACGTTGTTCTCCAAACCGTCTTTACTAGAACAAGTCAAGTTGCTAAAGTTCTCAACCTTCGTAGCAACCATATTATCATTTCCAACATCACACTGTTTGATATCAACTTGACAACTCTTTCCATGATGTGATAATAAAACATCATCCTCTAAATCACCCCATTTGATTTTGGGAACCGATTCGAGCTTATCTGGCTGCAATTTCTGAGAATCCCCAACTGTAGGATTAGAATGACTAAAATAAGATTGTAAAAACTTGAAACCTCCACTACCTTTACTATCCTGTTTAAACATTGAATTATCAGCACCAGACACATCATTTTGATCATCAATTGAGGAAGAACCAGTACTAGCAGAATGAAAATCTTCAAGTGTAGTGCGATTTGTCACTGTCTTTTGCGCCTGTGACCCACACTTTCCACGCATATTACCACTCCTCTCATTCAATGAGGGTTGAGTAAGCTGAAAGCTAGAACCATTTTTTCCTGAAAATCCCCCAGCCCAATGCCGAACAGAAGCTTTTGCACTACTTCTATGCTTCTAAAGCAAAAGCAAAGAAAATTATAAAACAAATTAGGACAAAGTTTGGGGAACCAAAGAAACTGTTTTCTTTCTGAGGAACCCAATCAAGGCATTAAGCATAACACACAGAGATACAAAATCAATTACATATAAAGTAATATAAACAAAATCTCAAACAACCAAGATAGAGAGAAACAATTCATTTACTTGAACAACAAATCAAAAGCACTGCAATCAATAAATTTTCAAAAACAGAATAAATGAAATATCATGACTTTAAGACACATGTTCAAGGAAAGCGCAATTGCTTTACCTCTAATTGGCATAAACAGAATCCAATTGAACAAAAATTTAACAACCAACTCTTTGTGCGTTATACATGGATGAGATCCAGAACAAAACATTAAGTCCCCAGATGATACTTCCGTAGTTAAATAAGCATAAAATTGACAGTAGCTAACAAACAGGTACAAAAATATTTAATCTTCTAGATGTAGCCTTAATCTATCTAAGCTTCATTAGTGAGACAAGATACCCCTAGGGGATTAGACAATGGTAACACGCTATAGCCAAGATTGCGATCAACTAACTAAGCTTTGTTGAGTTGCCCGTTTCGTGTCATAGAACTAGAAGAACTTGAACACCCAAAATTTCATCTTAATATCAGCTTTTTTTGTCTTTCTAATTTATCAGCTTTTTGAACAACTAAAAGAGATAAAAGATAACCAGCACAAAGATCACCAAATTCGGCGGAAAATTATGATGGGCATCAAAGAAATGGACCATAAAGTTAGACCTTTTTAACTTCAAGCCATCCTGAGCCTTGATCATCCACCAACTCCCCACTGTTCTCCATAACCAACTAGCAAAAACACCTTTCAGAGACCAAGAGAAATGAAAGAAGAAAACCAGAAACAGTACAAAACCCCGCTTCCATCAAGAACCCAAAATTTCTAAAATCTGAATCTTAAAACCTCCGGATTAGTACAACAAAATGCAAAATTGATCAATCAGACGCGATCATACGTATCAGAAACCGAAGAAGTAACCGACAAAATGGAAGACCTTAGAGTAAGCGTTAAGAAAGGGTGGAAAGTTTGGAGCTTGACATCAATTAATACAGCAGATTATGGTTCTTCCCAAAAATTCCAAGGGATAGGACAACTCAGCCGTCGAAATGACAATAACTAATAATCCTGGGCAATGTGAATCAACATGAAGAAAATAAATTACGAATTAGCTCCGTAAAATGAGAATTTCGTAAGAAAAGAAAAAAAAAAAACAAAGAGAATTAAAGTCATGCTCTCGAGGTAAGAGACTGAAAAAGGACAAAAGTTTCAATCTTTTCTAGGGCACTTTTGATTTTTGATAGCGCTGAGCATGGAGGGAACCAAGGAAGTGGCCTCTTTCGTACCAATAGAGAAGAAAATAAACAAAGAGCGATAAAAACAAATTTACCAAAATACCCTTGTTCTTTGATATTCTTTTGTTTTTGCTTGAACTTTGTGTTAGTTGCTGTTCCTTTGTTAGGTAGCCGCGCATCGAGTTAATTCTGATTCACCGAGTTAGTGAAATTGCTACTGATTCAACTGAAATTAGATGAATTGCTGGTCTTTCCACGTAAGCTTCGTTGACAAAGTTGGAAAGAGTTGGTTCTGATCTTCGTTAGTCTTTCCACGTAAGCTTTGTTGACAAAGTTGGAAGAGTTGGTTCCGAGCTTCACTAGTTTCATAAGAAAAAATTTGGATAGTTTGATTAGATCGCGTCTTAAGACTTAAGGGATTATGAAAATAGAGGAAGCAGGAGTTTAAACTTAAAGACAGCAGCAGCAGCAGAAAATAACTCCACATTGAAAGATTGTCAGAACATAATGCAAGTGGTCTCTCTTGGAGGTTCCATCCAACTTCATTAGACTAATCCCTTTTTGTAATTCATAAGTTTATTCGTTTGTTGTCGGAATATCTCAGATTTGAATTACATTCTAAAATTAATGAGTCTGTATTCCACTTGTATAGAAAAAAATATACTCACTTTGTCTTGATCAACAGAAAAGGACAGTGAAACTTGAGTAGACAAAGATTCAGACACGACCAAAGTAAATGACCAAAAAGGACAAGATTTAAAGATACATATGAGGTCAAGATTTAAAGACAAACATGATTTTAAGTTTTAGGTGTGCTTAAAGTATGTTAGGAATTTGAATAACTAATTGTGGTTAAGTGTTCATGAATTAAGTGAAGGGTTATGAGTTACATCTTTTGAAATTCAAGAGTTTAGTATGTTTAGTTATGTGTTAATGTATGGGTATATTCAGAGTTTAGAATTACAAGAGTCTAAAGCATACTATTATATATATGTTGTCTTGCAGTATTGTATTATGTTGGATTGACATTACATATTGTGATTATTATTCTACAAGTATGTTTTGTTATAATTCTCCATCTCCTTGTAATTCATTTAGAGCGAACACTTAGTTTTCCTTTTCCAATAAATTGATATTAGAGTCGTAATACTAGAAATCATGGTGAATAGCAATATGATTTATTTCTAAGTTCCAAAGCTTACAAAAGGCAAGTTTGATACTTGGTACATTTGTATAAACGCACTATTTTGAGCACATGATGTAATATGAGGTTTGTCAAAATACATCTACCCTCACATAAGTCTAAAAAGATATTTTACAAGGGATCAAGAAGAAGAATCAAAAAGTTGTCTCTTATTTATCAAGCATTGGATGAGGTCACATTTGAGAAGGTGTCTACTAATATTACTTAAAGCAATTATGGGACATGCTTCAAGTAGCTTGTAAAGGAAAGGGGAAGGTAAAGAAAGTTCACCTCCAGAATCTACAAGGTGAATTTGAAGCTCTTTATGTAATATCTTAGTTTGATAATTGTACTGTATAATGTACTATATATGAATTTTATAAAATACGCTCTATTTATAGTGTACTAGAGTAATTTAAGCATTTAAATGTATTATTGAAGTTATAAAAGAGAACACGGATATACCAGAGATAATTTTGGACTCGACCAAAAAATTTTGAAATCTTCAAAAAGTTACAGAATGAGTCTGAACGAACTTTAAAAGCCTCGAAATATACTTTGAAGATATAGGTGATACTTTTCAATGAAATATGGATGATTTCTTGATGAATAGTGAATTCAGGTGAATAGTATTTTTGAATGAATAGTGAATCTGCTTGAATATTGATTTTGGGGACCCAACTCTAAAAATTTGAAACATACCCAAAATAGGTATTAGAGTTTAATGATGCTAAGACGGTTTGAAAATAAGTTCATTCGGACGAATTTCGAAAATTTTGAAAGTTTAGGGTTAAAATGTCCTTTTTGAAAAATAATGAGTGATGAGGATTTTAAACCCATTTGATATTTTTTTAAAGCATCCAATCAATAAGTATTGATCCTAATTCGAGTATTTTATGGTCAATTTGATGATAAGACGAATGTGGAATATTTTCAGAATTTATTTCGGTTAGTTGGTAAATGCATTAAAGAGCAATTTGGTCTTTTTGTATTCATTAAATTGTATTTTACAAGAAGTTAGTGGAATGATGAGTCATTAGAAGAGAACCAATTAAATGGTAACAAGTGGCATGGGTAAAAGTGTAAATATGAGACATTTTTATAAAGTTGTAATTATAAGATGTTATGAAGGATAAAGATATAATTATAATGGAAATGGGGGCAAAATTGTAATTCGTAGAGAAAGAGAGAAAAAAAGAAAAGAGAAAGGAGAAGAGAGAGGTTCCCTATGGCCATAGTGGAGTGATCCAAATCATTTTTCATGCTCTTCTACCTCCAATCAAGCATCTAACTAGATTTCATAGCTATCCAAGTAAAGAGGAAGAAGAAAATGGATAGGTAAGCTTACTTATCTTATTAAAAACAATTTGATTGTTGGGTTATAGATTAGATTTGGTTTTAATAGTGTAAATTGCACCATTTTGATATAATATCAAGGTTTTATTACAATGGAAGCAATTGGGAGAAGAAAATCAAGAAAACATAATGTGTGAAGCCTTGGTCAAACTTGGTGATTTAAGATTAATGAATGACATTAGGAAGTTAGTTTAATGATGAAAGAATGAAAGAAAAATCATGGAAATGATTAGATGAGTTTTCGACCACGGTTAGGGTATTTAACGTTTTATGATCCAAAATTCTATTTTGATATTTTATGATATTAATAGCATTATTTTGATGCTAATGAAGTAAAGAAATGAAAAATAATTGATTTGGAATTGGTTTTGATTGAAATTCGGTCTACAGTGCTTGATTTTGTAAAAAATTGTCAACGAAATTTTATGACTTAAATGTGTGTATTAAAATGTCATAGGAGTGAATTTGGATTGGTTTTAAGTGCTAAAATTCACATGAAATTGAATTGGAAGAGTTTAATTAAGTTTAGCCTTAAGGACATTTTAGTATTAAAATATGGTTATGAAGTAGTAACTATGTGAATGTGACTAAAGATGTGGAGTGTATGTGGAAAATAACGAGGTTGACAAAGTTTATGGTATATTTAATTGAAAAATGTATTAAGGAGTTGAATGTATTGGTATTAGATTTTTGTATTGAAAAACGAAGCCAACTAAAAGGTTTTGAAGTGGTGAAAAGGAAACCAGCAAGATGTAAGCGAATGTTAATTGTTTTATATGAGTGAATTATTTGCAAAAGAATTGATGACATATGTGTTCTTTAAATTGATTTTATACAAATGATTTCTATTTATGGAGACTAGCAAGATGTGAGTGTATTTTAACTGTTTTATATAACTTAATTCTTTGTAAAAGAATTGATGACATGTGAGTGTTTTTTTAAATTAAGTTTATGCAAATAGTTTTCATTTAACATGAAATGGATATTTATACTGAGTTTTATGGAAATGATATTTTACAAGTGAATATTGCTATCATAAGTATATGCTTTGACAATATATGAGTTTTAAATTGAAAGTTAAGTTTTATATGATTGGGAGTTACATTGAAATAATTCAATTATGAATCCTCTCATACTTAATTTAGAAAATAAAATGAGTCGTAAATGTAAGAGTTGCTTTTGCCTATGGTACACCGCTAGGCTTTACACATGTTATTAGACCGGTATATTTATACGATTAACCTATTACGGGTAAGCGATGTAGAACCAGTTCTGTAACTACTGATCTATAGCGGTTATCCTATTACGGGTAACCGATGCAGAACTAGCTCCGTAAATAGTGATTAACTAGTCGCGGGTAAGCGATTCAAAACCAGCTCCAGAACTTTATGCCTGGCATACCGTATGATAAAGAAACTTGTGGTGGGCTATGTTGAGTAAGGTAAGTCATGAAAATAATAATGCCTCCACGATTTTGGGTTGTTTGGTTCAAAGAATGGAATAGATAAGGAATATAATAGTTATTCTTAGGAATAGAAAAGATGAGGAATATAATAGAATGAGTATTATTTTGTTTGACTCAAGGAATGAAATAGATAAAGAATTTCTATGCCATAACTTAAACTTAGGTGGCTTCTTAATAAAATGCCACATGTCACTCCATAATTTATCCATTTGTCAACTAATGATTTGTCTTTTAATTCCTTATTTTTCTTAATCTAAAAATACCTCAAATTTTCAATAAATTTCCAAAATATCCAAAATGTCTCCAAAAATGTGGAATTAATATAATACACACCAATTTAATACAAGACAATTAATCCATAATTCGCCAAAATTTCAAAATAACAACTATTATCACCAAATAAATTTGTAACACATTTATTCCAACATTCATACTTTAATCACTAAAAAAATATCACTTATACCCAGAAAAATGACAATGAATGCATGTACAATTATTTGTATGTGTCCAAAATTGCATATGCACATATAAGTAAAAACTCAATTATGCAAAGCATACAGTGCACTGAAATTCCTAAATATTCTAACCCCTAACATGGGGTGTTATATGACTAAAGAGAACGGAGAGAGTTTTGATCAGATGGACTGCGATTCAGACGAGAAATTTGACTATGTAATTTCCTTATTGCAAGGTCCAGCATACCAATTGGGGAAAAATGTTCTAGACAATACCACCAAGCCTTGTAGCTTAAAGTGGGAAGACTTTCTGAAAGTCTTAAAGGAGAATTACATGCCGAAGATTTATCTAGACAGAAAGATGAAAGATTGCATAGATCTGAAGTAAGGGAGACTTACAGTAGCTAAATATGAGATAAAGTTTAATGAGCTGATGGGGTATGCTACTGCCTTTATTCCTAATGAGGAAGATAAGTGTAGGAGGTTCGAAGATGGGCTGAATATGGAAATCCGAACGAGGTTAGCCATTTTCTAATTTTGGTAGTTTTATAGAACTACGAGCTACCTCAATCTGGATTCAACAGTTGTTGAATGATGGCCAGACGAAATACAGACAAGATTCTAGAATGAAGAGACTTAGTGAATCTCAGGTTAGTTCTGGAAAAAGGTTTAGTAAGCGCCAGAACAAGTCTTTTTGATCACTGGCTAGATCAAGACAGTCGAGGTTCAGACAGAGGAATAGTTTTGAGCAGTCTGGTAGTGGACGAGGTGCAGTAGCAGGACAACTACTTAATTGTCAACATTGTAAGAAGAAGCACAGTGGTGAATGCTGGAAATTTTCTAGAGCTTGCCTTCGATGCGGCTCTTTTGATCATTAAATTAAAGACTGTCCCGTAGTTTATGGAGTGCAGTCTGGAATGAGAGGAGGAGTGGTAATTGAAACAACTGTCCAGTAGAGTCAAGCTACTGGAACTGAACAGAGAGTCAGAGGTAGAGGCATAATGAGTTATGGGAGTCCTATTGTCAGGACTGAGGGGTGGAACAACTAACCACAATCTCAAGCCAGAGTCTATACGATGACCCAGTAGGAGGTTCAATGTAACATCCCGTTTCTAGAGAACGGGTCGGACCAAAGAAACGGGTCCTGATGTGGTAAATTACCACATCTCATGCTCATGCAGTAGTGAATAG
>JANIIA010000008.1:24376933-24391625 GCA_027478495.1 Erythroxylum alaternifolium
TAACTCAAAAGATCAAATTTCAACCCTATGCTATTATGTTTGAATTAGTAGCTTTTCAAGGATGCATGAGATGGTGTTGTACAAGAAGCAAATACAATCACTATGTGTATTTACGTAAGCTATAAGATGGATCCTACATCTATCTTCTTTTATATATTGATGATATGCTGATAGCTTCAAAGAATCAAAGAGAAATTGAGAGATTGAAGATTCAATTGAATTAGGAGTTTGAAATGAAGGATTTGGGTGAAGCCTAAAAAATTCTTAGCATGGAGATAAGTAGAGGCAGAAAGTTGGGGAGACTATGTTTGACTCAAAAGAATTATTTGAAAAAAATACTACAACATTTTGGCATGAATGAAAAGTTAAAACTTGTTAGCACTCTGCTCGCTCCTCATATAAAGCTTAATGCATCCTTATCTCCAAAGAAAGATGTAAAACGAGAGTAAATGACTAAAGTACCATATGCAAATACGGTTGGTAGCTTGATGTATGCGATGATGTGTACAAGGCCTGACATTTCACAAGCAGTAGGAATCGTGAGCAGGTATATGCATGATCTAGGCAAGGAGCATTGGCAAGTTGTGGAATGGATTCTGCGGTACATTTTGAATATCGTAGATATTGGATTAATGTGTGAGTGGGATGAGAAAGGTGGTCATTTCTTAGTTAGATATTGTGATTCCAACTATACTAGTGATTTAGATAAACATCGATCAACTTTTGGCTATGTGTTTACTCTTCCAAAGGCACCAGTTAGTTGGAGGTCTACCTTACAGTCAACAGTTGCTTTGTTGACTATAGAGGGAGAGTAATGAGATCTATAGAGGCTATGAAGGAGGCAATTTGGCTTCAAGGATTGCTTGATGAATTGGAAATTGGATAGAAGTATGTCAAAGTACATTGTGGTAGTCAGAGTGCTATTCATTTAGCAAAGAACCAGGTTTATCATGCAAGGTTGAAATACATTGATGTTTGCTTTCATTTTGTATGAGAGATTTTGGAAGACAGTGGAATAATACTACAGAAAATCCTGACCTCTAAAAATCCTACAGATATGATGACAAAAGTAGTGATTACAGTCAAGTTCAAACAATGTTTAGACTTGTTTAATATTTTGAGAATTTGATAGCAATTGGAGACACTACTGAAGATAATTTCATTTATGAGTGGATTTTAAGAAAAAAATATTGGGAAATATGTCAAGGTGGAGAATTGTTGACTTATGATATATTTTGATACCTCATATTGGAAAATTGTGAAGATGAGAGAGTCTCCTTAAGTTTTAAAGGAGGGTTTCTTCATCTTGCTAATCATCCCAACTTCTTTCCATTTGTAATCTTTTGCTTCAAAATAAGTGAAATATCAATTTAGTAATGTCCGAGAAAGTAGGCATAATTGGCTAAACCTTATTAAATTCTAGTATTCTTTATTTGCCTATTTAATAGCTATTGTCAGGTATAGTTGTAGTGAATTATTGTGCTATTAAATTACATATCTAGGATAATTCTGTCTAGGAGGTTGGATTTTAAGTGGGACCGTTTGTGACTCCTCCTATCTTTCCTGGAAATTTACCTAGTGTGATTTTTCAATACAATCGTTCACACTCTATTCATATAAACAATAGTGCTTAAGATAAATTTGTTATTATTGGTAAAAATTAACCTGAGTTCCATAACAAATAGAACATGTGGTTATTATTTTCATATGTATATTAAATAAATTAAGGCCCGGGATGCTAACATAGGCTACAGGTATGAAGCGTGATCGTCCTCGTACCACATTAAGCTCAAATTAGTCATAAGTGAAACATGCAACTTTTATTTTACCTTCTTTATCTTTAAAGTCTAGGAGTTTGTTATTCATAGATAAGACTACAAATACTGAATAATAGTTAAACCTTGGAAAATGAAAATCAAAATGGATAACCATTGAAACCGAGTTTGAATGTAGTTTTAAGGGGCCAATGCTCTTTCTTAGAACACAATAAAAATGACATGATCACACATGAAACACGTAGAATTCGTTCCTTTACTCTCTTTTCATTTAATGCATCTAAAAGTCCAAAGGAATGACAGTATATATCGTTTTCATTTCATGAAGATCATTCTTAAATTCAATCGGAAGATGAGTCTAATTTCAATTTCCAATAAATTATTAATTTTCTTATTCCCATGAGTAATATGCAGACCTAAAATTTTGAAATATTGTTCAAAATTAGGAAAAAAAGGCAGGAAACATAGCTGAATTCCCCTCCTTTCCTTATTATCATTTCAGTTATGTTTTAGGTAGTTTAAAGACTACTCCAAGACAGAAAATAACCAACGGTCAGAATTTGAACTCCGTCTAGGTATTAAATGTAACAAGATCCTAAACCGAACCTAATCAATATGCACTGTTGCCACCTACCCTAGGCACTAAAGGCTACACGTAGAGAAAGGGGTTAGTCAATTGAAGTTTCTGAAAATAGACTCTCTCCAACCATTATAAGCACGAGCCAAAGTGGTGCACACATGAAATTGTTCCTTCGATTAATATTAGTGTTTTTTTTCTCTTTAACAAACGTGTTTTAGACATGAATATTTAGTCATTGTAATTCTGCTCAAAACTTTTCCAGTGACTTTTCTATATGTATAAAGTACTTAGAAAAGCAGGTGTCCTATAAAAGTTTTGAACTACCTAAAATGTAATTCGTAACAAATATTTTTCAAGACAATTCAAATATCATAACAAATCATTTACAACACAAACTCTGTATATATCAACTTATAAACTCTTACCATGTAATTAATTATTGATGAAATGAAAATATTAACATGTTTAACATAAGAAATATTCATGCAATAAATTATAAAATAATTGTAAACATTGCAAAATTAAAAGCCTTCTAATACGGTTATAACTCAAAACATTTAAAACATATCTCTAGCATAGACAAAATAAATTATAATTGAAATAGAACTCTTATATGCTTTGGGTAGCTAATTTTAACTCAATAAAACCTCAAAAACCATTCAACTCATTTTCTTTAATTAATTTTTAATGTAGAATAATTATTTTTAGTATAAAACATTATGTGAGATATGTTTTGAATTTATATTGACCTAACTTAGTTTATCACTTGACCTAAAATTTTGGGTGTGATTGCCTAAGTAAGATGTCGCTTAAGGAATCAGAGAAGAATTAACATCAGTCGAGCTTGTATGGTTCAGAAACGATTAAGGTGTCAGAATTATATTAGCGTTAGTATCAAGAGTGTGTCAAGTGCTAGACTCATGATACCAAATCTGAATATGTGTGAAAATATATTTTCAATTATCTTAACCATCTTACATGTAACCTTAAATTGTAAATACCTTGATTATGATTTTATATTAGATGTGGCATGACATACTCTTGACTTTGTATCATTTTCTCATAGTGATAAAAAATTTATCTCTTTGCTAGTAAACGTAGGCCACATTCACCAAACTATGTAAATTATGAGTTTTTGCTTCATTATTTTCTTCCTATATCTTGTTATTATGCCACAATAGGTATTAGAGACTAGGTTTCTTTACAAATTTAGAGTTTATTATTAGGATGTCTCTTCATAAATTCAGATTCCCAATAATGTTGGAAGCAGAAGACTCAGAGAATTAGAGGCGTTAAAGAAGGAAGAGATTTTGTCAAAGATGAATAATGCTATATTGTTGAGTTTGAGAGCAAAGACTTAAGATAGGTGGTTGATAAAACAAATTTTGCATCGTTATGGAAAAGATTTACAATAAGCTTCAGAAGAAATCCTTAACGAATAATTTATATCAAAAGTAACATTTGTATACCTTAAAGATGATAGAAAGTACAAAAGGTAAAAGATCACACTAATAATGTTAATTGAATCATCGTATATTTATGAGTTGATAGATTTTAGATTTAAAAATGAAGATAAGAATCAAGCAACAATCCTTTTGTGTTCCTATTAAATTCATAAGAAATTTTTTATAGTATAATATACTGTGGAGAAACTATTTATGGTAGTGATATGAAGGAAGTTATGTTGTCAAAAGAATTAGAGAAAATTTTCTATTATACATATGAGGTTGGATCAGATTTGGTTCTGGTTGTTAACAAAGGTAGGAATAAAGATATGGATACTGAAAATAAGGTTAATTCATAATCTAAATTGAAGCCCTAAAATTTTTTGATGTTTAAACTATAAATTAAAAGGTCACATTAAAAAGGAATGTCCATAGTAGAAGAACGAAACAAATGGAAAAGCAAGTAGTGTTATAGTATTGAAAAGATCTAATGAAAAGGATGGAAAAGATAGTAATATTTTGAATGTTATTAATTTTGATTCTACAAATAGGTGGAAGATAGATATTAGTGCATCTTATCATATGATTTTCAATTAGTAATCACTATATTCTTTTAAATCATGGAATGAAATTATTAGAATGGAGATGATGGAGAGTTTATTGTCAAAGATAGTGGTTCAATACATATCCAAATGCATGATAAAATTATCAGAATATTTGATGTCTAATATGTTCTTTGAGCTTCAAAAAAATGGATTTGTACAGGTGCTCTTGATAATCAAGGGTAAAAATTTTCTGGCGATGACGGCAATTCAAAGTGTTAAAAGGTATCATAATTATGATAAAAGGAAGATTATAGCATGGACTTTGTATCTTAATAGAAAAAATAGTAATGGGATTGGTGGTTCTATCTTAATCTACAAGGTAGAATAATGATAATACAGAGTTACGGTGTAATATATTCGCTCACATAAGTGAGTATGGACTTGAAATATTAGTAAAAAATATTTTTGGATGGAGTTATAATTGGGAAGATGAAATTATATAAGTTTTATGTTCTAGGCAAGCAGTGAGGGTTAAATTCAATTCGAATAAGCACACTTTCACAAGCATTCCTAATTATATTCATTCAAATTTATGGAGTCCTGCTCTAATTCAATCCAAAAGAGGATGTAGTTACTTTGTTACTTTTATTGATGATTATTCTAAAAAATTTGGGTGTATTTTTTAAAATCAAAGGATGAAGTATTTGGAAAGTTTAAAAGTGGAAGACTATAGTTGAAAAATACCAAAAATAGGTCAAGATACTCATAATAGGTAATAGGTTGGAATTTTTTAATAAACCATTTGATGAGTTACGTAAGAAGGAAGCTATAGTGAGGCACCACACTATACGCTATACACCACAAATAGAGTTGTAAAATGAATGAATCAAATACTCAAATATTGTGCTTAATGTATGTGACTAAATGTTAGACTTTCAAAACAATTTTAGGCTAAGGTGCATTTAATATTGCTACTTATCTCATTATACTAAAATAATTTTTAAGACTCCTCAAGAATACGTTACTCCCTTTAATTATTTGGTTTATGTATGTTTAATTTTCTTACTTATACTCATAGTAATAATGGTAACTGGAGCCTGGGGAAATGAAATGCACATTTTAAAGATATGTTGCTCAAGTTAAAAGGTATAGATTGTAATATACAGAAAAGGATAGAAATTCAAAATTTATTAATAGTAGAAATGTTACTTTTGATGAATCTGCTATATTATGTCTAAAAAGAGAAGGTCGATGGTTTTGCAGGTAAAAAGGATTAAGGTGCTGACTAGCAGGTTAGATTTCAAACTAAAACTCTAAGTAGAATAGTTAAAAATCATTTTACAAAATAGTAGCAAAAAGACTAAAGAGAAAAATTAGAAGACATGTCAGGTATTTAGCTTGTGTTGATTTGAAACTAACCCTATTGCATATACTTTGGTAGTAGATAATATAGATTACAATGAACCATGGACTTATAAACAAAAGAATAGATAGTAAAAAAGCACTAAAATGGATGATTTCCATAAATTAGGAGTTGTATTCTTTTGCACAAAAATAAGATATAAGAACTTATATCATTACTAATAAATATATAGTCAGTGGAATGCAAATAATTCTTTAATAAAAAAAGGTATTACTAAAGTTAAGCTAGCTAAGTTTAAAGTAAGACTAGTGGCGTAGGGTTTTTCATAGGAAGAGGGATTTGATTAAGGTGCTCTCACTAGTGGTGAAACATAAGATAGTTCAAGTTTGTTTAGTCATGGTAAGCGCATTCGATTTGGATTTGGAGTAACTTGTTATGAAAACTAAATTTTTATATGTGAATATAGAAGAATATATTTATATGTCACAGTTAGAGGGTTTTCATGACTTTAAGAAGAAGGACAATGTATGTTTATTGAGGAAATCTGTATATGGTTTAAAACAATTACGATAGAAATTGTGCAAGAGGTTTGATGCATTTATACTTTCTCAAGATTTTGTCCTTATTTAGTTTGATAAATAAGTTTACTTTAAGAAGGTATCAGATGAATAATAGATCTAGTTGTTGCTATATGTTAATGACATATTAATTACAACTAATAATAACATTGAGATTAATGATATGAAGACCTTATCAAGTAGCAAGTTTGAGATGAAAGATTTAAATGCATGTAAAAAAAATGGGCATGGGGATTTAGAAGAAAAAGAGTAGGCATATTGTACTTTTCCCAACAAAAGTACATTAAAAAGGGGCTACAATTTTTTTTAAATAGGTCAGTCAAAGCTAATTTGAACTCCCTTAGAAGCAATAAAAATATATTGAAAACGAGTTATAATTTTTTTCAAATGGACCAGTCAAAGCTAATTTACACTCCCTTAGTAACACATTTTAAACTTAATGTTAGTGTATTACCTAGTTTAGACACAGAGAAAGATTACATAAAGCAAGTTACTCACTCGAGTTTAGTTGAGATTTTGATGGATTCCATGGTATGCATAAGAACAAATTTAGCATATGTTGTTAAGTAGTTTTATGAGTAATCTTAGTAAAACTCAATAGGAAGCTTTTAGTTGGATTATGCGATATTTGAAAGGTACGAGTGATGTTTGCTTGACTTATGATTTTGGTGATTCAATTAGTGATATTGTTAGCTACACTAATTTTAATTATAGTGGAGATTTCTTAAGAAGGAGATCCTTAATATGTTATATCTTTATCTTATTTGGATATGCAAATAGTTGAAAAGCATCATTTTAGTCTACATTTGTTTTGCCTATAATAGAAGTTGATTACATGTAATTGATGAAAGGGGTTACATAAGGTATATAATTGCATGGTGTTGATGATACTTTACGTATGGGTGTGCAAGTTTTTGTCATTTAATGTGATAGTTAGAGTGCATTGAGCTTGGATAGGTTCTTGTCTATTATGAGAGATCAAAGTATATCGATGTCAAGCTGAACTTCACTCAAGATATTATTGAGGAAAAGATGTTTTCTATATAGAAGATAGCCATAGTTGATAATCCAACTGATATGTTAACAAAGTCGTTACCTAAAAAAAAGTTCGAGAATAACTTGAACTTTATGAATGTACATATAGCTTGAAGTCTTTAGGAGTGATATTTGGTTTGCTGTTAGGGAATTTAAATCAAGGTGGAGAATTATAAAATATGTTTTAAATTTATAATAGCTTGATTGAGTTTATGACTTGACCCAAAATGTTATATGCTATGACTCATACAGGATGTCGCTTGACGAATTCGAGAATGTTGTTTATTATGTATAATTAGTAATTAAGGGTAATAGTGTATTTTTCATATATTAGGTTAAGTGTATAGGTTATTTGTAGATAACCTTTGTAATCTTGTGTTTAATGTAAGTGAGTAATAAGAATTTTATTGATTACTCCTGAAAATCTTCATGGTATCAGAGCCACTGCCAATTGAAGGTTGAGTTTACTCCTTTCTGTAGAGGGGTAATTCGAAAGAATAGGGTTTTGGCATACTATTTTTGTGGCAAGTGTGAAGAACGCTCCTCTCCTTTTGACACAGTCATCATCGAAGTGTAGCCTAGGGGAAGTTTGGTCGATATTCAAGTTTTTGGTGTCGTCCAGCCTCGTGTGTGAGCACACGCATCGTTGTTTCACTCCTGCAACTTCTTCCACTAGTCGGCACATGTAGCGCATCATACTGCCTCTAGCCACCGTCCTTCATTTTTTGACAACTTTATTCACTGGCCCTTTCTAATTCCGACCAGCTACAATCTAGTCACTTATGACGTTGTTGTTTTTTTTGGACCTCTCGTGAATAGATTTTGTTGTCAATTTGGAGTCATTTTTTTGTGGTTCCTTATTCACTTCTGTCGTGCCATTATTTCAGACACTAAGGAAGCTTCTAAGGAGGTAGAGAAACACTATCCAATTAATGATAGTCCCTATTTGTTGATTAGTCCAATTAAACTAGATGGTAGTATCACTTATTTAGCCTGGTCTAGAATATGTTTGTTGTCTATTAAGGCTAGAAGGCTATAGGGTTATATTGATGGAAATAAGAAACCACTATCTATTGCTGATCCTACCTTTAGTCAACGGGACTTTGATAATTCATTGGCTATATCTTACCTTCTTAATTCCATGCTCTCTAAGATCTGCAGACAATATTTACTACTTGACACTGTCGATAAGATATGGAAAGCTGCAAAAACCACTTATTCTTGTGCGGGAATGATGCTCAAATCTTTGAACTTCGAAACAAAATTCATAAAACAAAGTAATATGAGCTTATTGTTTCAGATTACTTTTTTTAACTGGTTAGTTTATAACATGAACTAAATTATTATCAACATTTTCAAGCCAAGTGTGTTGATGATGCAATACTGATTCAAAACATGTTTGAAAACGAGCGAGTCTATGACTTTTTTGCTAGTTTGAATCCAAAATTTGATCAGTTAAAAGTTCAAGTTATTGGCAGATCTCCTTTTCCCTCATTTGAGTAGGCACCCTCTTTAATCTAGTAGGAAGAGACCAGAAAAAATGTCATGCTTTATACTGCACCAATTGAGAAGTCGGGCTTAATATCCCATATTACTTACGAGCAGCCTAAGAATGTTACTTCTGATAAAGATCATTTGCATTTTGATTACTATGGAAAGACAAGAGATACACAAGAGATTGTTGCAAGTTGTATAGGAGACCTACTAGCGGCTGAGGGGGGAAATAAGCTAACTCCACAAGGGCTCAATCAAATTTTCTAGAAACTATAGAATCATCTGAGGAGTTTGCTTCAGTTGATAGTCTCTCTTCTGATGAATTTTAGCATTTCAGACATCTCCTGTCACAACTCAACTCTTCCTCCAATGCTACCTCTAATTTTTTTAAGTTAGGTAACACTTTTGGTCAACTTGACTCATGGATTATTGATTCTGGTGTGAATAGACATATGACAGGCATTGTTAAAGGCTTTTTTAACTACTCTCCATGTCTAAAAGGGGATAGTGTCAGGGTGGCTGATGGGTCTCTAAATCCTATTTCTGGGACAGGTTTTATTGTTTGTACTCCTAATATTAAGCTATCTTCTATTCTTCATGTTCCTTAATTTCTCATCAATCTTTTAGCTATCAGTGCTATCACCAAAGCTCTAAACTGTAATTTTGAATTTTTTTATTATTGTATCTTTTAAGACCTTTAAACAGGGAAGAGGATTGGCAGTGGTAGAGAGCGTGATGGTTTATACATGATGGAAGACATTCAAGGCCTGGCCTTTTTTTGGGGAATATCAGGATGTTAACCAGAGATAATACAGTAGCATAGGCGATTAGGGCATCCATCATTTTTTGTTGTAGAAAAACTATATCCCAATTTTTTTAGAATTCAGGTTGATTTTTTATCTTGTGATGCTTGTGAGTAAGCTGAGAATACTAAAAACTCTTACAATTCAAGTGATAATAAAGCCATTGTTGCTTTTATTCTTATTCATTCTGACGTTTAAGGGCTTACACAGACTGCTTCTTTGTTTGAAAATCGATGGTTTGTTGCTTTCATTAATTGTTGCACTAGAACGACTTGGATGTATTTGACTAAAGAAAAAAATGACGTTTTCTATTGCTTTCAATCTTTTCATAACATGGTTCACACTTAGTTTGATGCTAAGATAAAGGTGTTATGAACTGATAATGGGACAGGATATATGGATAGTAGGTTTGGTACTTATTTGGAGTCTTATGGGATTATTCATCAAACTAGTTGTCCTTATACTAGTGCTCAAAATGGGGCAACTAAAAGAAAGAATAGACATTTGTTGGAAGTTTCTAGATCCCTTATGTTTACTATGAATGTTCTAAAGCTATATTGGGGGGATGCTATACTAGTGACGGCCTATCTTAAAAATCAAATGCCTCTCAAAACTTTCCAATTTTGGACTCCTTTAGAAGTCTTAATTGGGAAACATTGCTATACTATTCCATCAAATATTTTTGTGTGTGTCTGCTTTGTCCATACTCAGAATGCTGGGAAATTAAACCCGAGGGCCCTGAGATGTATGTTCATGAGGTATTCTCCAACCCAAAAGGGATATAAATGTTATAACCCCCATTTAGGAAGTTTTATATCAATATAGATGTTACCTTTCGGGAGTCTGAACCTTACCTTAGCAGTAAACAGTCACCTCTTTAGGGGGAGAGCAGTGAAGATGAAGTGGTGCCTATAGTACTTCATGATCATATGTAAAGGGAGAATGAGGAGACTGATGTTCAGGGGGAGAATGTTGTTGGACGCTTAAATAGATCTGATTTGATGAGATACTTAAGGAAGAATAGGTTTAAAGAAACATCATGCTTCTTACCCTGCAAGAATCCTTGGGATAACTTTTGATTCTGATTTAAATTTACTTATTGCTTAGAGAAAAAGGGTCAGGTCGTGTACAAAACATTCCATTGCTAACTTTGTCTCTTATGATTCCTTGTTTCCTTCCTGTAGAGCCTTTGCTTTGTCTCTTTCCTCTATATCTATTCCACAGGATTGGAGGGAAGCTATCACAGATCCAAAGTGGAAGGAAGCTATAGTAGAAGAAACGAAAGCTCTTGCTAAGAATGAAGCTTGGGAGCTAGTTACTTCTCTAGGAAAGAAGCTAATTGGCTGCAACTGGGTGTTTATAATAAAACACAAAGATGATGGTTCGATTCAAAGATTCAAAGACATATTAGTGGAAAAGGGATTTACTCAAAGTTATGGAGTTGATTATCAAGAGACATTTGCACATGTTGTCAAAATGAACACAATCAAAATCATACTATCATGTACAGTTAACTTAGATTGAGATTTGCAGTAATTTGATGTAAAAAACACATTCTTACATGGAGACCTAGAAGAAGAAGTTTATATGGAGATTCGTCTTGGTTTTGTTAATGAGAGAAATCAAGGAAAGGTATGCAGATTGAAGAAAGCCTTGTATGGGTTGAAACAATCTCCCAGAGTTTGGTTTGACAAATTTAGCAAAGCCATGATCTCTTTGGGGTATTAATAAAGCAATGCCGATGATACCCTTTTTATGAGACACATAAGCGTAAGATCACTATTCTTATTGTTTATATTGATGATATAGTGATGACAGGAGATGATAAAGAAGAAATGGCTTGGCTAAAGAAGCTCTTAGCTCAAGAGTTTGAGATCAATGATCTTAGAAAGTTACAATACTTCTTGGGAATTGAAGTTACGAGATCAACAAAAGGAATCTTCATTTCTCAGAAGAAATACATTTTAGATCTTTTGGATGAAACCAATATGTTGGGATGTAAAACAGTAGAATCACCCATTGAAAGCAATCATAAGCTACAAGTAGGAACTGAAGAATCAATTGACAAAGGCAGATATCAGAGATTGGTTAGTAGGTTTATCTATTTTTTTCACACCAGGCTGAATATTGCTTATGCAGTTAGCTTAATGAGCTAGTTTATGCGTGATCATAGGGAATCTCATCAACAGGCTTTTTTTTCACATTTTGAGAAATTTAAAGTCAGCCTCAGGAAAAGTCTTCTCTTATTAAAACATTGTCATCTTTGAATTGAAGCCTTTATAGATGCAAATTGGGCTAGATCTTTAAATGACAGAAGATCCACATCTGGTTATTACACATTTGTAGGAGGTAACTTGGTCACTTAGAGAAGTAAGAAACAGAGTGTGGTTGCAAGAGCAAGTGCAGAAGCAAAATACAGAGTTATGGCTCAAGATGTCTGTGAACTTTTATGGGTGCAGAAGTTGCTAGCAGAGTTGAAGTTGGCTGGAGAAGACAAGTTATCTTTGTATTATGATAACAAAGATGCAATCAGTATCGCTCATAATCCTGTTCAACATGAATGAACGAAGCACATTGAAATTGATAGACATTTAATCAAAGAAAAGTAAATTGATGGTGTCTTAAGCTTGTTCCATGTAACGTCAAAAAAACTGCTAGCTGATGTTTTCATAAAAGGACTCAATAGTCGAGCCTTTTATACTATTATTTGCAAGTTGGGTAAGTTTAATATTTTTACACTAACCTGATGGAGAGTGTTGGTTATTATGTGTAATTAGTATTTTCATATATTAGGTTAAGTGTATAGGTTATTTGTATATAACCTTTGTAATCTTATGTTTAATGTAAGTGAGTAATAAGAATTTTATCAATTACTCTTCAAAATCTTCATAGAAGAATTGATGCTGGTATAAGATATAGAAATGACACTAGACTTGTATAGGCCAACAATTGAGAAGTCATAATTATACTAAAATCATTGTCAAGCATATGTTAGGCACCAAACTTATGACATGAAATCAAAAACACATAAAACTGTAATTTAATAAACCTTAAACTTTTTACATCTAATCTTAAATTATAAATATATTGAAGCCAAGTTTTATATTGAATGCGACATGTCATATTTTTGACTTTGTATTATTTTCTCACATTAATAAAAATTTATATCCCTATCCATAAATATAAATCAAATTAACTAAAATACTTAAATTCTATATTTTTTCTTCATTTATTTTCTTTTTATATCTTCTATTTGCATTAAATATTATATTGTTAAAAGATCACAAGCAAGAATGAAATGATAAAAAATTCGTAGCACAAGAATTTTACAATTGAACAAGTTGAGACCTCACAATAGGATTGATAAAACTAATTATAAGTGTAATAAACCATATAAATATATTGAATATAGTCATTTATAGTTAAAAATAAAATTATTATATATTTATTTTGTATACAACTAAATTAATACTACGTTATAAACTTAAAAATATACTCAAACCTCCTCTTACAAATCTAAAAGTTTTAAATGGATGGACAAAGTAATATAACTGATATAAAACTTTGATATGCATAAATTAAGCATAACTAATTTAAACTTAAATGAATTCTTAATAAGTAATATCCAACTATTTTATCTTAATGAATATTATTGAAGAATATTACATTAAATGAAAAAGTGGTAAAAGTGGTAATGTTATAAATATAAGGGTGAGTCTTGGAGCAATTGGTAAGGTCACTCCTTTGTGACTAAAACGTCATGGGTTCAAGTCATAGAAACAAACTCTTGGTAAAAATAAAAAAATATTACATATAATTGATGAGCTTCTCCCAACTCTCGCAAATCTGAAGCCTTATGCATTAAGATTTGCATATACCCTTTGTTATAAATAGGACATATATGAGTAAACGGTTGCACACTAATTCTTTATTCTTCATAGTTTTTAGGGACATTTTGCATGGCTTGTAGTCAATGCGACGTGATTTATGATCCCAATCAAATTGTCAAGAAGTAGTCAATCAACGATCTTTATTTATTTGATTATTTTAGAAAAATTTTCATTGGTTGACATCTCTGAGAGGCCTTTAGTTAGAGTGATGATCAATTAATTGTCATGAAGCTCTAACCTTTTTGAAAATTTATTTAGAATTAAAAAATTTCATTAATAAATGGAGATGTTTACAATAGAAGGGTTCTCCCACGTGAGACAGACCACTTGGACACTTACATAACACAGGTAAAGCAATACGGCTATGTACATGACAATTAAAAACAAGATCATTTAACAATTAAGGTATAACGAACTACAACTTTCTCAAGACCTTCAGAAGTTTCTCGATTTGAGAGGGAGATGGCGATGGCGATGGCGATGGCGATGGCGATGGCGATGGCGATGGCGAAGCGCTGGCCGTTGAGGCTATCGGTTTGTCTACTCGAAGTTCTTCTACACTTTACTCTGCGCCAAGGAGATCTCAAGCTCAAGTAACATACTCTACTACGAGATTGTGATGTCTTTTAACAATTATGGCATAACATTGTTTTTTCCCCCTCTCTACAGACACTGTTCTAGGGGTTCCACTCTACAGTGAAGGTTAGAGGGGATGATCATGACTTAGGTACTCAATATGATCTCCTCCTTTATAAATATGAATCTTTACAAATAATAATCTATCTGTTGATAACAGGGACTCAGCGAAGACCCTTTAAGCATTACATGACTAGGAAGAGGCTTATATGAGGAAACCCCTTCTTTTCCATCAGGAAAGATCAGAAAACTGATCCTTTAATGTTTTCCCGTAAGTAGGTGAATTGATTAACTGCTAGAATCTTTACTTTCTGGACTGTTCTGATTTGCCCATGGATGTATGAAATAGTTTTGAGTAACTAAGATTTACGAAAAGACAGCGAGGACTAAACTCTTCATGTGAGAGTCATTCCTCTGTTAAAGTGTAGATTCAACTAATGTATTGTAACATCCCCTCACCAATTGGAAAGGGTATTTTGGTCTTTTTGGTCAATTGGAGTGGTTTAGAAATATTGAAAGTGTTTTTGACATATTCATGCATTCATATA
>JANIIA010000008.1:24394436-24408966 GCA_027478495.1 Erythroxylum alaternifolium
ATATAAAAATAAGTAGTATAATAAATATAGAACAAGATAAAGAATAAAAATAAAAGATAAAATACGTAAATAAATACTCGAACAAGAAAGAAGACAAGTAAATAAATAAATTAAACAGGTCATTATAAAAAAATATTTAGGCTAAGTAAGAAAATGTTTAGGCTAAATAACTAAGGGCGAAGTACTACATATTAAATGTCAAGCTAAATACAAGTAATACTCGAAGAAAAATGTTTAAAAGACCTATAAGAAAGAGAATGATCTCTTATGTGATATCATTTATCCGTATCTTAATATGTCAAAGTTTTCTATTGAAGTTCATGTCCTCGGTAAGTTTTAGCAGAGTCAAATCATTCTTAATCACCTTCCCTTAGTTCTTTTTAAACCTTCCTTTTTTCTTCTTACAGTATCTAGTACAATCTTTTTGCATCTTCTCACCGAAGCTTTAGAGTGTCTCCTCTTAATATGTTTAAACTACCTAAGCCTCGTCTCTCTAAATTTTTCATTAATATTAGTCACCTTTAATTTGTCCCTTACCATTACATTTAAGTATTATCTCTAAATTGTTATTAATGATTGCTTTATTAAGATTGAGAATTAATAAAGCGAACAAACTAGTATAGATTGTGTTTCTTCCTTATAAAGGAAGTAGTTAATCTCATAGACTAATGTATGGAGAAACTTAAATAAATATGTTAGTACTTATTAGAGAATAAGTTCACAGAACTAACTCGATATGAGAATTTAGTATGAAACGTTACTTATGTGTCTATGGAAATATTCATCGTAATGATTTTATAATTAATCATTTGACATGAGATTTTTAAAGCATCTCATAGATGGATTGATATATTTTGATACAACTTATAATATATCCTAATTAAGGATAACTTGCTTGGTAGTCTTAGAATTGACATAAATTATATTGAGGCAGTTGAGTGATTAATATTGTATTTATCGACTTAAAATTGTTATGCTATTCTCAATTAGTATTAATTTGAAAAATCTTATCGAATCATAATTCAAAATTATTTTTTAATTTCATTAAAAGAGTCAAATACCAATAATAAAGAACTAATATGACAACAATAATAACAACATCTAGTGTACAAGGCTCCCCGTTTTGCGAGGGTTGGGAAAGGGACATCATTTGTACACAATCTACCTTTTGCATTTTACAAAGAGATTGTTTATGTGACTCGAACATGTGACTTTTTGGTTACAAAGGAATAACCTTACTAATTGCTCCAAGATTTGCCCTTAATAAAGAACTAATATGATTAAACTCAAATATAGTTGACAATAATTCTATATTATATATTTAATTGAACTATTGTAAGATAAAAGGATCTAATTATACAAAAAATTATACACGAAAATGTTAGTTAAATTCATTTTGAAATTTCTAATACTTGATAGTCATACCGTGTTACTAGATATCAATCTTATTAGAAGTATATAAATTATTTTATTCAATAATTAAAGATAAATTTAAAAGGTTAATTTATTTAATCCAAAATACAATTTAGGGTTATAATTTGTATTTAGTACCAATATATTTAGAAACTTAATAAGTCACACACAAAGAATTGAAAAGAGAAAAGGGTAATTTAATAAAATTGGACCTAATTGTAAAGCTTGAGAAATTTTATGATCAAATATAAGATATCTAAAAAATATTGATCAATATTAGATATTGAATCTCTTGGCCTTAATTGGTATTTAATTTAATTAATTTTAACTTTGATTAAAGTTTAATTAAAATTAGAAATATATATTATCAAAAGATTCAAATCATATTGAATAAATTTAGATTCTAATAATGTTAGCACTTGTTACGTCCCCTTCTCTACACCATTTGTTCTAAAGGAATTCTAAAGTATATTATACATAAACATAGGCTTTACTAGAAGTTTTATCAACTTGTTCTTATAGATATTATTAAAGGTCGAATACTTATACAAATATGATATTATGATTAACTTATTTTAGAAATTAGTTTAAGGAGAACCGGAAGAAAAGGAGATTAAATTTTATAATTAAGTATTATTTATATTTCATACTTTATTATGTTAGTAATAAAGTTATACAATAAATTAATCTTGAAATTTGAGAAATTATAAAAATTTTAATTTTTTTGTTGTATGCAAGATTAGATTTTATCAATATAATTAAATTTAAAGTTTACATTTCATTTCGTTGATCAAAATTTGTTTTGATGTTTTTAGCATTTTATTAGATTCTTAGGGAAAAGAAAAAAAAAATAAAGAAAAGACACGTCGTTGAGATTCTTTGTATGCATTGTTCAAAGGGATGTTCTCAATTGAACAACTCAGTGATTCCTCAGTTTTAGTTTTTGAACTTCACAGAAATAATGTCCAAGGAGGTGGGCATATCTAGAAGGAAGCAGAATTTGCTATTAGATTTTACGGACATATCTATGGATTTGATATACTGGGTAATCAATTAAACTTCTATATAGTCAATGGAGGCTATAGTCGATGTCAATGCTGTAATCGTCTACTAATTTGACAATCAGTGCAAGCAGGGGAAAAGCTATTGATAGGATTCCTGTTCCCCCACAAAACCTTCATATTTAAAAAGTTTGCAGTGCATAAATGTGGATGGCGTACCTCTAAGCTTCATATATATGCAGTGACTCTGGACAAAACCTTGAGTTGGTGTCCCATTGTTGTCATTATCAGGAAAAAGCTCTACTAAACATCGTCGTCTAGTTGGATTGATCCACCAACTGAAAATGGGATTAAAAGGGAAACTAATATGCTTCAAGTTTCTGTTGCTTTAACTTGAAGACTAGCAATAAGTTCGCGAGGGCTTTGAGTTGGATTTTGAACTAGATGAGTGCAGTACTTACTTGCTGCTCTGTAGATGAACAATTGTGAATGCCATGGAATTGCCATCTACTCGCCCACAGTGTATTGTGCTAAAGGCATGGTACTTCAAGTGGAGCTTCTCTTCAACTATTACATGCACTTCCATAACAGCTTAAGCAATTTACTTTGAGATTTATGAATGAGGTCAAAATATTTTTGCAACCAATATATGCATATTTATGAATGAGGTCAAAATATTTTTGCAACCAATATATGCCTATGATTCTTTTCTTTCTCCTTCAATTATATCAATCCTATACGAATTTGTTAATTCACTTGCACAATAATAAGAAATTAGGGATTGCAATTAACCGTCGCATTATATTAATAATTTGGTAAAGTTACAAAATTAGGTAGAAGATATTACTCAAGTTCAAAAGTTTAATAATTAAGTCGGCTATGCTCCATGGGATGAAGTATTAGCACATTAAACAAGTTCATAATCATAAGTTAATAGTAGTAAAGATGAGGATGCTTCGTTAGATATATAACTTTATTAGAAGAGATAAGGTCATTATTGTAAAGGTAAGAGACAAATTAAGGTGACTAATATTGATGGAAAATTAAAAGAGACAAGGCTTAGGTAGTTCAGACATATTAAAAAGAGATGCTCTAGTGAGAAGATGCGAGAAAATTGTACCTAAAGACTGTAAGAGAAAAAGAGGAAGACCTAAGAAGAACTAAGGAGAGGTGATAAGTAATGATATGACTCTGTTGAAACTTATCGAGGACGTGACTCAGAAAATTAGGAATGACAGTAGGTTGGGTCGAGTTTGGGCCTACTATTGGGGTCAGACTGAGGCCTGATCGAGTTAAAAGCAATCGAACCGAGTTCAAGCTTGACTGGGCCTAAGGCAACTCAGTTGGAGCTTGAACCTAAGCCTAAGCCCGATCTGAACTTTTATTTTTAAATTAAAATACAAAACGACTTCATTTTCAACAAAACGATGTCATTTTGCTTATAAAGTCTGAGGCTCAATTTTTAAAAAACATTGTGCTCGAGTCTTGGTTAACTTAAGTTTGGCTAGTTGACTCCTAATTGGACCGAACTCGGGCCCAATTGTCATCTCTATAAAAAACTTTGACATACTATGATACAGGTAAATGATCTCATATAAAGAGGTCCTCCCTTTCTCATAGATCTTTTAAATATTTTTCTTCGAGTTTTATGGCTTATATTTGGTCTAAACATTTAATACATAATACTTCCCTTTTAGTTATTAGCCTAAATATTTCCTTACCTAGTCTAAGCATTTTTTTACAATAACTTGATTGTTTTATTAATTTATTTGTCTTTTTTCTTGTTTGTATATTTCTTTACGTATTTTATCTTTTATTTTTATTCTTTACCTAGTTTATATTTATTTTATTACTTATTATATATTTTTGTTCATATTTATTATTATTATTATTATTATTATTATCATCATCATCATCATCATCATCATCTTTTATGTCTATTTTTATATTATTTTATTTTCTATTATTATTTTTAATTATTTTATTATGTATTGCTTATTATTTATGTCTCTTTTATTTTTAATTATTTTGTTACAAGTCTTTTTTATTTGTTTATAAATACCACTCTCTTTACAATTACAATTCCAAATTTTTTGTTTAAATTACAATAATTTGATAAAAATTGAGTGTTTAAAATTTTTACCTTTTCATCCATTAAAATAATTATATCAAAATTGAATTAAATTATATAGCTTCCATTTTAATTTTCACTTTATTCTCTTCTTCCTCAATTTTAATGCTGAAGATATGATAAATAAACATAAAGTTTCCTTTCCTTCTCTTGTTGTCCGCTAAATTTTAATATTGAAAATCTTTTTGTTTCTAATAAGTAGGGATGACAATCGGGTCTAGACTTGATATAATCCAACTTAAAATTAATAGGTTAAGTCTTCATTAACTAAGCCTCAAAGCCAAAATTTTTAAAATAATAGGATATCAGACTGAGTTTGCACCGTCTTAGACCTAATATGATCCATTATCATCCCTAATAACATCTCTCCTCACTTGTTTATGTTGATTTCAGAACTACCAACAAATCACAATTAGATTAGTGTATAATTTTGTTTCAATTATAGATATGGACCGTTTAGGTCTAACATGCAGCTAAAAATCGGATCATAAGAATACTAAATTTAGCCTCTTACCACTATGAATGCAAAATCTTCTCTTTTTTCATGAGATTAAAATTTCTATTAATATCTCTCATCCATTATATTTGTCAAAATTGAAATATTTAAAAAGTGCTCTTACATTTTTACTATCCAAAGAAAATAAAGATTTATATTTTTATCTGTTTTTACAATCTAGCATTGGGAAAATTAATTTTTGAATAAGTCTCACTTATATTTCAATTATTTTGGAATAAAATGTGCATTTATAAATTAATTTACATTTTAAAAAAATCTTATAATTTAATTTTTTAAAAACTTTGATACTTTATTAAATAGTTCATATACATTTTTTTAGTTTTTTATTAAAAAATGATAATAACTACATGTGATGTATTAATTTTATTAAAAATTAATAGAGAAACTAATAGTGGTTGTTTAAAGACCGGACAACTCAGCCCAACCTATAGCTCAATCAAAACAACATAATGATGTCATTTTTTGAAATTTTTTAAACAATAATAAATCCGGTCAGCAGGTGGGCTGGGTCACATCATGTCATGGGTCGGGTTGTTTTATAAAGAATGAGCACTTTAACAAATAGGAATTTGATATAGGAAATGGACTCAAATCAACAGGGAAAAAGAGTTGAATGTTGGGATAACCAAAATAACAAGCAAACAGACTCCATCCAAATATCAGTACAAGTAAGCAAATAATTACTAGCTATGGAATCCGCATTCTTAAACATTGAACGCAGACTTATGGTTTCTTCGTGTGAGGGCATAACTTGAAGTTGAAGTCAATTGCCTTTTTTCTTACACAACTCAGGTATATATTCTAAGTTTTCTATACTTACTCCCGTCTCAATCACATCACGCCAGTGCTTCGTCTTTAAGGGGGAAAGAAGATGCCCAACTGCTTCACACACCTAACTTCACGCACCAATGTCTTAAACTTTTAGCCGCACTAGCAATCAAAACCAAGGCCCACCTCTAGCGACATGATAAGCTTTGCCCAGGAATAGTTACAAGAGCATTGTAAACGACAGGGTAAAGAAAACAAATTCCACTTTGGCATAAAACACACTACATTATTGGTCCTCTCTGGCTGAAGGAAACTTCTTTGAGCTTCACCGTTGATAGATTTGGTTGTTATAGTGTCCTTTTGTTTTGGTTTTTGGCATAGTATTATTTCCAAAAAAACCTTCTTTACCATGCTCTTGCTGTCTTCACTTTTGATAATGTTAGTATCGGTCATTTGAGATCAATTTTCTAATAGATAGTAGGCGAAATGCTGCTTTCCCTGTAGACCTGAAAATGTCGGTTTCTAAATTCAATGACTGTTGCTTGATATAGATTTTAATTTCTAGAAACCAAGTTAGTCACTTCAGATTTAGTTTCTCTTACACTTATTAAAGTTTATGGTTGTGAAATTTCTGCATATATTCTGTTATATATTACCGGCCGCAGGTAAGTTCTTATTTTCGATGTTTGCTTCTCTGCTTCTTGAACTACTTTCTATCTGGTGCGGAGATTATCAAGTTGTTCTGCATTTTATTCTTTGGTTGTTTTGGATTGGTGAAATTTCTCATCAGGCAGTTCGTTAGCTGCTTCGCACGGTCCAGAATTTTGTGCTTTTGGATCTTCTTTTTTGGAAAGCTGAACTTGGGATTTCCTTCAAAACTAACAATTTACTCAGTTTTCACTTTATAAGATCTAACGGATTTTAATGCAAGTTTTAGAAACATAATGGGTTCAAATTCCAATACAATACGTCTGCTGTCCATCTAAATTAAAATCCTAATGCACATTCCATACTTTAGATTTTGGTTCTGATTGTAGGGTTTTTTGAATTGTTTTCAGATACTATGATAAGCTTAGCAGTAGTTTTAGTTGCAAAAATTAATAGGTCTACATATGGACTGTGCCATGTGTGGAAAACTGACTGACTATTGTATCTCTTTTGGATGCATACAGTTTGTCAATCAATGGGATATACTATGTCCTTGCTTTTCCTTTTGGCTTCCCTGTCTGTGAATCTGGCACAAGAAGTTTCACATGCTACAATTGTAGTTCACAGCAGCACTCCAATTGCTGAAACTGATGATATTTTTATCTGTGCAACCCTTGATTGGTGGCCTCATGATAAGTGCAACTACAACCAATGTCCATGGGGTTATTCATCTGTAATTAATTTGGTAAGACTATTCAAATGACTTCTCATTGTGGCATCAAATGAGCTTTTGCGGATTTAGTTTGAGATTTTACCTTTCGTCCCTTAAAGTTTGTGGTCAGAATGGTGAAGCAATTCTAGTGATTTCTCTGGTTGTGTTGAATATTGTCAGGACCTGTCTCATCCGCTTCTAGGAAAAGCTATCCAAGGTTTCGTACTAGTTTTTAATATCTAATCAAGCTTGATGTGGGATGTCCTTGAACAACACGATACTTACCTATGGCTTTACAGCTTTCGGTCATTTGAGAATAAGAATTGGAGGATCTTTGCAAGATCAAGTTTTGTATGATGTTGAAAGTTTGAAGTCTCCTTGCCATCCATTTAGAAAGGAGAAAGGTGGGCTCTTTGGATTTTCTAAGGGTTGTTTGCGTATGAACCGCTGGGATGAGCTGAACCGCTTCTTCAGCAGAACAGGGTAAGGGTCTGTACTGAGAAAATCCCTTTTCTTCATAAGTTCTATTTAGTGACTCAAATTAACAATGAATAGGAAACAGAAATGCTTGTTTAGTGGTTGATTCAACAATGTCTTAAGGCATTACTACGGTATTGATCAAAGATTTGAAAAGAGAAGATGAGGTGCTTTATTTTGTCAGATGAGGTGCTTTCTTTTGTCCGATAATCACTAGAATATGGCATTTGTGCAGGGCCATTGTTACTTTTGGTTTAAATGCTCTTCATGGGAGGCACCGGATCAGAAAAGGCGTTTGGGGTGGAGCTTGGGATCCCAGTAATGCCCTTGGTTTTATGAAGTATACAGTCTCAAAGGGATACAATATAGACTCGTGGGAATTCGGTATAAGATTTAAACGATGTTCTCCCACATTTTTGGCTCTTTTTCTTGTGTCACAACTTTCATATTTCCTTTTCATTGTAGGTAATGAACTAAGTGGAAGTGGTGTTAGTGCAAGCGTTAGTGCTGAACTCTATGGAAGCGATCTGATTAACCTCAAGGAAATCATCGATGATCTGTACAAAGACACTGACATAAAACCTTCTCTTGTGGCACCAGGAGGATTTTTTGACAAGCAATGGTTTGCTAAACTTCTTCAGGTTTCTGGTCCTGATGTAGTCAACATTGTGACCCATCATATATACAACTTGGGTCCAGGTACGTTGTTACTGTGGTAAAATTGTTCTTACACATGTTGATAACATAATATATTGATCCAACAAGCCTTAGCTCGCTGCTCCGCCCACTCTGCGATTGGGTTTAGTTCGAGTCCTTGAGTTGAAACAAAATATACGTATACGTACAATTGGGTATTGTATATATGAATAGATACTGAATGTAACCATCATATGTATGTTTATTAGTTAAACTGCATTTTTTTTCCAATTGAAGTTAACTCAACTGACATCTGAATTTTACGACTGCAAGCCAATTTTACAAGGTGTAGAGGAATATTGTCCATCTGAATCAAGCTGAAAGTATGATTTTTAAGAAATGGAAAGAATAAGAATGCTTGGTCCTAATGTTTAGATCATAATAACTAATAATTACTGAAGTTCTGGCTAGGTGAGTCGGCTATAAGCTGCAAGTTCACTCGATGGTAAACAAATGAATAGGAATAGAAACGTTTCAAAGTTATTACACGTGCACAGCATGTCTGTCATGTTCATGTGACAAATTAGGCATATAAACAATAATTTGGTAGATAAGGAAGCAATTCAATCTGAACTACTATCACGTTTTACAGTTTTCTATAAATTGATCTGGGATTGATTTGAGACATATGTGGGCATTACACACACAAGTGTGCAACAACGACCAGACACACATCATTGTTCTTGGCATCACTTGTCTACTCCTGGAATTGATCGATTATATTTCAATTTAGGTGATGATCCCAACCTTGTGAAAAAGATACTGGATCCCCATTATCTGAGCAAAATTGAAGAAACATTTAGTAATCTTGAGCGGACCATTAAGCAGAATGGTCCTTGGGCCTCTGCTTGGGTTGGAGAGTCTGGTGGGGCATATAACAGTGGTGGTCGTCGGATATCCAATTCATTTATAAACAGTTTTTGGTAAACTTGCTTAGCCTACTGCTACGGTGTACACTTTTTGCCAGGCTAAGAGAAGAGCTTGCTATTGAGCTATTACAGTCCTTATTCTCTTGATTTGTTATACTATTAGGTACTTGGATCAGCTTGGAATAGCATCCATGTACAAAACAAGGGCATATTGCAGGCAGACATTGATCGGTGGAAACTATGGTCTCCTTGACACAGCTACATTTGTTCCAAACCCAGATTATTACAGGCAAGTAGAAGAAGTTTCAAGCTTTTGATGGAACATGTATATGTATATATATAGACACACAATGGTTTACTTGGATAAAAGTCATTGTTCCCTTTCACATGTTATCTAACTCGAGCTTCTTTCTTATGTCGGATTGGTTGTGAACAGTGCCCTTCTATGGCATCGACTTATGGGGAAAGGCGTTCTAGCTATTCACACCGATGCTACACCATTTCTACGCGCTTATGCACATTGTTCAAAAGGAAGAGTAAGTCTGTTTATAACATTCTATACTTTCATCACTTTATCGGCTGTCAGAAAACAATATTTGGACATGTAGGAGTTTTGCACTTGTACCTACGGCACACAGCTCTGGCCTACTGATAATATCTTAACCTGAATAAAGGTTTCGTAATTCATATTACCTCTAGATGCATAAATTTCATTCACATATTTAAATTTCAAGTTCTTGTCATACTTGTAACAGCCTGGTGTAGCTCTGCTATTGATCAATTTAAGCAACCAGACCAATTACGTCATCAGTGTTCAGAATGACTGGAATTTGCTCGTCCGAAAGAACTTTGAGACCCCTTTCATGCGTGGCCTGAAGAGATCAGTATCGTGGGTTGGAAGTCAAGCGTCAGATGAAACGTTAACTAGAGAGGAGTATCACTTGACGCCGCAAGAGGGGCACCTCCAGAGCCAGACAATGGTTCTTAACGGAATTCCATTGGAGCTTACAGAAGATGGTGACATCCCACAATTGGACCCTGTTCATGTTGACGTAAAATCTCGCATTTACATCAATTCCTTGTCCATTTCTTTCGTAGTGTTCCCTAATTTTGATGCTCCTGCCTGTGCATAATTTCCATGCTCTTCATATCTTGCTCTACTACCACGTATATAAGAAGAATGTAATTCTTATCCATTGTAATTATAACAATTTATAGCTTTTACATATCTGACAGAATAAAATAAGGTGATATTCATTTTACATCTATCGAGATATTATTTCCATGCTACTCCTACATATCTGTGTGTTGGTTGTAACTCTGGATGATATCAAGTTACTTCCACTCCCATCGCCTACCTTTAACTTGAATAGAAGAAAAATAACAAATAGGCAGAAGGAAAAAAAAAAAAAAGAAGAGACATTTATGGGATACAATAGCACCCTCCTATTGTTTTCTTAAATTGTAAGAAATCAAGCAGAAGGATTTAGCTTTGGAATAAAGGGAAATCGTAGTTGGAATCTAAGTCTTACAGCAAAAAGGATTACTATAAAATACTTCCAAGTTTCTTGAAGAATGTGCTTAGGACAATGGACGACTAATAATTACCATCCCAAAGAAGTACTGCTTTATATGATAGGTCCTGGTTACGTACATATCATAACTTAATCCTTGTTGGCACTGTTGCATGAATGGCCATCAATTTCCATATACTAAATAGATTTCAGAAACTAGATTAAAATGTATACAATGATTAAACAGTTCTTTTCTGTTATTCTCTTTTGACTAAAGAATTTAATAGTTCCATTGGGTAGCGACAATATGCATAGACTTTGCTGAGGGCACAATTTTTCCAAAAAATTATTAACACACAAATTATAATAATCAACTTGATGCAAGATTCTGCATAATGCCTGATTACTCAATTAGAACTAATTTACAGAACGTCACCTTATCTAGAGTAAATGTATACGCATGTGCTTCAGGATCCCGTGCTTTCCCATGCCGCATGTAATTTTGTTCTTTCCTTCTTACGTATTAAAGATCAAAGTCACGTCATTCCGTTTAAAATATGAAGTCTGCATCTGAAACTTCAAGTTCCTTGTGAACAACAATGGGGTTCACTCCTGGCAGGAATCCATTTCCTTCAATGTACCTGCATTTGGAACTATACTTTAGTGACTGCTAATATTTATTCTAGTACTTTCTTACTAAATGAACTCACATTTCTTTCAAGTAAGGATGCTTGTAGAATGTATCTGGAATTCTTCCACTAAATTGATTGTGATCCAGGTACCTAGTCGCAATATCATTCAAAATCAGCATGTGAATGAAAAGAGAAAGGAGATAACCACAAAATGTCACGAAAAGAAAAGAAAAAAATGACTCCAATTATGAACAAGTGCAAAAATTGTAATGTTTAAATGAGTAAATATAGAACAAGATCCAAATCCATACAGAAATTACATGTCTCAATCTTATATGCAATTATCATTAAAAGAGATCAAGAAGAAAAGAGGTCAAGCTGTCCAGCAAGTGTTAAATGTATAATTTTGGCTATGGCATTCTGATTCAAAGCCACCATTTTAGAAATTTATGAATCACAGGTAAGTCAGTCTAGGAATCAAGGCAAGATCCGCCGCTATTGCTCCAGACATTTTATTTTCAGACAAATACCTAAATGTAAGCAACACAAAGTTTTACGAACTTAGAATAAACGATAAATCAAAGTGTACACAAGGTAATGGGCAAGTACATCACCCAGAAATACTTACAGAATTTCCAAGTTTTTCATGTTTGCAAGCTGTGAAGGAATTTCTCCAGTTAAATAGTTGTTATTCAAATACCTATGGGTCAAAACATTGATATAAATTAGCTAAAAGCTCTTAAATATGATATCTAGCATATAACTGAATAAAATTACAAACAACTCACAGGTTCCTGAAAGAGCAGTTCCCACCTTTATCCTGTGTGAAGACCAAGGGTACTCAGAGGGAAGAGTCTGCTGGGACACATGGAAATGGTGAGAAAGTTCAGCGTACAGTGACGACAGAAGGAGCTTGGAAAAACAGAGCCAGTGTTCAGTCGAACAAAGGGAAACTGAAGTACTACCCGAATGTGCTACAGGATGGGATTTTTACTCCGCCGTTGGAGTTGCTATAAGCAGGTGCTAGAGCATGGTCGAATGCTTTGGTTGGGTTCTTTTGGTCCAAAAGATTGGCGTTTCCGGCGGTTAATGCTTGGGCAAAGGCTAGATGGGGACATAAGGGCCTAGAGAAGGTGATGCTTCGGGAAGATGGGTCAATGTTATTCAAGTTCTCTGAAAAGGCCAATTTGGTGGAGATTATAGAGCAAGGTCCTTGGCATATTGGGGACCAACCATTATTTCTACAACAATGGAAATCGGGAATGGGTGTGGACAAAGGGACAATAGATAACAATTCCTCTATGGGTACAATTTCATGGCTTACCAATGGAGTTTCAGACGGTGGAGGGGCTAAGTCACTTGGCTAACGCATTAGGAAAACCAATTTGTATAGACTCCCAAACTGCTGCAATGGACAGAATCGGGTATGCCAAAATTTGCATTGAAATCCCCAAGCATGCTTCTTTACCGGAAAAACTACCTATCTTGCGTCTTGGTGAAACAGGAGAGTTGGTTAGAGATGAAATTATCATCTCTTATCCATGGAAACCAGTATCTTCGAATAAGAAATGGGTTGCTACAGGGCGAATTTTGAAATCAGGTTGGCAGGAAGATTTAGAGAATGTAGAGGTTACAGCTGAAAGGCAAGCTCAACCAACAGAGTAGGGACATTTACTGTCAGGGAATGGTAATGAGATCAATGCGGGTAAATCTCCAACTAAGCAACTTACTTAAGAAAATGATAATGTAGATAGTGTAATAGTGACTAGGAGATCCAAGGAGACAATCCAGGAGAAGGGTAGTAATAAGAATATGGATTGTGTCGCTGATCTGGAAAAAAGCACAAGCTAGGGTGGGGAGTTAGTAAGAGAGCGAGGTCTTCAGATAAGAGAAGCTCCAGTACTTCATACGGCCAAGACTTATCAGTCCATCGAGGATGAAGGGAAGAAGTCTTGCATGGAGACAGATCAATCAATTCCAAAGCTTTATAATTTGGTGGCGGATGAATCTGAAAATACAGCAACAAGTATCAATTTGGGAAAGGAAGTAGAATCAGATACTGAACCTGGGGTGATCAGTCTTTTATCAGCAGGCGTTGGGAAAAAGAGTGTTGGTAAGAAAAAAGGAAAGAAGAAAAAGCATAAGGGGCTTATATCCCCGGAGTGCCTTTTTTGAAAGTCCCTTTTGATGTCGATCTTAGTATGAAATACAAGGGGACTTAATGATCCCCTCAAAAAGCTGATGGTGCAGGAACTAGTTGCTGAAAAACAGCCTGTTTTGGTAGGACTTCTAGAAACAAAAATAAAGGCTTCTGCGGTCCAAAAGGTGGCGGATTTTTTGGGGTCCAAGTGGAAATGTTTCTCTAATCACATTCACCACTACAATGGTCGGATTATGTGCTGGTTTAATACTGACAGGGTGAAGGCTCATATAGTTAAGATGGGAGATCAATTCATCCACCTTTGCTGTCAACTGATAGGTCATTTTATTTTTGAGGTAACTATGGTGTATACTTCAAATTTTGCTTTCCAAAGAACTAAATTGTGGGAGGAATTACTGCCAATTTATGGGAGTTTGCAAGACACATGGCTGGTGTTAGGTGACTTTAATTGTTGTCTACGATCTGATGAAGTAGAAGGAGGGGCTGGTTTTCATCTTAGGTCAGGAGCTGAATTAAATCAGTTGCTCCATAGTACTGATTTAGTGGATCTTAGAGGATTGGGAAGATGGTTTACATGGGAAAACAAACAAAAGGGGCAGATGTTTATGAGGAAGAAGCTAGATCGCACGTTGGTGAATCAAAGTTGGCTAAGATGGTTCCCTATGGCATCGGTTGTGTTTGGAGAGCCGAGTTTTTCTGATCATGCGTCTATCTTAGTACAGCAAATACATGGTGGATTCAAGGTAGGGGCTCTATTCAGATTATTTAATGGGCTAATGCAGATGGAAGGGTTTATGTCCATGATTCAACGAATTTGGGATACGTCTATTAATGGGCATAAAGCGTTTCAGCTAATGCAGAAGCTAAGGCTTGCTAAAGTTGCAATCAAAGAGTTCAGCAAAGGCAGAAGAAGCGATGTAGTAGAATTGGGCAGAGTGCTAAAAGAGGTCCAAAAGCAATGTTATACAGACCCTTCCAATGTAAGCCTGAG
>JANIIA010000008.1:24409066-24442365 GCA_027478495.1 Erythroxylum alaternifolium
AGGAATTTAATAAGTATAACAATCAGTAAAATAAATTAAATTTAATAATAATAACTAATTATAATATTTTCTTATTTATGTATTAATTAAAATTCAACTTTAATTTAATTTTAAATTAAAGTCATATTAGTATATTTAATTTTAAAAAATCGTATAAATTAATTTTTATACGGAGCCAAATCTATTTAGAAGGAGGAGGAGGTATTAGCTTGGCGCAAAGCTTCAATGTTGTTTTTTTATTAAAACATCGACGTATTAGCTGTGGCAGAGTAAGCACAGGATTAGTGGAACAGACGATCTGACTCCAATAAATGACCTTTCTTTATGGACGAAGTTATTTTACTTTGAAGCCATACAAGCTGACAGTTTTCTCGAGTTTTTTATTTAAAATAAAATTTTTTATTTAAAATAAAATTTTGTAGTTTTCACATTGTCGTAAATCTATAATGGTTCAAAAAATTCATCAAAATTATGTTGTGTTATATGTACTCTGTAACATTTTGTTGTCCTTTTTATGCTACTTTAGTTATATAAAATTTTTATGGTTAATTAAATTTTTTTTAAAATTTCTTAAATTTTTAATTATAATCTAAAATTTAAAAATAACAATAAAATATTTAAAATTTTAATTTTTCCTTCTATTGTAGCTTAACGTTAATCTCATTATTATCTTTTTTTACGTGTCATTGCTACATTTCAACATCCCTCACTAAACAGATACATCATAGTTATTTAGAGAGCTTGTCAGATTAGCAATTCTTGAACGATGTCATTAAATTTGATATTCCTTCATTTATGTAACGATCTCAAGATCTTCTGTTCTCAAATCGCATTGTGCTTCGAGAAAAAGTTTTCCTTAATTTACGTGTCCTAACAGTTTCAGAAGAAAGACACTAGCTTCTGTTTCTCGGGTGTCCTCTCACTTTTCTTTATGTTATTGCGGGATCCTCGAAGATACAAATTTTAGAGCCCTTCACGTTGTCAACTTTCAATTCCAGCTCACTCGAGTTTTTGCATTTCCCTCCTATGTCCAACTTTTTTTCACCGCGGGATTACTGATCCAAGACAGTGCTTAAAGCTGGCTCATTTTCTGGGTTTTTTTTAATTCGACGGAGAAGAAGACCCGCGTGCCAACTAATTTCGGGAAATGTAGGAGACTGATAATTGTCAATTATAGAGTCATTGTTGAAGATGGTAACGATAAAGATGATAGCTTTTACATAAAAAGATGCGTGGAACTGGCAAGGAAAGCGATTGGGTTACCAGTCCTCATCTTATGGTGGGCTGTGTTATTGTCAAGGATGGCAAAATTGTTGCTGAAGGTTTCCTCCCTAAAGCTGGACAACCTTACGTTGAGGTAACTTGTCCATTTTCTCTGTTTTGAACTATGTAGCACAGATATGGACACGAACACGCGATACGACACAGACATAGATACGGGAATACACCAACTTCTAAAATTTGGTGGACACGGACACGTCATATATATATATTTATAAATTTAGAATTAGAAAAAAATTTAGAATTCATAATATGATATATATTGATTGATGTCTTTCAAGACTTCCAACATTTTGATAGTTCATGTCATGCATATTTGGTACTTTATAAGCCTCTCAAAAAAAACATGGAGCAAATATTCAACTAAACAATTTGTCTACAATCTTCTATCTAAAAGTAGAATTAGTCATTCACGTGAGTATTTACAACCAAAAAAATGCGACAAAAGAATGAAGAATTTGAAAAGTTTCAACAATTTTATCTTTCTTAATAAGGAAGACTGCCCATGTCAACTAAATAAAATTTCAAATAATTCATAAAAATATTACGAGCCATATTAAGAAGTGTCCGAGCCGATAAAAATAATTTTTTTATTCCGACACGTATACGTGTCGGACACGTGTCGGACACACGGACACGGCACAATGGAGCCGTGTCCGTGCTACATAGGTAACAGCAATAGGAAATTGCCTAACAATTGACACTGCATACACTTCCCCGCAAGTGGAAGAGATCATGGGCACTATATGTTTTGGTGAGGCTAAGTTCTTCGGTCTCACATGATATTTAGTTTAGACTATATGACAGAGAAAACGGAATAACCAAGTGGGTAAAAAGTCAATATCTTTAACATGTACAAATTATATTATTACTAAATGCAATCAAACCCTTTTCATCAGAACTTCTGCAAGAAACAAGACTCGAAAATGTGAAATATAAAAGTTTTATTCTTTGATTTTTGTAGAAATACAGTTCTGCTAACCAATACAAATTAGGCCACTATCCTTTAAAACCTCACCATGAATAAAGAACAATAAAAAGTTCCCGCTATTGATATTACTTACAACTCTGTGACCACTGTGTAATCTCCCTGAATGGAGCATGTAACACCAGACCAAGGTGGCAAATCACCATCTCCACAAGGATCATCCCCCACCCATGAATAGACGACCCGGCAACCCAATGATGCTTTAATTTCATTCAATGCTTTCACTGCAATAAAATCAGGAAACTACTTCCATCGTCAACCCATTTCAATATTGAATTCCCAAAACTCACCACACCCAAAACGCCTAAATTCAGCGAAACAATCTCAGAAAAAGCACCCAATTACAATACTCGAAATCAGTTAAAGTTATAAGCTTTCTTTCCCACTTTACGCTTCTGAACGCCAAGAACGAAAGAACGATTCGACGTTCTGAATGCCAACAATTTGTAAAAAGATGACTTATTTATAATGAATTTATGAACATGGCCTAACGAATCTCCTTCTTGCATAAATAGTAAGGCTGGATCTCCATATGTCAGGTCAGGCTTGGGCTATTCTTAGTTCGACCCAACGAATCGGCATGTGCTAGCCCTCATCCATAAACTCGCAGAATCATGGATGAGTTGAGTCGTCATATATTTTTTACTTTTAAAAAATAACCGACGGGCCAAACCACCCATAACCCAGCAGGTAAAAAATAGGTAAGGTCACCTTTGACAGGCTTAGGCAGAAGTCATCTTTTTACAAATTTAAGAAACTTATACCGTTCTATTGTAAAGAATTAATATTAATAAATAAAAACAAATTCTTTATAAATATAACATAATGGTAATAAAAAATATTGTCACTAACGGTCTTTTTTTTACTTATGTTTCTGTTTTTAAATTTGTTTTAAAAATTAGTTAATTGAGTTTCTATCATAATTTTGATTTTAATTTTTAGTTTGTGTTTTCTTATCATAATTTTATTTTATTATTAAAAATAAATATTATTTAATTATTTAATATTAATGGCTGATAAGAATTATAGATAATATGATTTAATAATTCAATTTACTTTAATTTATTATGATTTTCAAATACAAATTATTTAAATAAACATAATTTTAATTTTTAATAGATATATATTGAAAATATTTTCAAAGTTCATAAATTTCAAATTTTCAAAATATTTATTGATGAAATAAAAAATTAATATCAAATATTTAATTCTAAATAATAACATTAGTTATAACAATTAGAAATACATATAATTAATAAATATTAGTTTACAAATTAAATTTTACAAAATTATCTATTTATTTATTTTTAATAAAAATATTTATTTATAAATATTATATAAGAGATTAGAATGAATTAGCTACTTAATTTTGAATTAATTTATTTATAACTTTTATTTAATATTTAGTTATTAAAACTAATACAAATATATATAAACATTGATATTAAAAATAAAATATATTTTGTTTTTATTTACAAAAATTACAAATCACAATAGAAATAAAATCAAAGAGTCCTAAAATTATCGCACAAGTTAAGAGCATCTCCAATGCTCGTAGAATGCACACCATCATATGAGATTTGCATTAGAGCATCTACAACCCATTAAACCTAATTGGATGTAATGGGTTTGCCATATCTCATTACACCACTTTCTACAATGCATTACACTCTAAAAATAATAATAGTATCGACCCACATTTATATCATATTTTTATTTTAATAACTCACTATACATGTCCCACATAAATAAATTTATTTTTTAGAAAATATTTTCTTTATATTTTGAAATAATTTATTAACAATTAGGAATAAATAGTTTTAAATTTTTAAACATAAAACAATGTTATTTTCTTAAAATTAATTACTTAAATACGAAAATCTTAAATATAAAATATTATAATCATTATTACCTAAATTCAAAATAATTTATTTCATTATTTTTACTCCAACACATATCCATCGAAATTGAAGTAATAATATAATAAATACTAATTTTCATTGTCATTGCCTCTGAATCTTTCCCAAATTTGCTCTACCAAATTTGCTCGAAGTTGATGATGAACTTCACAGTCACGTAGTTCTACGTTCCTTTGTAGGTAATGTTGAAAATCTTGGAGGGGATCTTGAGTTATAGGGATGGTAGGACATTCATCATCATCATCATTGCCAGTTTTCTATTGCATTTCCTTTATCTTCGACAATCATATTATGTAATATGATACATGTGTACATTATATCTTTATATTTTGATCTGCGTCAAAACTGAGCTGGGCCACGTCTAGTAGCCCGATAAGATTGAAGTACTCCAAATGCTCACTTGACGTCTTTTCTTGCAGCATCTTGCATGTACTTAAACTTTATTCTCTTGGGATCCTTTGGAGATGTGAAACTCTTCACCAATGTTGCCCACTCAGGATATATACCATATGCCAAATAATATCCTTTTCTATATTGTGTGCCATTTATAATAAATTGAATATCAGGAGTGTACCCTGCAACATATTATTAAATAATGGAGATTGGTTGAGCACATTGATGCCATTATTAGACCCTGCCAGTCCAAAAAATGCATGCCATATCCATAAATCCGATGATGCAATTGCTTCTAGCATTATTGTAGGAACTCCTTGATCACCTTAAGTAAACTAACCTTTCCAACCAACTGGGCAATTTTTCCAATTGCCAATACATGCAATCAATGCTACCAAGCATACCTAGAAAGCCACGACGCTCTGTTTGAATTTGAAGTAAATGTCCGATGTCATTAGTATTAGGCCTTCTCAAGTATTGATCCCCGAAAAGTTGGAACACAAATCGACAAAATTGTGATAAACACTTAATTGTAGTGCTTTCACCAATCTTTATACACTCGTCAAATTGGTCAGCTGGTCCTCCATATGCTAACTGTCAGATAACTACAGTGATTTTTTGAAAAGGAGAAAGTCCTTTTTTACTGATTGCATCAACCCTCCATTGAAAATACTTTGAATGATTTTCAATGGATTACACAATTCAAAGAAATAACTCTTTTCTCATTTGAAATATTCGACGGAATATATCTAATGGATAAACTGGATTGTCAGAAAAATAGCCATTGAACAGTCGAACATGCTCGACATCATGCTCTCGATCGTAATATCTTCGAGGACGGACATTAGAAATTCCAAATGTTTGATGCCTTTGCAACTGATCTAATAACATCAAAATTTGATCATCGATATCGTCCATCATCTCATCTTGCAAAATTTTTTTAGCTTCTTATATAAGAGAGGGATCAGGATATTGAGACATTGTGGAATATTTTGATTATATTGTTACAATGTGTGTAGTCTCACTAGTTTTATATATGTAGTTTTATAGATTGTTTTTTAACGGCTAGTTTTCTAACGACTAGTTTTTCAATTGACACCAGATATTGTTGAAACCCAACTGCAAGTAAAAGTGTAGATAAATTAACAAATTGATATTACTGAGACTTGATCGTGGGTATAAGTGAAGATAAATTAAAAATTATTATTTTTATTTTAAATAAAAGTAAAAAATAAAAATAATGTTGTGGTTAGAGATGGCCTAAAAATAAAATTAAAATACGATAAAATAACATAAAACTACAAATAAACCAAAATTAGACAATATCAAATTAAATTAAAATATTGCATGACAACATAAAACTAAACAACATTGGAATGAAAATTACATTGACTTAAAATTAAAACTGCCTAAGATTAAAAATACATTTCTCTAGGGAATATTATATTTGGCCTTTAAGAGAGAACACATGTGCTTATGAATTTGAAGTTACTGCTCGGTCATGTCTGTGGTATCCTTCAGCAGTATTTCATAATCTCTTTTTATAATTGTAACTTTCCAACTTGTTTGCTAAACTTTCCATAGCTTGCACTTTTTCCTCCTTTTGTTGTTTTATCATGTTCCTAATTTCCTCAACTTGTTCATTCTTGCTGTCACTTACCTTCTACTTTCCTTTTCTCTTTCCTTTCTTTGTTGCTTTTTGACCTATTGGGAGAACTTTTACTTCACGATCATCGATGTCAAGACTTGTATCCACATTGGATGAAGAAGTATATGACCAACTTTCATCGGTGTTTTTCCTTTTTGAAGAAGGCTACATGGGACTAACTGCTTTCCACTTTGGATCATCTTTCAACAACACCCACACATGCTCAAATACAAAATGCTTCTTATTATTCTGGTGGAAAAGCTCACAAGCACGCTGTTTCAATTGGTCATCATTCCACCCACTATGATGCTCTCCAACCAATTTGTTATAGTATTGGTTGAATTCATTGACCATCTGACTCAACTAATGCCAATGTGATTTCATAGCTTGATCCTTTTTTGCTAGGCCAGAGTTTCGATTCTCATTGAAGTAGTTAGTGACCCGTTTCTAAAAAGTTTTTTGGCTTTAGGAGTTACTCACAATGCTGTAGTTAGATATTGTGAGCCAAGTGCTTGCAAGCATTTTATCATCATCGATACTCCATGAAACTCGTTTGCCATCCATTTCTCCCACCGGTTCATTGGTGATAGTAATATTTTTGATCCCACATTGTGTTGAATATGGTGGTAATTGAGAGTCCAAAATAGGTCCCGTTGGTGTTTCTTGCTCATTACTAAAATCAACATCTTTCATTGTCTGACTTGGAGTGTTTGGACTGCCATAACTCATACCAGGATTATAATATCCTGACGAATAATGATTTGTCATCGCTAGATTAAAATGATTTGGCATCGGATATATGAAAAATGGATATGGAAAATTTGGTGGACGATTGGAACTGGGCAAATTTGGAGAATATGCATGACTTTGCATTTTTGCAGGAATATAATGATAGGAAAAATTTGCAAAAATCTGAGAACTCTGAGAATGTTGATGGTTTTGGTTTTGTGAAGAAGAAGAATTTTTCATATTTGGAAAATTAAATATATTTCTAGAACTATTGAAATTTTCATCCATAATGAGAAAATATTAAAACTTAGAAAATTTTGAGAAGAGGTTGAATAAAATAAGATATGGAATAAAAGAATGTAAAATGAAAATTACTTCAGTAATATTTATAGAAAAATTAATCCGTTTGAAATTATTATTCAAATGAATAGTAATTTCAAACGACTGAAAAATAATTACCATTGCAATGAAATGACTTTTGTCAAAAAGTTGGCTATTGGAAAAAAAAGGTTGGTTGAAAAAAAAGGTTGTTAGCTAAAAGGTTGGGATATTGGAGGCCCACTAGTATTTCATTATCTATATAATGCTCCTTAAATGTGCAGTACTAGTGCACTCTCTCCAATACTTGTATAATGCAAAGCTCATAATGGTTGTGTATTATATGAGCATTGGAGAGAGTGCACTAGTACTGCACATATAAGGAGCATTATATGGATAATGAAATGCTGATGGCCCTCTAGTGTCCCAACTTTTTGGCTAACAGCCTTTTTTTTCAACATTCCTTTTTTTTTCCAATAGCCAACTTTTTGACAGTCATTTCATTGCAATGGTAATTATTTTTCAACCGTTTGAAATTACTGCTCATTTGAATAGTAATTTTAAACGGATTAATTTTTTATAAATTTTGTTGAAATAATTTTCATTTTTCACTCTTTTATTCCACATCTTATTTTATTCAACCTCTTCACAAAATTTTCTAAAGTTCTATCATTTTCTCATTATGGATGAAAATCTCAATAGTTCTAGAAATATATTTAATTTTCCAAACATGAAAAATTCTTCTTCTTCGCAAAACCAAAACCATCAAAATTCTCAAAGTTCTCAAAATTTTGTAAATTTTCCATATCATTATATTATTGCAAGTATGCAAATTCATGTATATTCTCCAAATTTACCTAGTTCTAATCGTCCACCAAAATTTTCATATCCATTTTTCATATATCCAGTGCCTAATTATTTTAATCCAGCGATGACAAATCATTATTCGTCAGGATATTATAATCCAGATATGAGTTATGGCAATCCAAACACTCCAAGTCATATGATGAAAGATGTTGATTTTAGTACTAAGCAAGAAACACTGACGGGACCTATTTTGAACTCTCAATTACCACCATATTCAACACAACATGGGATCAAAAATATTACTATCACCAATGAATCGGTGGGAAAATTGGATGGCAAACGGGTTTTATAGAGTATCGATGACGACAAAATGCTTGCAAGCACTTAGCTCATAATATCCAACTCCAGCATTGTGGGTAACTCCCAAAGCAAAAAAACTCTATGAAAACAAGGCACCAACTACAATGAAAATCGAAACTTCGGCCCAGCAAGAAAGGATCAAGTTGTGAAATCATATTGGCATTGGTGGAGTCAGATGGTTAATAAATTCAATCAACACTATCAAAAATTGGTCGGAGAGCATCATAGTGGGTAGTGTGCTCATGAGCTTTTCCACCAGAATAATAAGAAGCATTTTGTATTTGAGCATGTATGGGTGTTGTTGAAAAATGATCCGAAGTGGAAAGCAATTAATCCCATGCAGTCTTCTTCAAGAAAGAAAAAGACTGATGAAAGTGGTTCATATACTTCTTCATCCAATGTGGATACAAGTTTTGACATCAATGCTAGTGAAGTAAAAGTTGACCCAATAGGTCAAAAAGCAACAAAGAAGGGAAAGAGAAAGGGAAAGTCGAAGGTAAGTGACAACAAGAATGAACAAATTGAGGCAATTAGGAACATGACAAAACAACAAAAGGAGGAAAAAGTGCAAGCTATGGAAAGTTTAACAAACAAGTTGGAAAGTTATAATTTCCGAAGTGATTATGAAATACTGCTGAAAGATACCACAGGCATGACCGAGCAGCAACTTCAGATTTATGAGCACCTGTGTTCTCTCCTAAAGGCCAAATATAATATTCCTAGAGTAATGTAATTTTAATCTTATGCAGTTTTAATTTAAGTCAATGTAATTTTCATTCCAATGTTGTTTAGTTTTATGTTATCATATAATATTTTAATTTAATTTCATATTGTCTAATTTTTGTTCGTTTGTAGTTTTATGTTATTTTATCATATTTTAATTTTATTTTTAGGCCATCTCCAACTGCAACATTATTTTTACATTTTTATATTTATTTAAAATAAAAAACAATAATTTGTTAAATTTATCTTCACTTATACCCGCAATCGGGTCTCAATAATATCAATTTGCTAATTTATCTACACTTTTACCTGCATTCAGGTTTCGGAAATATCTGGTGTCATTTGAAAAACTAACCGTTAGAAAACTAGTCGTTAAAAAACTAGCCACTCGAAAACTAGCCTTTGACAAACTATCTATAAAACTACTACATATCTGAAACTAATGAGACTACACACATTGTAACAATATAATCAAAATATTCCACATTGTCTCAATATCTTGATCCCTCTCTTATAGAAGAAGCTAAAAATATTTTGCAAGATGAGATGGTGGACGATACCGATGATCAAATTTTGATGCTGTTAGTTCAGTTGCAAAGGTAGCAAACATTTGGAAGTTCTAATGTTTGTCCTCGAAGATATTACAATCGAGAGCGTGATGTTAGGCATGTTCGACTTTTCAATGACTATTTTTTTGAAAATCCAGTTTATCCATAAGATATATTCCACTGAAGATTTCGAATGAGAAAAGAGTTAATTTTTCGAATTGTGGAATCCATTGAAAATCATTTAGAGTATTTTCAATAGAGGGTTGATGCAATCGGTAAAAAAGGACTTTCTCCTTTTCAAAAAACCACTGCAGCTATTTGACAGTTAACTTATAGAGGACCAGCTGACCAGTTAGACGAGTATATAAGAATTGGTGAAAGCACTGCAATTAAGTGTTTATCATAGTTTTGTCGATGTGTGATCTAACTTTTCGATGAACAATACTTGAGAAGGCCTAACACTAATGACGTCGAACATTTATTTCAAATTCATACAAAGCGCCATGGCTTTCCAGGTATGCTTGGTAGCATTGATTGCATGCATTGGCAATGGAAAAATTGCTCAGTTGGTTGGAAAGGACAGTTTACTCGAGGTGATCAAGGAGTTCCTACAATAATGCTGTAAGCAATTGCATCATCAGATTTATGGATATGGCATGCATTTTTTGGATTGGTAACTCTAATAATGGCATCAACGTAATCAACAAAGCTCCACTATTTGATGATGTATTGCAAGGGTACGCTCCTAATATTCAATTTACGATAAATGGCACACGATATAGAAAAGGATATTATTTGGTAGATGGTATATATCTTGAGTGGGCAACAGTGGTGAAAAGTTTCACATCTCCAAAGGATCCTAAGAGAATAAAGTTTAAACAAATGCAGGAGGCTGCAAGAAAAGACGTAGAGCGAACATTTAGAGTACTTCAATCTCGTTGGGCTATTAAATGTGGCCTAGCTCAGTTTTGACACAGATCAAAACTTAAAAATATAATGTACACGTGTATCATATTACATAATATGATTGTCGAAGATGAAGGAAATGCAATAGAAAACTAGCATGATGATGATGAATGTCCTACCATCCCTGTAACTCAAGATCCCCTCCAAGAGTTTCAACATTACCTACAAAGGAACGTAGAACTACGTGACTGTGAAGTTCATCATCAACTTCAAGCAGATTTGGTATAGCATATTTGGGAACGATTTGGAGGCAATGACAATGAAAATTAGTATTTATTATATTATTACTTCGATTTGGATGGATATGTATTATTATGTGTTGGAGTAAAAATAATGAAATAAATTATTTTGAATTTAGGTAATAATGATTATAATATTTTATATTTAGGATTTTTGTCTTTAACTAATTAATTTTAAGAAAATAACTTTGTTTTATGTTTAAAATTTTAAAACTATTCATTCCTAACTGTTAATAAATTATTTCAAAATATAAAGAAAATATTTTCTAAAAAATAAATATATTTATATGGGACATGTATTGTGAGTTATTAAAATAGAAATATTATATGAATGTGAGTCCATACTATTATACTTTTAGAGTGTAATGCATTGTGGAAAGTAGTGTAATGGGATATAGTATAATGGAATGCTACATGACAAATTGGGTGTAATGGGTTGGAGATGCTCTACGGACAATCATCCACATAAGTTTGATGTATTCATGGTTTTATGTTTGAAGCCAAATATAATCAAATCAAATTCTTTTAATCATACAATGGTTTCTATATTTAGATTTCTCTATTCCATTCATGACAATGGGTCGGGTTAGATTCAAGTCAACCCTAGCCCAGTTGGGTCTAGCCAGGCTCAACTGCAGGTCAACCTGTGGCTTGATCTATTTCCCAACCGGACTGGGACTGTCCAACCTATGGCCTGACCGGATCATGGGTAGACTAACCCGTAGCTCGGTCTGATTTATCATTTTTTAAAAAATAAAAAATGATATCGTTTTGTTGCTTTTAATCAGACCAAGCAATATCGCCTCATGGGATGGTTAACTCATATCTAACTCGATGACTTCAAGCCATACCCAAGCCGGATTGCCATCCACTTAGAGTCTCCTTAACTTGCTTGAATGAATTGATCCCGGACTAGTTAAAGAAACATTTAGATTTGCAGTGTTGTTTAATGATTTGGGTTTTTTTCTCTTTTTTTTTAAATTTGTTGGAGGAGATATGACTGCCTCTAACTTTAAAAAAATAGTAATAATTTCTTATAATTTTAGTTTTATAACACATTTTTTGTTATTAAAAATAATGTTATACTTAGTGTCACCGTCATTTTAAAATATGCAATTTAACAAAAATTAATTGCACAGAAAACAAATGTTAAAAAGCCAACAGTATAAAGATACTGTTGATAATTTTTAAGTCATCATATAATATGTCAAAGTATCCAGCGAAGTTAACTCTTTTTTATTGTTATCATACCGCATTATATTAAATTTAAAATTTTACTCATTTTCAATATTAATTAAATTATTAAAAACAAATTAAATAAAACATTTCAAAATATTAAAAAGTTTTGACACCATTTCCAGAATCACATTTGATTAAAAGTGGCCTGTCCAGGTTCTACTTTGTCAAGATCTCTTAATTTTTCTCATCTGTACACCCCAATTTTTAACTATGCATAACTTGGCAGAAGAGCTCGTATGTCTCTCATACAATGAACACTCCTTTATGTTATGACCTCTAACCTATAATTTGTTGGTGCAACATTTTGGAATATCTGCATTCATAAAATCTGTCACACAAACCCACAAACTCGAATAGAGCAAACAATCAAAACCGCGTTCTACTAATACAAATGAAAATGATGAATTGAACAAGTATTAGATAAATGATAAGTAAAAGCATTAAGAACAAGAAGATATCGTATATGCTTGCAATTTCTGGAAAGAGATGGGCTGTCATGGATGACTGCCGATGATTGGAAAGAAAAAAAAGGATTTGAGGAAATTATGAATAAATAGGTAACACGTCAACAACACTAACGGTCACATTGAACTGATCTTTTAATATTTCGAACTAGTAATGAGAAATTAGTAAAGCATCTATGAGCTTTAAGATTAGAACTTCTATGAGCTGCTGGATTAGTGGAGCATGCAACTTTAGTAAATGAAAACTTTTAATCCTAGAGAAAAGTAATAACTTCCAAAAATATCATACAGAAAAATGGTATGAGCTTCGAATCTATCTATACAGGAAACTGGATGAAGAAAGTTGTAAAGATAAAACTGCAAATAGAGATATTGGGGCAGAAATGTAGACAGCACACTGTAGTTTACATGAAGAAACTATTAATCACTGAAATCGCACAACCACAGACACATTTCAAAGTCTGCTATCAACTCCCTGTGTGCACCATCTAGTTCTTCCAAATCACCCTGAAACATTAATATAAAATCAAAGCTTCTCTTTTGGCATTCCAATTGCAGTTGCAGACCTAGAAGGATAAACGCATGGAACTCTCTTAAAAAGATCTTGTATTTTTCTTCATTTCTTTCCATCCTATCAAGCTCCAACTGATTTAAAACTATTCTTTGCTTATTGTGATTATCTATTATAGTATATATCCTTTTCAAGTCTCGAAGATGAACGTATGAATCATACATTTTGGCGATAGGCTCCATAAATATTCTGGATGTGTTTATGCATTTTCCTAGTAAACAGCAACCAAGGAAGAAGAAGAGATCATAAATCTCCTAAGCACATTTGCAAGTAATCTACGTGAATTACCAATAAAGAAGAAAGAGATGAATTAAGATCAATCATCTGGTTACCTTAGAGAACAAATACTCTGCATTTTCATTTCTAACTAGAGCACATCTTGTCGGTAGACCATCGTACTGCTGAAAAAATTCTAACCGACCAGTACTTTCACATGATCAAAGGCTACTACTTTTAACAACTCTTCGTGCACAAGTTTCTTAAAAAATTTGCAACTGTAAAAGGAAAGGAGCGTAATTGACTGGATAAAAACATAGATTGGAGGCTAGCCTGAAGTAACAAGATCATTTCAAGATTAAGCAAGAGATACTGTATATCAGAAAAAAAGCATGTGTTCAATGTCAGACCGGAATAAGTTTCTGTTTTGAACTGGTAGAAACTGAATGTACCCACAAAACTCAAATCCATTTTCCCAAAGACAAACTTGCCTCTTCACTACTCAAGTTCAGAAAGCATACGGAAATGCTCTTGTTGGTTCTATCATATTAAATCTTAAGCCTAACCCCGAGGGGATTGATTACACATGCAATTTCAGGAAACATAAAAGGATATCTACTGATTATGATTTATCTCACAGACAAACACACGAAGTTCAGTAGAGGGAATCTGAGCATAGCTCAGACAGGGGTGGCCAAGCCTTTAATCAACCTGGTACTGGAAACCCAATTACAATATACTGTAGAAATCTTACACAGATATTGCCCTTGCAAGATTAGCCGCTCCATCAGGGTACTTAGCAACAAGGATCAGTATATATTTCAGAACATCATAGTCCAAATGATTATAGTCAGCTTTCTCTTCATCCTTCAATCTACCAGTAACAAACAACAAGAGAAAAATAAGCAGAGAAATGGAATTAAAACAGGACAAGATTAGAACTTTAACAAACTAAATACCGTAATATTTAGAAAATTGAGTAGAGAATAAGTATAATATAAGAAGCTTTGCCATGTTATATTGTTTGAGAGTGAAAAAGGAACAAAATTTACTTGGAATTTTGAATTGATAGCCACTCTGGGGTTCGGAAATTAGGAATCAATAGTTGGAACCTTCATTGAAGCCACTTAAGACCCAAGTGGTGACGTGAGAATCGGACCACTTTTATACATTTTAAAAGTATACTTACGACTTTTTCTTTTCCATATTTACCTCTGATAATTTTTACAGGTGTAATTGGTATTTACCGAGAACTAGAAAATTAGGGTCTAAACTCCTAATTCTCAAATCAATCTCTTCATCCATACAGGACACAGCTCCTCCCCCTCCTGTCCTTCTAGCTGTCGACCATTATTATATCTTCATCACGTCCGGCATTTTCTTCATCTTACTCGGTTTCGTTCAGACTGTCCCAACATTTTCAGTTTTCTTCTTCCTCATCATCGATAAAGCTTTACACGTCTGAGTTCCATTTGTCAACTCCATAGCCGACTGAAAACTCTTAATTTTCTGTATATTTTAACATTGTAATTTGTTATAAATTATTATTTATCTATTATTTGAGTTTAATAATTTGTTCGGGCAATATTTCTCTTTCATTTGTTTAGTACAAATTTTTAAAGGAAAAATAAGAAAAAATACAGTCCCGGTTAGTAGTCCAATTAGTTTGATTTATTTATATTTAGTATGTATTATATTTTGGTATCATAATTTAGTTAGGACCATTTTAAAGATATTTTTTGATAATAATTCAAAAATAAATTTAATTAATAATCCAATTGCACATGGAAAAAGTAAGCATATTGAGTTAGGGTTCCATTTCTTAAAAGACTTAGTAAAAAAGAACGAGATCGAATTAAAAAATTGTAAATTTGAAAACTAAGTTACGAAGATATTCTAAACAAGTCTTTATGAAATAATGCTTTTGTCAAGTTAAATTGTACATTTAGTGTAACTAAGTTACAAAATGAGAGTTGAGGAGGACGTTGATTTTAATCTCAGACTATTCGTTAATATTTTTTGATATTGAAATAGTCAATAATTGTTGAGATAATATTTATCCTAATAATTATTATGATTAATAATATTTATCTATTCTTATATGAAGAAGAAAATCAAGGTATGAGTTCGTAAACGAATTCACAAGGAATGAGAGAGTAGAAAAGTAGAAAATTCAATCCCGAAGACTTCAGAAAGTACCCAATAAGTTGATGAACTATAGGAAAATAATGTGTTTACCCGATAACAAGTTTCTAAACAAGATGAGGTGGTGCAAGCAATGGCTAGTCCACAGGATAAGCAGCAAATTCTAGGACAAGGGGAAGAAATTCATGCAAACATTCAGGGTCATTAGGAAACTTAGAACTAGCTGAAGAAGCTACTATAGACACTCATCCTCGGCTACACTCTCCACTAGTTACTACAGGAGTAAACTTGCAACAACATGCAAGTGAGGAAGGTGAGTAGAGATGATAATCATTGAAGCAAAAAAGGTGAACAATGAAGAAATAAATCTAGAAAATGTGATCCCAACAGTGTGCACTAGTGGTGATGGAGATGGAAATAAGAAAGAGCTTGAATAGAAAGGTGGATCTAGTAAACTTAGATCTAAGAGGAAAACCAATATTAAGCATTCCAAATGATTTGCACCATGTGGAATATGAGGGGATTGAATTACTCCAATAAACTGTTAGCTTTAAAGGATTACTTAGTTTCCAAACAATCGGTTTTTATTGGTTTGATGGAAACCAAAATAAAAGATGATGTATTTCAAAGAGGGTTACATTTCTCCCTCCCGAATGGCAGGCTCTTAACAATCATTCCAAACATTCGAATGGTAGGATCTTGGTGACATTTGATCCAACTCACTTGATATTAACAGATTATTTTTATATTGACCAGTTGCTATGTTGTGAGATCACTATTAAAGCTAACATGTGTCCAGTTTTAATTACGGTTATATATGTAGCAAATTGGGAATTTTAGATGGCAACATTATGGAAATACTTGCAAGTTATTGACTTTAGCATCTCAGGTTCTTAGATGCTCGCATTAGACTTCAATTGCTTACGGACTTCATCTGAATCTAATGGAAGATGAAGAATAACACATGCAGATACTAGAGAACTTACAGAGTTAATTGCTAAGCTTAGGCTAGTTGATCTCAACTTTTGAGATCTTATTTTTACATAGAGTAACCACCAAAAAGACAATGGTCTGGTACAGAGGAAATTGGACAGATGTTTAGTTAATGATCATTAGCTCATTATAATGCATAGAAGCTTTGATGAGTTTAGAGAACCCCTGATCTCAAATCACACTCTTATCAATGGCTCTAAAGCATTCCAACGTGTGCAATTACAGAAAACTATCAAGGTTGGTTGTGTTAAACTCTCAAAAAGTCTCTTAATCTTATAAGGATAGAGAAGGTGCGTACTATGAAACAACTTGCTTCCACTCAAAGCCCTTAATGGCCAACCCTTTAGATTATGTACTCATTGAGAAAGAAAGGTCGAATCTCAACACATACTTACAAGTTCTAGAGGCATACACTTCTTAACTAAAGCAAAAATAAAGAGTCTAATGGATGCAACAAGGAGATAAAAATACCTACTATTTCTATAATGTGATTTAGGGCAGGAGAAATAGAAAGAAAGTAATATCCCTGGATGTTAATGGTAGATTAATTCATGATCAAGAGGAGATGAAAGAGGCAACAAAAAGACATTTCAAACAGATAAATGGGATAACTACATACTCAACTAATTTTCCTAACAATTTGCTCCATAGATTGGGAGGTTCCATAAGGCACGATCAATAGTCTGAATTACTCAAAGAAGTGACCTCTGAGGAGATAAGAGGAGTATTGTTTTCATTTTACCCTATAAGGCCCCAATGCAAGGTTCTTCTAAAAGAAATGGTTTGTTTTACAAACTCTAATAGTAAGGACTGTTCAAGAGTTGTTCATAAGTGGCAGACTACTTATTGAAATGAATAAAACTAATTTATTCTTGGTTATCAAAGTCCCTAGTCCCAAATGCTTAATTAATTACAAGCCTATTGAATGTTGTGATGTGATATACAAGATTATTGTCAAAATTCTTACCAACACGTTGAAAGTTATTTTACTTGGCTTAATCAATCCAAGTTAGGGTGCTTATGTCCCAGGAAGAAGCATGGGCGATAACATCCTATTAGGTCAGGAATTGTTCAAAGATTACAATACTAAAGAGCATATCAGGAGTTGTGCAATCAAGATTGATTTCACCAAAGCATATGATACTATTAAATGGAGATTCCTTATCTACTCTCTGTAAGTTTTTGGATATCCATATGAGTTTATTCAATGGATCCATTTGTGTATAACATCTATTTCTTACTCAATATTGATGAATGGAGAACCTTCTCATCTTTATACAGCTACTAGAAGAATCAAACAATCCTCTCTCTCCCTATCTTTTTGCCATTGCTATAAAAGTATTGCAAAGGATTACACAAATGTGTGTAGAAGAGAATTCTGAATTCGAATTCCATTATAGATGTAGCGGTCTTAGGATTACTCAGCTCTCATTTATAAATGATTTATTTATACTATATGGCAGTGATTCTAATTCTATGGGAACACGTTTGAAAGCTTTGCAGATGTTTAAGGATGTCTTTGGGCTTAAATTTAGTCCAAGTAAAATGGCAACTTATCTTTCTAGACAGAATTGTGGAAATTTGATGACTGTGATAGTAGATGTTGGACTCAGAGTACACCAGCTACCTCTCACTTATTTAGGTGTCCCTATTTCTATAAAGCAGCTTAAGGAAGTTAATTGCATACCTCTCATTGAAAAAGTCAGCAGAAGACTCTCTTAATAGAATTATAGATTCTTATCATATGGAGGTAAAGTATAGTTGGCCATCTCCATTCTTAATAATTTTCATATCTACTAGTTATCACATCTAGCTATTCCCAAAGGAGTCCTGAAGAAAATTGATAGAAGTATTGAAGACTTCATCTAGAATGTACAAAATTCTAGTGGGGAAAACTATCTAAAGTTAAATGGAGTATCTTATATCTTCCTAAGCAATATAGAGGGTTGGGAATCAACTGAACTAGTAGAATGAGCAAAATTTTATTGACAAAAAGATTGTGGAGGTTATGTTGGGACAAAGAAAGCCTTCGGGTAAGATGGGTTCATATGTTTCACATTAAATAGAAAAGCATTTGGTCTATCACTCAAACTGCTTTGCAATCTTACACTTTTCAACAAATCTTATATATGAGATCCTTTATGTATCCTCGTATCAAGCATCAAGTTGTCAATGGGAAGAACACAACTTTCTAGTTTGATAATTGGCATGCTTTAGGGCCTTTATGTGACATTAACCTCTTTACAACCTTAAGAGGATCTATCCCGAAGATACTAAAGTCTAAATTCTAATCCGAAGTAACAGGTGACATTGGTCGTTCCATATGTGTAGAGGAGTAAATTCTATTGTTAAGTAATGTCTTTCATATCTTCTAAGTACACAAGAAGATAAGATCATATAGGAACTACACAAGTCTCACAAACTCATGGCTCAGTCATGCAAAGAATTATTGCTAGGTCCTATAGTTAGATTTCCATTTTACAGATTGATATGAGGATCATGTATTACTCCAACTTACTCTTTCATCTTATGGTTAGCTGCTTTATAGAAATTGGGAACTAGAGATATAAGTAAGCTTCAAATTCTGGACACCAATTGCCCTTTATGCCATGGAGAAATTGAAACCATAAACCATATTTGGTTTCAAATGTTCTCAAACCAAACTACTATGGAGTGCTTTTCTCAATATCTTTGGGTTACAAGACAGTCATCTTAGTCGGATGAATACTTTGACTTGGGCTATCAAATTGAGATGGATTAATAAAGAAGATCAAAGGTTATTCAAAACTAAGTTTGCTATATTGGTACACTATGTCTGGAGGATGAGAAATACCAAAATTTTTGGTAAAGTTAAGGAGTTCAAAGAATATGGATATAATCATTTACTGCTCAAACTAAGGATGACCACCATGATTAATGCTAACCATCTACTTTTATCCAATGTTATTAGATTTCAATTGAACATTTAGAGTACAATGTTGTCGGATATATCCATTATGCACTTTTTTCATTAGTTTTAGCTCCATTTTTGAAGATTTGACCTCATACATTCTGTAATTTTCACTTTTTGAATGAACTTTACTTACATTCAATATATATATATATATTCTAAATTTGTTATAATTCTTTTGACATAATGGTCAGAAGTTTGGTATTTGTTCAATTATATAAATTAATACTTTAATTCATTATAAATGTACTTCAATATTACTCTAATTTTTTAGAATGGAAAGTCTTTTATTCTTATTTCAATATTCCTCTTCACATTTTATTTCATTAATAGAAAATGTTTAATTCATTATAAATGTATCATAACTTTGCTTTCTGTTTTGGAAGTTAATGCATAAGATCTTATGATGGACTTTTCTAGTCGTAAAGTTGATTTATAGATAATGTCGAATTTGTGGCCTAATTGCAAAGCAGGCTTCAAATATTGGTGGAGCCTTTAAGCAACTTCCTAATGTACCTGAAAAAATGATTGATTAATAGCTGGGCAAGTTACCAACTGCGTGGCTTCTTATGGGTAGGTTTATGTGTTTTCTTTTCACGCTTCACTAAGTAATCACATTACCTGCAAGATATGGATGGTAGGTTTTGTATGGCTATAATGTTGTGCTTGTGAGTTACAGGTTCCTCCAAGTCTGTTGAAGGACTACAAAGTGCTTCAGAATATATCTCCCTATGACAGTCCAATTTTCACGGATCAATTTCTGCAGGGAATTTGCAGCCTGCTTTGTCCTTGCTTGTACTTCAAACCTGAGCAAAGTTTTTTATTAGAAACAAGTTGAAATTTTCTTTAGATGGAAGGGTTTCAAGAGTTTGAAGCAAGATGGAAGAATGAGTTTGATAAGCAATTTGATTCAAATGTTACCAAGTTCAAAGTCCATGATGAGGGTATTGCTCTATGACAGTCTCCACTGTAAGTAACAGAACGTCATTCTACGTGATTGCTCATGTTGATATCTCTGCTATATGTCTAAGAAAGCTTTGCCACATTATTCTTTTATAATTTTTCCAGAAGCTAAGTTCTTAAGCATCTATTAAGCACAATTTTGGTCACTAAATGTTGTCCAGGCTGTTGAGCTTCACTCCTACTTTTGGAAGTTGTTGTTGTACTTGATGCCAAGTCTACTCTAGTTCTTTATACATTACAACCTGCACAGAGATGCAAATATTTGAGTTGCGCATTGATAGGCTCTGTTCCATTGTCACACTTGTTTTTATCCTTAAAAGCTATTAAAAACCTTGTTTGTATATTTGAAATTATGCCAACTTTATGCTAATTTTCACTTATCTCATACAGATTGGGGCCATATTCAAAGTTGGGAAGGGCAGTGGTGGATTTGACAGTTGGAGATCCATTAGCGCCTCCTGCAGCTTGGGTATAAAGCATCACTATGCCGGAGTTTCTCGTTTAAAATAGGACAAAATTACCGCTTTATAGATGCAATGTTAGATTCTCTGTTGGCTTATTGAACGCCATTTGCAGTCTTGCATATGAATTGGCTGCTCATCCCTTGTCTAGAGAAGATACCTTTCTTGGCCCTTGAATGTAAACTTCTAGTCCATTTGCCCATAGTAGTGGTGTTTTTATTTGGCCCCTTTTATGCTTTGCCTCTTACTAGTTCTTCATTCATAGTTCATTGCTCATACCTTTGTCTATTTTTCAATTCTAGATTCTCTTTTTTTCAAGTTGGTCTCTTGAAATGACTGGTGATGCAAGGCAGTATCTTTTTTAAAAGGCGTTATGAATTTAGGCAGCCAAAACGGTTGATTTTCACTACCCCACCTTTCTTATCAGCAAAAAATAGAATGGACTAAGGAATGTAAAGTCTTCAAACAACAAATCTCTTGACGTCTATTATTTTCTATTATGGAATTTAAAGGTTATAATTGACAAACTATTCTATGCTTAGGCTTACTTACAAGCCATAAGAGATGCTCTTCCATTATGGATATGATTGTAGTGGCACAACACTAAGCTTCTCCACAACTTGTGGTGGACATAAGATATTGCAATGCCTACAAGACATAGTGCTTCACTCGCCAAAAGCCTAAGACACTTGGCTTTAACTATTCGTTTTTCAATAATAGAAGCCTAGTCCTATCTTTTAAGTTTGAGCAAAACTAAGCAATGACAATTAAATGTTCACACTGCTTTGTTTCTCTCATATCAAAATTGAAAATACTAAATTTTTCGGGTACTTCTCTTCATTATCGTGTTGCTTACTGATTACTGTATAGGACATGAGTATGCCGGCTTAGTTTCTACATCCAAATCAATTTAAGTTCCTACTAAGACTGCTGCAATTTTGACAAAAGTGTATACTACCCTCCAATTCTGCATGCTCATTCTTCCTGGTTACCATATAGCAACGCTGTCTTATCTTGAAAAAATGTATTGAAGACCTTAAACGTGAAGCTATGCTTCAACCGACAATAATTGTGCTTAATTATTACTGATATCAACTTGATCAAGATCTTGAGAAGTTGCTTTTCTGTGTGAAGCAACACCTTTTATCCTTAGCTTTCACAATGGGAGTTAAGAAAAAGAATGCATCTTTAAGTAAGAAACAACGAACAAGTGCCAAGATAGTAGCATATGCTAGTAGTATACACTAGTTCAAAAAGAAAGTGAGGATATACTAGCCTAAATCCAGCGTGGGTAGCCTTTGACATTTAAAATTACTTGAGAAGTCTTCAAAAGAATTTTAGTTCAAGATCTTCCAACACATAGAAGCACTTCAGGAAATTCTCAAGAACCTCCTAAATCACCCCTAAAGGGACACCATTTGAGATGTTGACATCTAGAGAATTGATGCTTAACTCTAGGCAATAGATTTACATACCAAGTTGGTGGATGATTTTGGGAGTGTTCATATCAAAGTTATTCTTAGATCTAAAAGTTTAGGTTCCATTTGGCTTAAAACAAGAAGTCCTGTTTGTGGATAAGAATGGGTATAAGCAGCACTAAATTGACTGAGTTCTTATTTGTGACAAAGTCGCAAAAGCATCAATTAGCTTTGTGTCGGTGTTTGAGCGAGGGAGTTCGGAATACTGAACAACAGGCAAAGGATATGAATTTAGAGATTGATTGAGATAAAAAATTATGGGCTCCAAAGTGGAGTGGAAAGCAAACCGTCTCTTTATCAAACAATCTTTTGATCCTAACACTCACATGGCGGTGCTTTACACAAGGAATTTGCAAATATACAACTTAGCCAACTAAAACCAACAAATGTACACTAAAGTTAAAGTGCTGGTATACTGACTTTAAACCACCTCTTCCATTCAAATGACTTGAGTAAAAGATGGGTCCCATAGATCTAAGGGGGCATCTTAATTCTTCTGAACATAGTCTTTCCCTTGCTCTCCTCGATCTTTCATTTACAATAAGGAGTACTCTCCAAGCATTGCTGGTGCAAACTTTCTCACCAACACATGCACCATCATTACCCACCTACATGAAACTTTATTGAATAGGGGGTATAATGTTGGAGATGTGGAGTTTAATCTGCTCTAGCTAGTGAGGCACTCATTAATTGACATTTTTACTTGTGGGTGTTGGGAAATGAACTGTAATTTGATTGTGGGCAAGAGAAAAATTTTACTTATCAACCTTCTTCTTCAATATATTTGTTTTCTAAGACATACATACATTTGCACGAAATAAACCCATGAATTAAGGGAAAAGTGTTTTGGGCTAAGAAACATATACTTTGCTGCTCATCCCAGCTCTTCTCTACTCCTAAACTGTTGTATAAACTCATACTTGTTTGATGATTATGCAGCTAACTGGTTAGGTTACCTGACTTTGAGCTACAAAAAGCTCTAAAGAGTAAGAATGGTAAAATCAGAAAAGGGCATGCATGGTGTTATCATAGCTTCATAATCTGCTAATTATGAACTCTTTAATCATCTTTTGTATATTATATTATAGATGTCGGTGAAAACCATGGCTGATACATTAAGCAAAGGAAGATTGTCTCCCAAATGATGCATTCTAACAAATTGGCTAAGCCTTTGCAGGTTTAAGGAAGCCACATGGCTCACACAACCAACATTTTGTTCATACTTTCCACTCCTCCAGTTGCCAACTGGGTATAGGTTGTAGACTTCTGCTCTTGGTTTCCATTAAACAAATTGTTCTAAGATGATATTTAGTGTTCAGGCAACAAAAATTATTCAACACGTACGATTAGTTATTCCATAAACAACTCTTTCCATCGATTATTGCTAGTGGTCCTCCAAGCACATCAACAAAACCCAACTTGACGCTAAATATTTCTATTTGTTCTTTGACAATAGCGATAATCTAAAGGGAGAGTGGACATGAGAAAGCCAATGAAAATTCCATGGGTTGCGACAAGGAAGAAATTGATGGGATGGAAAAGTTAAAAAAAGATAGTAAGAACTAGACAAGCTCAGTGGCCTCTACAGCCAAAAAAAAAAAACGGTGCTTCCAAGGTTGGTCATTGGATGGTGATGATACTGTTACAATAGAAAGATGCAACACAAAGCCAAAGCCAAAGCAGGGCATCCATAGATCTTAGTCTTAGTCTTGACATAACATGGCACAAAGTATGGTGCAAGCAAAGAAAGAGGTGTCAAAATCTTTTTCTTAAGTCGACTACTTGTCCATTTGAGCAATCACTTTTGTCCAGCACCATCGTCCTTACCTTCACTCACAAGTGAACGCTTCTGTTGCCAAATCTATGCAAGTCTCGTACAGATTTTCTATTTCGGCTTTCGTGGTAAGCAGTAGTGTTCCATTGTCCAATAGTCGTGAGCCTCTTCTTAGTAGTTTATCAATCATTTCTCTGAATTAAAATATAGGTGTAGGAGATGAGGCCAAAGTTGCCATCCTGCTAATTAAAGATACAATTATACATTATTGCAATATAGGATTTAGCCGGTTTTAGTGTTAACGGTGGTTTTATAATTCCTAAACCATCCCCTTTTTCCAATCTAAGCATGTTATTCAGGCTGGCATGTCTCAGATCACATAACAGTCCTGGGATGCTACTCTCACAACCTAATTAGTTAACCATATGGCATCATTGAAGACTTAATTATTTTCTTGATCAGCTCAACTGATGGAGCTGATAATTTAATTGATTAAAGCCTCTAACTAAAATTAATTAGTAAACTTGAACTCTCTTCATTTAGAAGGTTAGAGTTCAGTAACCTGCCTTCAATGAATTTACAAACCCACCTAGGATCTAAAATACTAATCATACAGCTGAAGTAGTTAATCAGTAATTGACTGAGACAATGCACAGTACTGATGAAGACTCACTGGCCACTATAAGCACATATAATGAGCATGCACATGCGCATGCACACACAAATTAGAAATATTTAATAAGAAGAGGGCAATTATAATATTTGTCAATGTTTTAACAATATTTAAACACTGAAATTTGAGTTAATTGAATGGATTTAAGCCTTTAAACAATTATTTGAATTATCATTTAATTTTAAATAATTATCCCCAGAAGTAATGTATTCAAAAATTACAGGATGCATAGAAAAGTCATCTCATTCGGCCTAAGTTTTGGGAATGAGACATGTATGATCTATATCTCAGCCTGTGTTCTTCAAAACAAACAACAGGTGGAAGAAAACCAGAGACAACAAACAGCTTAACATTGTACGAGAGTGCCGGCAAGAAGGGCACAAATGCAGGAATTTTCTCACCAGGAAGATAAAAAGATTCACAATTTTTGCTAATAAGACATACGGGGTACGGGATGAGCAAGAAAAGCCGGCTTGCTCATCATCATCGCCGGCTTCTTATGTATAACTACATTAATAACCGAACTAGAGGAGCTAACATCCAAAGCAAGTCTTTAAGAAAGGACAGCTTGTGTTATCTTGGAATATTGCAGATGCCCAAGTCAACTCAATTAATATCCTGAGCAATGTCTTCTCACAACTTGTGCACTCTAGTGTATTTTGCCCAACTTTTGGTCATTTATTGAACCTGTGCATAGGATCTAGTGAAGGCAGAATTGGGTGGGATCAAAGACTTAGCTCTAATTGGCTTTGTTATGTTGCATGATGCGTGTATGAATACCGAATGTTGTCAGCAGGATGAGGTCTCGGAGAATTTAACTGCTGCTGCGATGATATTAATTAAAATTAAAATTAAAATTCCAAGAAAAAAAAAAGGTTGAGTTGTTAAAAGTCATTGCCACAAAGAAGAAGCCTGAGACGCTGCGCAGATGCAAGGACCATCATCATGTTGTTGCACCTGCACCTATACCTAATTGGCATAAAGCTTCAATGGCATTCGCAGGCTTCAAAAAGCTGTAGCAACCTGCATTACAAATTACTTTTTAGAGTAGGTTCTCGCAAAGTACTCTTCATCCCTCCAAGTCATTACCTACTAATTGTAAGCTTCAGTATCTTTTATTACTTAAATACACTTATTTTTAATCATCTTGCTTCGAAATTATTATTATTTTTAGTTTAAGTTTTATTAACATATTACATATATATATATAATGAGAAATGAAAATGTAGGCACAGCGAGATAAGATGAAAGTTTTACTTGGATGCATAAGTATCTGTGAGAGAAAGATGGAGACTTGATCAGCTATTCCTTCCTTGATGACAAGACAAAGAAAGGAATAGTTTGAAAAAAACAAGGAGAAAAAGGGTGAGGGCAGTTCGTTGGTTGGTTGGTTGGTTGTAAGTTAACTGGGTTTTAAAGCCGGAGGGGCTGCTCAAGTTAGACTCGTATTAGCCATTGGATTAATGGTCTAAGTTCAGTACACGTGCTGATTCCACCACTCTCTCTTTCTTTTTTAACCCTTGCTTCCATGCATGGATTTCTCCTCCTGAATAGACTCGGTGAACTCTTTTCTATTCTCTCTTCCTTTTCTCTCTCCCTCTCTGTGTTTATGCTTTCTTTGCATTGTTCACTGCTCATCATTACCAAACAAAGGCAACAACCAGACCCACCACCTTCTCTTCTAATTGTCATCTTTTTCAGCTTCCCAACAAGTCAGGGAGCTGACTGCTACACATTCACTTCAACCTCTCTCTCTCTTAATCTCTCTTTTTGCTTGCTTTCTTGTGTGTCTAGATCTTGTTCTTGCACTTGAGTTTTATACAATCTATGTTGGGAGATGGGCAGCTCAGAAAGCAAGAAAAATTGCCATCCGACAGGATTTAGTCTACTTGTTTTAGCTTTCACTTGGCTTTTTTGATCATCCTGTCATTGTTTTCTCACACCGGTCCTCTGCTTCAATTGATCTGTTTTTAGCTCTTCCCTGAATTCTGGGATTGAAATCCATGGCAGAGGACCAAGAGTTTAAGCATGTATGTAGGTTCTGCAGCAAGAGCTTTCCTTGTGGTAGATCCTTGGGTGGTCACATGAGATCTCACATGATTAATGACGTTTCAGCTCTAACTGATGGTACTAAGATCACCAAGAAAAAGCTCCCACCTCTCACCAACAATGATGGAGGAGCTAACACTAACAGCAATAACCCTGGTACTGAAGCTTCTGGTTATGGCCTTAGGGAGAAGCCAAAGAAGACATGGAGATCGGGAGATCATGCTGGTGAAGATAGCTCAGCATTTGACAAGATATGCAAGGAGTGTGGCAAGGTTTTCCAATCTTGGAAGGCTTTGTTTGGTCACATGAAGTGTCACTCAGTAGAGAGAGAAAGATTGTCTAACAACAATAGCTTAGAAGAGCAGCAAGATTCTTGGGCCAGTGCCAACAACCAGAAGCTGGTCATGGATAGCCAATCTGACAATGAAACTGCCGCTCCTAATCGAAGAAAGAGATCGAAAAGAAGAACAAAGTACTTGGGCACTGCAAATTCTTCTTCTCTGTCGTTTGCTAATAACGCTTCCTCTTCTGCTTCTGAGATTGAGCAAGAACAAGAAGAAGTGGCCATGTGCTTGATGATGCTTTCCAAGGATGTTGGTCAATGGGGTGGCTTGAATTCTGTCGGTGAGTCCTCTGATAACAATTCTGCTTTCTTAGAACCCAATCGAGCAAATTCCAAAGTCGAGGGCAAGACTTCTACTTTCAATGGTAGCTTGACCATGAAAGTGAAGACGTCAAGTGACAAGAATTTGGAGAATGGCAAATCAGAACTCTCTGCTTGTAACTTTTCTCGGAAAGGGTCGATCAAGAATGACAGAATTAGTAAGTCTCAAATAGATGATGAATCTGGTATAGAATTGGGAGCTAGTTCAAAGGAATTTGGATTAGCTCAAGCTGAAACTGTGCTCAGTAAGTGTAATTTAGGCAAAAGGAAGTTACGTGATTATCTTGATACAGAGTTGAAGCCAACAACTGATGCTCTGGATTCTGAAGCTTACAAGAGCCCTGTTAAAGGTAGCAAATTCGAGTGTGCCACTTGCAACAAGGTCTTTCACTCGTACCAAGCTCTAGGAGGCCACAGAGCTAGCCACAAGAAGATCAAAGGTTGCTTTGCTTCCAAAATTGACAGCAGTGAAACTAGCATTGACACAGAAATCTCTCCAGAACCAACAGCAGATAGTAAGCTTACCAAAAAAGGTAGTCCAACTGTTAACTCGACCACTGATTGTGACAAGAAGCCGGAGATAATTTATGGGGCAAAGAAGAGTAAAGGACATGAGTGCCCAATTTGTTTCAAAGTGTTTCCATCAGGACAAGCATTGGGAGGACACAAGAGGTCTCATTTAGTTGGGACCACTGAGGCTAGGAACAACATCACAAATCAAGAACCAAATCCTGCAATCAGGGACCTCCTTGACCTTAATCTCCCTGCTTCTGCAGAAGAAGAAAGTAATGGGCTTGTTGAGTTCAATTCATGGTGGATCGCAAGCAACCACAAGCATGAAACTCTTGTGAGTATGATCTCCAACTGAATTCTCTCCTCCTTCCACAAAGGTCAGAAACAAAGCTTCCGGAGTGTACAGATTCATTAATTCTTTACACATTCAAAAGTAAAAACCACTCAAAAGGTATTCATCCTGATGGCCTCTTTAACTTAGTCAAATCTTGAACTCGGTGTTACAACTTGTTTCAGTGACTTTATTTCCTACATGGTTTTCCAAATTTACTTTTTTTTTCTTTTCACTGTAGTTAAACAATAAGTCTATTTGTTTTAAGCTTTCAGGCATACTAATCTATAAAGCCTGGAAAGCCCCAACACTGTAATTGAAAGTTATGTTACTAAAAATCAGAACTGAACAGTACTTTCCTCAAAGACAAGTTAGTCTTTGTAATTGGGTCATCATTTTTACTTGGCATCAAAGAGAAATGAGCAAGGTGTTGAAAAATTGAAGGGTTGTGTAAAGTAATGGGAGAGGCAGATAGAAGGCAAAACAATTTTATAATATGCACAAAGCTAGCATGTGAGTGAGCTGAAGGTGGTTGTTTAGTCACCTACCATAAAACATGACAACCCATCTCACTTACTTCCTTTTCTTCTCAACCTCTATACTTAAGCCACTAATGTAATCCAAGAAAATCCAATCTACCAAGTCTAAGTAGAAGGGTCATTGTATAGGGACCACTTCAACTAGTTTTGCTTGTAAGGATTTAGTTCAGAAAGAAAATACCAGCGCAAGAAGCTTGAAGATACCATATCTCATTGTTGAGATCATAATCTAATTAAAAACTATTTTTACCTAAAGTGTCATGCTAGGCATAATACGTGTAGTCTTACACGACTTTGCCATCCTTACAATTACATTTAAGCACCAATTCATTTTTAATTGTGATTTGTACAAATGGATAAATATTTCTCACTTGCGTTGCGTGAGTATTTTTAAAGTCTTTATATAACATAATCCTCAAGGACAAGGACTCGTGCTCTTCAGGAGCGCTCCACCACCAATTAGATTTAGACCACTTGTTAGAGAACAGCAAGAATGTTGGCATCCTAAACACATAATTGTCATGACTACCAATGTGTCTATCGCGTGCCTAATTGGGCTAAGACTTTGGGATTCAACCTCTTAAGACAAGCAAGAGAACTTAATTTAGTGCAACGTTTGAAGTAGTTACGTTGTTAGGCCCACTAGAACTTTTCTCAGCTTTCACTTGTTACGGAAGCTGGCAGTCAGTGATTCTTTGTCTTAAGTGGCAACATGCGACTGACTGGATGTTCGTTTTACCATATCAGGCATTGATCATCAACATGGGCATTTTACCCTTTTATTGGGAGATAATTTAACAAGAAATTATGGATATTTGGAAATGACGCTACAGCTTACTAGTCTAAAACCTTTTCTTTTTTTAAAAAAGTTCAAATTGCTACACGCCCCATTTTGATGGTGTTGGATTTTTTAAAATGATAAAAAGGGAGGGTAATTTTGTTATTTTGCTACAAAAACATAACAGGGTGTTTATAACACAACATACGCTTAAATAAAATACTCGTAGCTCAATTCTCCAACACCAGTGTCTTTCAGCATTTTTCTCTACCCTCAATCTCCAGCATTTGCGTACGTGTATAAACTCTTCAGTATATATCAGGCTTTCCTTTCTCTCCAGGGTTCATCTCTAGTCTCTTAATTCGATTAAGGTACCTCTATCTCCTACATTGCACGTGCAATCTGAGTTTTGTAGCTTCCCATGGGTTCATCCGGGTTTTGTTGCTTTGTGTGGGTTCATTCGTTGTTTCCTGCTAATTCATTCGTCCCTTGCTTGCTGCTAACCCCAACTCACCGTCGTTTGGTTGTTGCTAAATCAACCATTATTGTAGTCACATTCCAAACATACGTGATTTGTTAAATTAGTGCATACATATGAAATATGAGTTGTGAAATTTATTCTTCTGACCATGGCGAAGATTGATCTTGTTCTTTATCCATAATAGCTCTTGTTCTTTATCATGGGATTAATCATATTCTTTCTCACGGGAGGTAGTACTTTGATTGTGTGCTATATTAAACGACATCTTAGTTAAGACTCATACACTACAATCGTGGAAATTAACATATATTAGGATATGCAAATTACGCAAAGGAAAAAAAGCCTAAATTGTATGGTATGCAGATTATATTAGGATACATTAGGATATGTAGATTATGGAAGACAAGTTTATTTTGTTTTGTATAATACTTCAATTTATTTTACGCTTATAGGAGCATAATAAATTGAAATATAACACAATTTGATAAGTGTTTTGTATTATACTTCAATATATTTTGAACTTATAGGAGCAAACATAATTCAAGTTATAGGAGCAAACCTAATTTCATAGATTGTTAGTAGATATTTAGTACACTAACTTCATATTAGTTGCATCAAGTTATATTGATTTTTAACATCTTAAGCCTTATTTTTAATTTTTAATTTGTGTAGGATTTTGTCAATTGCAAAGGATGTTGAATCCTCAAATTTAACTAGAAGGGTTTATAGCGAAAAGCAATACTTTGAGGAGGTTTTTTGTCAATATGGAAGTTGAAGTCATTTGGTTACTTGTTAGACCAATGACAGTTTTGGAAGAAAATTGTATTGATGCCTTATCTATGAAGTATTTTCCTTATTAATAATCAATTTATTGGTATTTAGTAAGATAACTATTATCGGTAATTAATAATATTTATCGCAACACTATTGTAGGAAGGAGGATGTAATTTTTTAAGATTGGTGGGCGAAGATGTTGGTGAAAAGGTAAAATGCATTATAAATAAATTAAGACTTGAGAATAAAAGGTTAAAGTTTGAGAATAAGAAGCTAACAGACAGTATGTGGACAGATAATGTGCATGAGTCACAAGGTAAATTGGCATAAGTGAAAGTAGCATTGAAATGTACAATATCTGAGATAAGAAGATTACAAAAGGTGATATATAATTATAAAGTATATGTTGTAATATTTGTAGCTATTTTTATAACTATAATATTGAAATTTTGAAGAATATGAACTTCATAAAATTTGATGTTGTGCCATGATAATTTGATAGGTATGTCTTGTTAGATTAAGAATTTATTATGTTTATTAGGAAAAATATACTATTAGATTTTATATTGATATTTGTAGCTCATCTTGTATGTAATTGTTGGTAAATCAAATGAACATGATATCTATAACAACTCTAAAATGGCAATTTTAACACATAACCAACTCCTAAATGGCATAAGTACTATAACAACTCCAACAACCATTTAACTAACTTCCATTTCACTAACTTCTAATATATCACAATAATAAGTAATTCAACAACTTCAATTTTTGACTTCAAATTTCAAGCAATCTCAAGTTCACTACAACCTCAAATTTCAAAAAGGTTCGAAATGGAACAAGTTCATAAAAAAAAATCACTACAAGTTCAAAAATCAAGTTTCAGTTTCTCTCAAGGTTGGATCTCTAAGCCTCCTTCTCTTTGCATCCCTCTTATTGCATAAGGCAGACAAAGTGATACCATTCCCACCATTCTATTGCAATCCTTTTAGCTTAAAGTCAATTTAAGTTTTTGTATTAGAATTTGCAGTAATGGATTTTTCTAAGCTGCCTGTCTTTATGATCTAAACATTATCTTCATGTTGCTTAAACATGAAAATGAACATGGTTACTTAAAACAAAATTTGAAATACCAATATTAACATATTCCAAATTTCAGTTAACTTGTATGATACTCAATTGAGCAAGTTGACTCATTGAACTGTACTTTATATCTGTTCATCTTTCTCCTTCTGTGCCTGTCACTAGTAATGCCTCTATCTCTTCCTTTTACTCTACCTCTTCCTTTTCCTCTAATCGTTATTTGTATGTTTTTTTATCTTCACGGGTCTCTATAGCATATGTAACATTTGTTAATACGATAAGTGCTAAATTTATGAATTGAAGTCTTTTTTTCTCCTTGCATTGGTATATATTGCTTAAATTTCTCTTTCTTCCATTTTTTTAGTTTCACCTGGCATTATCCTTTTTGCAAGTGACTCAATAGCTTCACATAAGGACCAAAATCTTTTTCCATCAAGTGGGTCAAGGGAATACTTGTATGCTTGCAGGTACCTCTCCTTGCTATACCACTTTTCAATACAGTCATCAAGATTTTGGTGGTTATGGAAATGACAGTCACAGTATAAAGACATGGAACCTATGTCAAATCTCCATATCTATAAGTACAAGTATGACTACTAATTCTTATACAAAACTTATCTAATCCATGCTCAACTCCATATATATTAACTCCATTCTAATTAATAAAGCAATTAAAGCTCTCATTTTTATTCTCGTCTAATGCAGCATAAAATCTTGGTGATATGTTACCATCTCATTTTCACCCTAAATTCCTTTTTGTATGCATCCTCTACATCACTACCTTCTTTATATGCTCCAATATGCTAACTTTAAGTTTTACCCTAGCCTCCAAGATCCAACCGTTAAAGCATTAGGCACATGATCATTAGTAAAAGCATTATGCACATTATCTGCATTATACACTTTATGCTTATGGAGATTATGGTAGCCCGTGGCCCAACCCATGACTCGAGCTATGGCCCGATTAGCCATGAGTGAGCCGAGCCGGGCTGACCATGGGCACCTTGGCCTGTGGCCTGGTCGAGCCAATCATTATCTGCCCGTGGTCTTTTCAACCGGGGCCAAAAGCGAGCCGGGCCGAGTTTGATATCTCTACTTATGCTCAATATTCACACCATCATGCACAGTATTTACATTATCATGTTAGCTCTAACATCATCATGCTCAAGATTTACAAATTTATGCTCCAAATTCAAAATAACAGGCTCACCATTATGCACATTATTCAAAACATCATGCTC
>JANIIA010000008.1:24514287-24532516 GCA_027478495.1 Erythroxylum alaternifolium
TAATTGCACGTAACGCTCCGTTATCTTAGGATATGTGTCGGAATGACCTACGGGGGTCCCGGTACGTACCCTAGGGTGATGGGGTGTTACAATAATAGTTATCATGCTAGCATCGATATGACTCCATTTGAGGCATTATATGTTAACCAATGTAGAGATTCGATATGCTAGGATATATAGGGTGATAGATTGTCAAAGGGACCAGAGTTGGTTTAAAAGACGACGAAGAAAATAGAGGTTGTAAGACAATACTTTAAGCAACTCAGGATCGACAAAAGAATTATACCGATCAACATCATCGAAAGATGGAGTACAATGTTGGAGATATGATATTTCTATAGGTATCACCTTTAAGGGGATTTTAAGGTATGGTAGGAGAGGCAAGTTAAGTTTAAGACACATCGGTCCATATGAAATCATACAAATGTGGGATCGCTAACTTACATATTAGCCTTACCTCTAGAGTTATCACATATTCATGATATGTTCCACGTGTCAATATTGAGACAGTACCAATTGCATCCTAGCCATGTTACATCAAGGCCTGAGCTCAAAGTTGCAAATGATATGAATTATAATGAGGAGCTATTAAAGATATTAGATAGAACAATTAGGCAATTAAGGAGATGGGTTAATTTTGATCGTGCGAGTTTTGTGGAGTCATCATCGGTCTCCAAGATTGCCTATTTGGGAGGTAAAAGATAAAGTTCAATGTCAGTATCCTCATTTGTTTAGATCCTCAAGTATGTAATTTAATTTCGATGACAAAATTCTTTTAAGGGAAATAATTGTAAAGCCCACAAAAAGAAAAAGAGAGCCCAACTTTACAAAACTAACCCAGCCCATAAACAAAATTTAAATAGAGAATAGTATAAATTAGAAGACAATAAATGGGTAATAAGAAACCCAATGAAAAGTTATCTTCTTCTTCTTCTTCTTCATTTTTTTAATTGGTAAGTGTATATAAAAATGCACCATCTTTCTGCACGTGAAGCTTTTCTCACGTATTTCCTCTTTTGTTTGCTTTGTAATAAATTAGTGACAAAATTGTAGAAATTAACAACCCAAAAATCCCTTAAAAGATATAGAACTTCACATAAGTAAAACTTTTCTGACAACAATTCTATGCTTTTTATTTGTGATTTTTAATCTTCCTAAACTAGTTTATAGTTAGAAAGTATATTGTGATTATTTGAAATAGTAATTTTGAAGTCATGGAAAAAGTGGTTGAAAAATGAGAAAAAGAGGAGGTAAAAGAAGAGGAGATGGTGAAGAAGAAGACAATTTAGGAAAATTTAGTATATATTAAGGGACAAAATAGAAAATGTAAAAATTTAAGGGTAAAATTGAAATTTAATTCCTAGAAAGGTATATTTGTAATTATAAAAAATAAGGGTAAAATAGGATTTTTAATAATTAAGGGTATTTTAGTAATTATGATGGTTAGATAAACCAAAGATATTTTAATAATTAAGAATAAAGTGGACAATGGAATAATTTTGGTCTGTTAAGTGTAATTGGGTTTAAATTTTTTGTTAACTAAGTCTAATAGAATTTTGTAATGTCTTGCTCCAATGGATGGATTAAGGAGTATATTGCACTTATTAATTAGTTGATGGATTAAGGAGTATATTGGACTTATTAATTAGTTGAGTTTGAAAATAAGGTAAGGATAACTTTAGCTTGTACTATTAGAATAGTGTACGGTTCATAAAATTTTGAATTTTGTTATTAATGAATTACTTTATAGTGAATTATAGCTTGAATTAGTCATTAATTAAATTAATGATTAATAATTACATATATGAATTTCTAAAATATATGAATTATGTTTATTTATTACATAAATAAGTAACAAAGTACAAATGTTCTGCATTTACTTTTTGTTACGTATTATGAGATGTATCACTTGATAATTTGGTGAAAATTTTGATAGTTAAAACTTTCAGTTGTGTATAAGTATAATTAAGAATATTAGGATAAACAAATCACATTTATAAAATTAAATAAAGTCTGACTTATAATAGGTTGAGAATGAATTGTGTAAATCTTAAATATGTGGCTTGCCTAGGATATGCTATATTCGATGGGCATAGATTGATGAGTTGTTTAAATACAAGCAAGCGATGACTAGGTACTTATTTGTAGAGTAAGTATCGAGGCATCTTGAGTTCTGAGAATGTCTTATGTCGATGGCTAAGTATCAGAATGGTACCATGATATCCTCATTCTTAGGGATATCCTATGTCGATGACTAGGTACTAGAGTGATACTGAAGTACTATACTAGATTGAGGAATTGATGTATCCTATGCTCATACTTATACATCTAATTAAGTTGTCACTTAGTGAGCAATTATGATAAGTATAAATAAGCTGACCGACCATTAAATGTAAGCTTACTAGGTTAAGCATGACTTATACAATTTAATTAAAAATTAAGGTAAAACATAAATGAAAAACAATAAAACAATAATATTATTAATCATTACTAATGATAAAAATTTTGGAAGTTCATTGAGTGTTTAGATAAATTAAGTATTGTTGTATATTTTAGTATTATATGTATGTTTTAATTATTTGACTAATTTCTATCTATATTGAGTTATTTGATTTTAAAAGTATGATCAGTTACTCTTATTGAATAGGTAGCTCACCCCTTGCTGTTATATATATTTTTAGGAGATAAGAGAAATTGTCGATAACCCAGTGCATATAATTGACAATATAGTGTCTAGGTACGATTAGTTGATTAAATTAAGTAAAAATGTTTTATTGTATATATTTTTGAATGAGAAAGTTGAATACTTGTGCTTTTACAAATAAATTTTGTGACTGATAAATATTATTTTTGGAACTAATAAAATTTTTAATAATTAATAATATAATTGAAGAATAATTTAAATAAATTGTGATTGAAGAATTACTGGAGCGTCATAGTTGTTATCAAGTTTTGGCCTATTTCATGATTATTAATTTTTAACATAAATGGATGACAACTGGCGAATCGACTTATTATTATTTTTAAATTCAAAATGATGTTTTGTTATTTCTTATTGTCCAGCCCAACCTTGATTCGAGGCTCAATCAAGTCCAAAAAAATTAGGATTGAGATTCAGTCAACGATCAACTCAAATTTGACCTGTTAACTTTAAGTCAGATGGGGTCAAACTCGAGCTCAATTGCGAAGCCAACATCCACCTTAGTCTAGTTTGGATCCCTTTTAAGTGGTTGGGCGGCTTGTGATGTAGATGATAGCTTGTCTGCCATGCTTTGGGTCATCGATCATTTTTTTGTTGCTATTTTTTTTCTTTGCTCAAATGTCTCATCAAATACGAATCAACAACGATGCCTAACATATAAATTTACATTTCCACCCAAGTCCAATCGGGATCAATGTTATGATTCTTGCACCAGTATGACTATCAAATTTAATTATAGTGCGATATTATAATAATATTAGTTAATACTAGATACTGTTCAGATAATTTTTTAAATTTGAAAAATAATTCTTGATTTTTTAATTGCAAATTTATCCTTTAATTTATTATATATTATAATTATAATTTTACATTAATTATGTCTCTAAAAATTATAATAATAGAAATTTAAAATAACAACAATTTATTTATTTTTATTAACATTATTTATCACATATTTTACATATAAATAACAATTATATTTGATATGAAAAATATCATTTAATTATCATACAAATAAAAATCAGAATAAAACAAAATATTTAAAATATTATTATTTTATCATATAATAAATAATACTTACATTAAATAAATTTTAAAATAAAATATGGCTAACAAACTTGACTCTAAGAAGTCGAGTTGGTAGAGTGAAGGGGTATGAAGTCAAAAGATTATGTATTCGAATCTCCTTACTTACACTCTTTTGATTGAATTTGTCATACAGAATTTACCTAGTGCGAAGTATTTAGTTAGCGTAATTTGCAGATTATTGCGTCAATTCAAAAATTTACCTAATGTATATCTAAAAAAATAACAACTATAAATTTCTCCATTCAAAAACAAAAGAAGAGAAATTAGCAGATATTTCTATTTGATAATTAAAATAGGTGAATGGATGAAGTCTAGAATATTTACAAAAGATTGAGTTATCAGATAAAAAGATAATTTGCATTAGCCACTGATGTATTTACAAAACTTACGTGAAATTTAGAAGCTACCACTATTTAACCTAAAATAACTCGAGAGCTAATACGTCTTTGTTTAGTCGATCCATAAGCTTCTGGTATTTAACAACCAAAAACCAGCTAACGTTTCAGGCGACATCCCAAAGATCCAGATACGTTTCACTCTTTCGTCAATCGCAGTATTCCTCCGACGCAAGTGTATATCTATTCTGATCTGATTGAAGATATTAGCTCTCTGGATTTCTCCCTGAAAGCTCTTTGATTTATCTCTTCCCAAATCCCTGAGACCAGGTAAGACAACGCAACTTTGAATATTCATTTCTCTGTTCTGTTCTGCTTGGCGTGGTTTGTTGTGCGTGAGGACTGACTGACTGAGGAAGAGACGACGGCGGTGTGTTTGTGCTGTGCGTGCGTGAGCCATGACAGTGAGGAAGAGACGATGGGGTAGTGCCGAGTGCGTGGTGGAGAGTCGCCGGAGAGGAGAGACCGAGAGAGAGAGTGTGAGAGAGAGAATTTGGCAGCTAGCCGGGCGGTGTAATTTTTTTTACAAAATAGTCCTTGCACTTTCTGAAATTTAGCTTTTCACGTTTCAGAAAATTGCTTATACTTTTTCATTATATTCTTCAGTTCGGAGAATTCAATTACTTTACAATACTTTTACAGTGTATTTTGTGGCTAAAGGGGTTTTCTGATTTTGTGCGATGCAGTCCAGATGGATGACGGTAATTTGAAGAGATGGGTGTCTGACCAGCTAATTTCATTGCTTGGATATTCACAGCCAACTGTCATTCAGTACGTTATTAGTTTATGTAAGTTGCCCTAAAAAATGAATGGGAATGAGTTAATGCTCTTCGAATACCTCATTGAATTGAAAATATTGAAAAGGCCATCCTTTTCTTTAAGATGGCAGTTATAGGAATTTACTTATAGTTGTTTTTGTTGTAGCAAAACAAGCCAAATCACCAGCAGATTTGGTGGGCAAGCTAAAAGAGAATTGTGATTTTTCAGCGTCAGCTGAGACTCGTTCTTTCGCTGAAGAAATATTTACTAGAGTTCCCCGTAAAACATCTGCTGTAAACGTAAGTTGTTGTTGCGTACTTAGAGTTGCAAGTTTGGAAAGAGTCTACAATTTTACAGTGAGTGTTATTGCATCCTGGAAATTTATGTTCAGTTATTCCTCTACAGCTTTATTTACAACAGGAGAGGGAAGCTGCCATCTATGCAAGGAAACAGAAAACTTATGCACTTTTGGATGCTGATGATGGTGATGGTGATGGTGATGGTGCTGGTGCTGGTGCTGGTGTTAGTATTGGCAAGAAATCTTCAGGCTCACCAGCTTCTGAAACCAAAAGGGCTGATAAAGTTATGAAGCAGTTCAGGAAGAAGATGGAAAGTGAAGACGATAGTGACAACGAGGCAGAGCCCCTATACCCTTACTAAGATTCACTTTTTTTTTTCCCCCCTATATGGTAAGCTGCTGATCAGTGCCACTTCTAACAGCATGTCTTTCTTTTTGTTTGACTCTATTCAATGCTGCAGGTGGTTAAATTGGGGGAACAAGGAAGAAGGGTTAAAAGAAGGACTTCTGAATATGAGGATGATGGTTCTGATGTACGTTGAATTGTACTAATGTTGGTTCTTATATATTTGTTACCTTAACCAATTTGATTTTTTTATTCTCAGAAATGGTTTTATACCTTATTAAGTTCATTAAAAATTTATTCTACTCAGGAATAGTATTCTATTTTATGTGTAGTTCTTCTTCAATTAAATTACAAAGATGTAAATATTCGTAATATATCTCTCATATACAGTCAGAGGAAGAAAGGTTGCGCGATCAAAGAGAAAGGGAGGAATTGGAAAAACATATCAGAGAACGGGATGCGGCAAGCACTCGAAAGGTACATATGAAAATTAATAATTTATCTATTGTTGACAAATTTATGCTCTTAATGTTGTAGTCATCTAGAACTCTTCCTTAATTTTCATTTTCACTTGCTTTTGATGAAAACATCATACCTTTTGCGGTAAGTTGATAGTTTCTTATACATGCTACTATTCATGGTATGTGCTATGACTCTGATATGATAATCCATGTTTTCTAGCTGTTTTCCAGGATGCTATGCATTTGAAATAAAATGATTGACAAACCTGTCAGTTGTCAAATTGTCACTATTTTTATAGTGAAGCTGCAAAAGGGAGTATAGTTGCATACTTTTCTAACAGATATCATATGAATTTTGTTATTTTGGACTGGAAGGATAATCTTTCAGCCTCCCTGATAAATTTCATTGGTTTTGCTCATATGCATTGACTAGATGTGACTGGTGTTGATGTTTTACTGATTACTTGTTCTTTTGTTTATTGAAGCATCTGCTGGTTTTGAAAACGCATTCTTGCTTTAGACCATGCTTGGTTTCTTTCAAACAAATCTCTTGACCTGAGTGTATTAGGATGCTAGAAATATGTGCTTGCAATCATGAATGAGAAACCTTGTCATTGGTTCATATTAATGCTATTGATCTTATTTGTTTGAATGTCTCATGACAGCTAACAGATCAAAAGTTAACCAAAAGAGAAGAAGGTATATCTTCTTAAATGCCTCATGTAACCATTCATTCATACTGCTAGTCGTGTTGCACTTTCTGGCTATATCTGATACTGTTGTTTCTTATTGTGTTACAGAAGAAGCAATTCGGAGATCAAATGTTTTGGAGAGGGATGGCCTTGATACTTTGAGGTTTGTCCTGAACATCTCTTGTTCATTTTAATCTTCTTTCAATTCTAAACAGTGAAGTTCCCCTTCTCATTGATTCAATCTGCAGAAAGGTGTCAAGACAAGAGTATCTGAAGAAGAGAGAGCAAAAGAAGTTGGAAGAACTTAGGTATCTTTAGATTCCATAATGCTTTTTCTTTACTGGTCTATAGACGATTCCGTGCTGGAAAAGCTTCTTTTATTGGAATGTCATCATTTATTATTTGATGTTTCGGGTAAGCTTTATGCAATTTTTTGAAGTACTCATATTTTTCTGGTGAGGTTGTGTCTTTTTATTGTAAATTGTTGATTGTTTATGCGTTGGACGATAAGAGGTTATACTCATTCATTTCAGAGATGAGATTGAAGATGAACAATACTTGTTTGACGGTGTGAAGCTTACTGAAGCAGAGTACCGTGAATTAAGGTAATGCTTGAATTCTTTGCCTGGGATGCATGTTGGTCCTAGATTCATTTTTTGTTACTTCTTATTTGCCTTGGCATGTGTTTTTACTTTAGCTATTGGTGTTTCATTTAGTGTGTCTGGCATGTTTAAGATCACTTTACCTTATACTCTACATATGCAATTGAATATATATTCACACGTAATTAGAGTTTATCATATATAATTTTGGACTAGTTAAATATTCCCAGAACTTGCTGTTAAGTGCCATGCTTACCATATAATTTTTGGGGCTAGCTGTTCTGGCACTATTTACTGGTAAAAATTGAGGATTTCTTATTTTGGCAGATACAAGAAGCAAATCTATGACCTTGTGAAGAAGAGTTCAGAAGATGATGACTCAAATGAGGTAACAGATGTTAATATGATGTTTTATTTCAATTTGAAAAAGGTGCATGTGTTGCAAATTTTTTCAGAAGATGATTCTGGCTAATTATACATTTTTGCTATTATACTTCAAGTAGTTAATTAGTTTTCTGTTCATATTTGCAATGTGCATATCATGACCAACTCCCAGATTGTAAGCTGTTTTATTAACTGCTCCAAGTAGTACAAGCAAATTTTTTTTTTACCGTGGAGATTACTTCCACAAAACCAGAAATTTGGGTTCTTTAACTCTTTAATTGTCTAGTGTAATATATTAGCACCTCTGTCCAGGCACATGTGCCCTAACAGTGTATTCTTTTTCATTTAGTTTTCACGTCTAGCTCTCTATACTTCCATTGAAGCACACTGCATATTCTTACTTTGAAACATATAGTTGTGAAAATTTTTCTATTTTGAGTTTTCTTTTCATAATTGTATAGTAGAAAAGGATCGACGGATCAGTATCCTGCTAAAAGTTTGATACCTGTTCAATTTGAGAACTGCAGTGACTATAAATCATGTCTCTCTCTTGGTAGATAGTTCCATTCTTTCTGTTTGACTTTCCATATAAATTTGCCACAAATGGCTTGCAAGACCTGTTTTATAATCGTGGGGTTTCTTATCAGTCCTTTGCGGTTACTTTTTTACCTTGACTGATTTCAGAGGATTTTGATAATGTTGTCTATTTGATTACTTAGGCTAGAAAAGAAGTGGAAAATTTTAAGTTATACTTTGCCTATACAGAGGACAACTTGCCTTCATTTAGGTGGATTAATTTGAGAAATGAGATGGCTCAATATTTGTTATTATTTATTTTCATGGCATAAGTAATTGAACAGTGGATAGTTGATCACATTGAGTACTTATTATTATTTTTCTTTGTTAGATAGCTATGTACGACACTATTTCTGTTCCTTCTTGTGAGTTTTTTATTTCTTTCATCATAATATTGTTGTGGGTTACAGTTCTTTAATTAGAACCATAGTTATTAATTGTAATGTAAAAGGAACTCTTGAAGGGGAATGATAATGATTTGAAACTCTGTTTATGCTAGTGTTCTATGTTTTAATGAAATTTGTTTCTTGTGGTTCTTGTGGCTAATTTAATTATTCATGGTCAATATCTCTTGTGGGAGCTGTAGTATCGAATGCCCGAAGCATATGATCAAGAAGGGGGTGTTAATCAGGAGAAGAGATTTGCTGTGGCTTTGCAGCGTTATAGGTCAGTTTGATAATATTGTGCTTCCAATTGTTTAGATGATCAAATGTGTACGTAAACTGCATATGTTATATCCGGCTGGAGAATTAGAGATTTAAGTATTGTAGTCCTATACTCTCAAAATCTTTGCCTTTTACCCTAATCTATTTCTGAAATTAAATCATAGGGACCCGAGTGTAGGGGAGAAAATGAACCCATTTGCTGAACAGGAGGCCTGGGAAGAATTTCAGATAGGTAATTCTTGTGACTATTATTAATCCAATTACTATATCTGATGCATGTGAGAATGTTTAATTGGGTTATTAGAACTCTAATTCTGAGATTGTTATGTTGCAGGGAAAGCGACACTAAAGTTTGGTTCAAAAAATAAAAAACAAACATCTGATGACTATCAGTAAGTATGGATTATGAAATTTAAACTCAGGTTCATTTTAGTATTGCATGCTATATAATTTTCTATTAGTTTCGTTTGGTTTCTTTGTTGAAGTTGAATCAACTTGCTAGTATGAAACTCTAATTGTCAGAGATTTCTGATTTATTTAGGTTTGTGTTTGAGGACCAAATTGACTTTATCAAGGCAACTGTGATGGATGGTGACAAGGTATATATTCATTAGTTTCTTAGTTTATTGAGTCATCCTTGTCTAGCTTCTTGATTTTTGTACTAGTTTTTCCTGTTGTTCCTTATAGTTTCATTTTACTTTTCTGTAGTTTGAAGATGAGCTGCACAGTGAAATGGTTGACCAATCTAAAGCAAAGTCAGCTCTGGAGAAGCTTCAGGTGTGTCTTTTCTTTTTTTTTTTTAAAGCAATCCCCTCTATTGATTTTTTTTTCCTTTCTAAAAAATCTTCAGTACATAGAAGGAATTAGAATTTTCAGTGGCATGCAAATATGGACACATAGATCCAATTATGAATGTTTTACCTACTCAATGGATGAAAAGTGTGATCAAACATATATTAATTCACCATTATTATTGGAAGATTCAAGTTAATAATCATGTCTTTAGTTTTTTCATGCTATTTATGTGTATTTGGAAGTTGGATTTGTATACCATGGAACAAGCTCTGTGAATTCTTGGACTGTTAAAAAATTCTTAAGGTTGTACCTGCCATGTAACAAGCTATGTGAATTCTTGGACTGTTAAAAAAATTCTTAAGGTTGTACCTGCCATGTAACAAGCTCTGTGAATTCTTGGATTGTTAAAAAGACTTTGGCGTATTGGAGTAATATTAAGAAATTTGGAATTTTCCTTCAAAAGTTCCATTATTCTACCAGGACATCGAGTGACAAAGATGCCTGGTGGTGGTCATAAGAATTATTTCTAGCTCGGTAGTCCAATAGGAGCTATATCACGTAGTCTAACGTAGATATGTTACAAATATGGTACATGTGACTGATAAATTATTTTAATTTCAGGAGGAGAGAAAAACTCTACCTATTTATCCATATCGAGATGAACTTCTCAAAGCTCTTGATGCACATCAGGTTTAAAATTTTTCCTTATCAGAATCTTGTCCTTGAGTACAAATTCATTAATGTACTATTGCTTCTGATGACCATGTCGCCATCATGGTTAAGGTGTGCTTTAGTATATTCACTCACTAAGTTGTATTGAACTGGAAAGACATCTCTCTAGGCATACAACAGTATGGCTTAGGTTTATGATTTGCTTACCATTTTCCATTGGTGTTCATTCATGTCTAATGAAGGTTTTACTGCATCATTTTTGGTTGCATGGGGTTGAACACCAAAAAATAGTTTCTTTATAAGAATAGAACAGGATTTCATTATAGACCGTCTTTTACTGCTTTTGATCAGTTACACGCATTTTATTTCTTCCAAAAGTTATATTTAATCTTTTGATGGGCAATTCAGAATACCTTGACTAATAGGCTGACAGTCACTCTTCCTCCCTCCTCACACACTGGACCAGAAAAGAAAAGAAAAGGAAATGAGAGAAGAATCCAAATTTGTATTGCAATATTTCCATATAGATTCCTATCAGGATGCTAAATATTTTCTTTTTAATTTGTATTGCAGGTGCTTGTCATTGTAGGGGAAACTGGTTCAGGGAAGACCACCCAGATACCCCAGTATCTTCATGAAGCTGGTTACACAAAGCGTGGGAAGGTATAAAGATTATTCTTAATTAATGGTCAATACCTTATGATAGTTATGTTCTCCTTAACTTTGAAAATGATAGAGTGAGTATAGCGATGAATCTTTACTTCTAGCAGGAGCTTGGAAAGAGGGAGAATTTCCTTAAACTTGTGTCCATGACCTGCAAGATTAATCTGGACACATACTTATTCATTGAAATTGATTTACTAGCTAAGAAACCTGTTACATTATCTTAGTTTTTTGGTTGAGAAGATAGAATGGGTAGGATACTTGTTTTCTTGTGGATATCTAAGATTTTGGTTTTAAAAAATATGTTTATGACAGTCCTTCAAATCAAATATGCTTTTTCAACCCATTCTATGCGTTCTGACTCATGATCCTATATACCAAGTTCTCACATTCACTATGAATATTCGGCAAACTAATGTGCATCCAAATTAAGACTGATTCCTAGACTCCCGTAATAGCTTAAACACAGAACTGATTTAGGGTAAATCTGTTTGACCTCTCTTATAGAGAATCCTTTCGTGAGTGCAATGCTGTGTATAGCTTTACCTGTCCTCGAAACAAATAATATATGCTTCTTGATGCAAGGATAATGAGTGTAGATTAAGTCTGTCTCAACCTACCTAAGCGTGGAATATGTATTATAGTTGCCTTTATACTAAGCTTTAACTATTGGGCTTTGCCTCAACAAGTAATTTGTTATATTTGTGATGTTTCTGATAATTGTCCGCCAAAAATGGAATTAATTTTTTTTTGAAATTATATCTAAATCTTAAAAAAATCTGTATTGGGAATGACAACAAAGCCTGTGAACCATTTATATCACGGGTTCTTGTGACGTATTACAAGAAGTGGAAAATTACAGAGATAGTGCTAAGGTCTTGTAGAACTTATGTGCCTTCTAAGAACTTGAAAGAAGTATGCATAGTATTGTTGCAAGTATAATTTTTTCTCCAATCAGGTTAACTCATATCAACTTGGTTGCAGGTTGGTTGTACGCAACCACGACGAGTGGCAGCTATGAGTGTGGCTGCTCGGGTTTCTCAAGAAATGGGTGTCAAACTTGGGCATGAGGTATGTTTATTTATTTTTTATTTTCTTCAACATTTCCGTTTGTTCTTTATCATCAAAAATTTTCCAGGATAACTTCATATGGCTTTTATGCAACTTTCAATCCTATGATACTAGCATGTGTATATGTCTTTATTTTCATACGTGATTTCTTTGCAGTTGGTGTTTTTAATCAACTGTTGTCTGCTTCTAAATAAAAGTTCCATGTTTTCTTCAGGTTGGCTATTCTATTCGTTTTGAAGATTGTACTTCTGAAAAGACTGTCATCAAATATATGACAGATGGGATGCTCTTGCGAGAATTCCTTGGTGAACCAGATCTTGCAAGCTACAGGTATGGTAAATTTTGCTGTTTAGGGTTTCTGTTTGCATGTTTTACCATTTCATAACTATGTACTATGTTTCTAGTGTTGTGATGGTAGATGAGGCACATGAAAGAACTTTGTCGACTGACATACTATTTGGATTGGTAAAGGTAAGTAAGGATTATTACTTTATCAAAGCGAGATATTTATATCTAGCCATAATTGATACATACTGATTCGGTTTGTCAACTAATTGAGGAATCTGTTGCATTATGTCATAAATCAGAAACTGTTTCCAAAAGCAAATGTTTTTGTGTTAACCCCTTCTTGACTGATATGTAAACTGCATTATAGGATATTGCCCGGTTTCGTCCAGATTTGAAGTTGCTCATCTCAAGTGCTACACTTGATGCTGAGAAATTCAGTGATTACTTTGATTCTGCGCCAATATTTAAAATTCCAGGGAGAAGATTTCCGGTCGAGATACACTATACTAAGGCCCCAGAAGCTGATTATTTGGATGCTGCAATAGTAACTGTACTTCAAATTCATGTGCAGCAGCCACCTGGAGATATTCTTGTATTCTTCACTGGTCAGGAAGAAATTGAAACAGCTGAGGAAATTCTAAAGCACAGGACAAGAGGCTTGGGGACAAAAATTGCAGAACTTATTATCTGCCCGATATATGCAAACTTACCAACTGATCTTCAGTCAAAAATATTTGAACCCACTCCAGAAGGGGCACGAAAGGTTGTCCTTGCAACAAATATTGCAGAAACATCTTTAACAATCGATGGCATCAAGTATGTCATTGATCCGGGTTTTTGCAAGATGAAATCATTTAATCCAAGATCTGGCATGGAGTCTTTGCTGGTCACTCCTATTTCAAAAGCTTCTGCAAATCAGCGTGCTGGCAGGTCAGGTCGAACAGGTCCAGGAAAATGTTTTCGTCTCTACACTGCCTACAATTATCACCATGACTTGGATGATAACACTGTACCAGAGATACAGAGGACTAACCTGGCCAATGTTGTGCTCACTTTGAAGAGTCTTGGCATACATGACTTACTAAATTTTGACTTCATGGATCCACCACCTTCTGAGGCATTGCTAAAAGCACTAGAATTGCTCTTTGCATTGAGTGCACTGAATAAACTTGGTGAGTTGACAAAAGTTGGTAGAAAGATGGCTGAATTTCCACTTGACCCAATGCTGTCTAAAATGATAGTTGCTTCGGATAAATACAAGTGTTCAGATGAGATCATTTCCATTGCTGCTATGCTTTCTGTGGGCAATTCAATCTTCTATCGTCCAAAAGATAAACAAGTTCATGCCGACAATGCCAGACTGAACTTCCACACAGGAAATGTTGGTGATCATATTGCTCTTCTCAAGGTTAGCTATGCCTCCATTGTCAATCAGGTTATATGCACTTATTTTTCCATACGAGTTCGGTCTTGCGGCGCATAAGCAATTACTGATATAATTTCAATTGAACAAGCACCATCTTGCTTATATCTTATCGTCTTCATAGATATACTTATTGGTTCTATTTCTCTATTTATGTTCTTCACTTGTTTCTGGATCAAATGTTCTATGAAAATCTGAGTAAAGCTTATTGGTTGATGGTCAAGTTGTATTTCAATATTCAAGTTGCAAATTGCAATATATTAATGTATGAAAATTATTGGTCATAGATTTTGAATTCACTTGCATATAGGACTTGCTTTTTGTTAGTGGTTTATTAACCCTCCTTATTCTTGTTCTATTTAGGTTTATAGTTCTTGGAAGGAAACTAATTACTCAACTCAGTGGTGCTATGAAAATTATATTCAGGTATAATACTTTATTGTCAAGATCTTCCGTTTTAGTATATTCTGCTTGGGCCCTTTTCTCCATACCTTAAGTTGTTTGGCAGTGAACATTAGAGTTCCTATGTCCCCTTCTACATATCTGCGTTTGTTTATCAGAGCTATAAAGTCTTGATGTTTATTGTAATAAGTCTTAATTTACCATCTTAGATTTATCCAAAACTAATATTTTTCCTTCTTCTGTGAAGAGGCACTAAAGGCCACTTTCATGAAGTATAGCTGCCTTTTTTATCTGCTGACTACGATAGCAATGATGTCACTTCTCTAATTTGATTTTTCTTTCATCAATATTGCACACTTCCTTTCTCTGTTAGTCACCGTCTATCCGGCACATACAAACAAACAAAAGATAAAAGCTAGTTTATATGTTTTTAGTACCTTAACATGTAGCTAATGTTAGAATTCCATCCTAGCTTTTCAAGAAGCTTTCGATAGTTTGCTGCTGGCCGTGTATGTTTCTTATTGATTGTTTTGATTTTTTAAGGTTAGGAGTATGAAACGAGCTAGAGATATACGTGACCAGCTGGAAGGTCTTTTGGAGAGAATTGAAATTGAGCTAACTTCCAGTCCCAATGATTTGGACTTCATAAAGAAGTCCATAACATCAGGTAATTCACAGGTTACTCTCTGGTGTTATGACTGGGAAGCATGAGTACTTGTTTTGGTCACTAGTGATGTATTTCATATTTGATTGTTACTTCTAGGTTTCTTCCCTCACTGTGCAAGGCTTCAGAAGAATGGGTCTTACAGAACAGTGAAATATCCACAGACTGTTTTTATACACCCCAGCTCGGGCTTGGCACAGGTGAGCCATGCAATATCATCCATGTTTTATCGTTAAAGAAGTAGGAAGCTAATTGTTTGAATGGTTTTGCTTTAAAGTTGCAACATCAGAGCTAATTATGTACTTTTTATCAGATATTGTTATCTCTTGGAACTCATTAATACTTGTCTAAAAGCTGTTTACTGTCGCTCCTTGTGTGAAAGGAACCATAGAACAGGCGTTTATAGAGATCTTTTTTGCCCTTTTTGGGAAACCAAAGCTTGGAGATCTATGTATTGACTTGCTTCTTTCAGGTACTCCCAAGGTGGGCTGTATACCACGAGTTGGTTCTTACTACAAAGGAGTACATGAGGCAGGCAAGTTTGCATTCCATTTTAAATCTACTTCTTCATACACTTCTTCCGTTCAAGTGACATTGGTTTGGACCAACTAAATATGGGGGATGACTGCAGGTAACCGAACTAAAACCAGAGTGGTTGGTGGAAATAGCCCCTCATTTTTACCAGATGAAGGATGTTGAAGATTGTAAGCCCTCTCTCTCTAACTGTGTGTATGTATGTGATATGATATGCATATAGGGATCTTACATCTAATCGAACATCAAAATGCTATCAGTTTGATGTGCTGGATGTGCTATATTCAGATGAACATCAATTATTTTTATTGGAGGATTACGTAGAAACTCACTTTAAGCAATTATATGCTTAATATTTGTTTGCGCAATATGACACTAACATTTTTATATCCTTTGATTTTGTGAATACGGCAGCGGGATCAAAGAAAATGCCACGTGGTAGAGGACTACCTAATAGCAGCTAGTTGCAAGCTGGGTGGCTAGGGGATGGAGAATTGTCCAGTATTATGAGGTTGCTTAATCGAGTGAAATTAAGAACTGCAAATATGATCCCAATTTGAAAGGTAGAGATTATATATGTGGGTTACTTGTCAGACTTCCGCTGCATCACCCTCTGGATCAATCCGTACAGCTAATTCAGAAAGTACTTCTGTTGTTGGTCTTCCAGGCCACTGCATAATTCTTCAATCTAAACTAAAATCGGCTCTATAAAAATTTTGTGGATCGAGTGTTCAATCTTTCATTCTTTTCATGTTGTACAAAATGCGTGGGAAAGGTTGCATAGTCACTAACAGCTGCCCAGTAGGATTTAGTTGCATTTTCACTAACTGCTGCGGAGGACAGGATTTAGTTGCATTTTCACTAATTGCTGCACAGGAAAGGATTTGTGTAAAATTTTTCTGTACATGGAATTAGCATAATGCTTGAAGGTACGAAGTTGGTTGCAGCTTTTGTCAGCTTTAGCTTAGAAACTGTAAGTAAAGCACAGTTCTGACTGGTATGTTACCTGTATGTGACTGTATAAGCGCAGCACCGTTTTGACTGGTATGTTGCCTGTATGTGACTGTATCTGGTCTGTGACCAATCCTATAAGCATTATGAATTCTTTCATATAGTTATGCATTCAAGTCACAATGCTCGACGGTTCGTCTTTTGGCAATTGTTTTCAGTTTCGTTCATTATTGCAGTGTAATTACTTAAGAATGTTGAATTCCTGTCAACTAGCTTAATGTGCCGCAATCTGAACCTCGTTTTGTCGAAGGAATATGTTCTTTTTCCTAGAGATGGAGAAAAGCTTGTATTCTGTCCAGAAGGAGAAGTTAAATTTGGCTTCTGCAAAAAAGAAGGATTTGGGCATAAGTTGTTGGACTTGAAATTCAGTCAGAATTTGATCAAAAGCCCTCGCGTATACTTATGTAGTTTAATCAACCCATTATCATAGCTGCAGTCGCTCAAACAAGTTAATGCTGCCATGTTACGAGGAGGACAAGCTTGGGCTGTGATTTTCATCTATTAGTTGAGTTTTTTTCTTTGTTCTGATCCAGTATTTAACTCCAACTTTGATCAACACGTGAGGTAAAAAAATTGGATGACATCCCTTTGTCTCTACTTACCAAGAAAAATACGATGCATAGTGGAACAGATTAGGTTTCCTCTATTTCGTAAGTGAAGTGTCAGGAGCAGAGAATGGTCATGAAAGTCTTAGTTTTGCTTCAACTCAATAAACTTGCTAGTATGAAATTCTACTTTGACATTTTATGATTTATTAAGCTTGTATTTGAGGATCACATTGACTTTCCCAAAGGCAAGTGTAATGGATGGTGAAAATGTATATTCATTAGTTTCTTAGTTCATAGAATTTTGAATCAACTATTGTCCAGTGTTTTTAGTGAGTTTTTCATGTCTAACTTCTTGCTTTTCGTTCTGAATTAACTATTTTTCAATGCCAAACATAAAATTTAAATTTCAAATATAATGTTTGAAATTCGATTTTGATTACTCATTTTTATTAAAAAGATAAAAGCTTGTTTATATGTATACCCAATTACCCAAATCGTAACCAGTGTTTCTAAGTTGGGAAAAACGATAATATGACGTTCTTAGAAGAGGGCGAGGGCGTCGCGAGTAGGAGTTCTCTAGGTTTTCCACAGCTGCATATTCACCATGAGATAGCTTGGTATGTTCTTATCTATGATCTTTAGTGCTCCATTTGGCAGCCATTTTCTAATGCCACATGCAGTGCTATCAAGATTATACTTAATGCTAGCTGTTTAAAAGCATATATACTTTACCTCTCTGAAACCACCCATCAACGAGGACTTCATTTGCTAAATCATTTCGTTTGTGGTAGCGAGAGAATAAGGTATTGCCCCTTAAGACAGGAGTTGGAATCCTCAAAATAACCCTGTCATGTTCAATGCGCAAGAAGACATCGTTTTGGGTATTGAAACGGTTATTTTAAACGGAAGATGTAAACTGTTAAGAGAGAGCTAATCCTCGAGGAGTGTCAAATAGTGCATCATATCTCATCTCTGGCATAGTCTCAAGTGTTGCATCAATTACTGTCATAGAATACACATCTCCAATTGATATAAAAACAACCTCCACAGCTTTCAGTGAGACATATGATTACGAAAACAATGAAATAAGTTGGAGAGGAGATCGTCAATATTACAAAACGGCAAAGAAGTAACGAACAATCCTGAGATATAGAATATAATCTCCTACGCACCATATATCCTTGTGATAA
>JANIIA010000008.1:24574432-24584475 GCA_027478495.1 Erythroxylum alaternifolium
GCCCCTTGTATGGTGAGATCAGTGGGTAAGCCCAAGTCCCTGGTCAGTTGAGGCACATCTTGCAATTTACATCCTCCACCAATCCCGAGGGTACGAAGAATGGGGGCTCATAATGTTGGAGTTCAACATTTAAGATTATACTTAATGCTAGCTGTTTAAAAGCATATATACTTTACCTGTCTGAAACCACCCATCAACGAGGACTTCATTTTTTAAATCATTTCGTTTGTGGTAGCGAGAGAATAAGGTATTGCCCCTTAGGACAGGAGTTGGAATCCTCAAAATAACCCTATCGTGTTCAATGCTCAAGAAGATATCGTTTTGGCTATTGAAAAGGTTATTTTAAACGGAAGATGTGAACTGTTAAGAGAGAGCTAATCCTCGAGGAGTGTCAAATAGTGCATCATTATCTCATCTCTGGCATAGTCTCAAATGTTGCATCAATTACTGTCATACAATACACATCTCCAATTGATATAAAAACAACCTCCACAGCTTTCAGTGAGACGTATGATTACGAAAACAATGAAATAAGTTTGAGAGGAGGCAAAGAAGTAACGAACAATCCTGAGATATAGAATATAATCTCCTACGCACCATATATCCTTGTGATAAAGTGGAATAAGAGGTAATCCTTAAGAACTCCTCCACATGCTTAGCCAAAGGAGCTATACGTAATTAAGGATGGCAATATTTAGCCTGTGAGCCTAAATTTAGTTGTTTTTAACGGGCCGACCTATGAGTCAGGCTTAGGCCTAGGTAAACTCGAGGTCTAATTATTTTAAACAAAATAATATCGTTTTGCTTAGAAGAGTTGAAGCTTCGGGTAAACTTGGGTCTGAGCACCCCAAATCTTAATTTAATTAAAAAAATAAATTATTCTATATTTTTAATTTTAAAAAAATTATTTTAAAAAACTTAACAGGGGTTGGCCCGTAGCCCAGCTCATTGCCTAATGGCAAGATAAGAACTCTACCTCCTAATGCTTGTTTTATATAGAAAATAAAGCAACAGAATAACTTAAGAGAATGATATTTTTTTTATTCTCCTACTATACTCAAATTTTTAATCGATTATCTCTACTATTTCTTTAAGCGGGAGATTTTCATGTGCAGAGTTTAGAACTTGATTATAGAGAATATCTGGTTTTTATTTTATTTAATAATATTAAACAAAAGTATACATTTTTAATGAATTTATGATAAGTTAATGTATAATTTATACTCACTGATATAATAAAAATTCCAGGAATATAGGGACTGCAAAAGGACACAAGGAATCTGGAGCATAATCAGAACGATGAACACAAAAAAGATGCAACCTTTTGGTCCCTTCTTCGGTCTTGGTAATACAATCAATCATCATCATACTCTACGTAAACTACTAAGCAAATTTCTTTGGAGAGCATGTACTCTTGCCAAGGTTACCCTGATCAGCCAAAAATATAACAAATCCATTCAGACATAAATGCCAAAACACCATAAACAAAGTTTCTCATAAATGGCGAAGATTTCATAACAAAGAGACTTCCATTGACAGAGTCTAGGAACCGAGGTTGCAATGGCTCATCCAGAGGAGACCACAAATCAGAGCGTTAAACCAGAAATGTTCAGGTTCAGTCCGCGCTACAACGACAGCACCCTCTACGACTCCTATGAGCTTAGAGCTGTAACCAACCAAATCAATAGGGCTATGAGAGGATTGAATAGCTCATCACCTACTATGATGTCCTACTTCAGATCTCCCTTTTGTAATCAACGCTTGGATAGTATCCAGAAGGAGAATGCAAGAACATCAAAGAACAAAATTACATACTTGAGGTCGACTTCTGCGCCTTTCATGATAGGGGCACGCACAAAAACTGCATGGGCAACTGCCAGAGGACGTTTGAGCAGGATCTGGAAGAAGGCAAAGCAAGGATGTATTAGGACCGTGCATAGAAGATGGGATTAATCGCCTTCTCAAAAACCAAGCTGTAAATTATCCAGCGTGCATATATCGTTATGTCAAACCATATTTAAAAACTTCCATACGACAATTCTAGTGGGATAAACTTGGTTGTTCCAATAATTTCTTGTCGTGCAGAAATACCTCCAGACGTGTTGCTCTTCAGTCTAAACAAAATTATACTTAAAAACAGAATTTATAATGTTATTTTATGGCCTTGCAGCAAATCAATTAGATGCAAATTAACGTATAACATTATTTTGAATTAACGAAAAGGCTTTATTTATCTTTATGTATTAATTTAATTAATATTTTATGTTTTAATACTAAAGGTAAAATCCTTTAAATAATTACTGTGTAATTGAAATTATGATGAGATTATAATTATGAGATTCAATTTACATTTATGTATTATTCTTAAATATTTCTAGTTGTAGTTTCATCAAGATGGGATATTGTTGAAACGGTAAAACTAGCATGCATTATGTTTCTTTCTTATGAAGAAAGTAATTGATCTTATAAATTAAAGTATAGAGATACTTAAACTAATGCGTGGGTGATTATTAGAGAATAAGTCACTGAATTGACCCGATTATGAGAATTTCAGATGAAAATTACTTATGTCTCTGTGGATTATCTCATAATAATGATTGTATAATTGATCCTTATATTTAAGATTACCAAGGTATCTCGTGTGGGAATTACTATGTTTTATTGCTACTTATGAATCGTCCTATGATAATTTAGTCGGTAGTAATTAGATACAGTATGAACCATACAAAGATAGTTGAGTAAGTCAAATATATGAATCGTCACTCTAAAGTAATTAGCGAGAATATTCTACTGTTACTAATTAGTAATGATTTATGGAATTATCTGGTCATAATGAATTGACATTTGAAAAGGTGTTTTTAATTTCAATTATAAATCAATTACTAATTAGTAAGAACGAATATGATTGGATGATAAGAGTAGACATTGTATCAATAATCCGTCCAAGTGGATATTGAATGATGAAAGAATTAAATTATACATATAGCCATGCATGGACAGGTTAAGTCAATCACTTTGACATTCAAGATAGTTGGTAATTAGCTAGACATCAATTATGATTTATGATTATGAATTGTATAATTGGAGAATTAAAGATAAATTAAAAAAGTTTTAATTTATCTAATTCTAATTGAGAATTAGAATCATAATTTATAATCATTGTCAATTTATTAGGAACATAATGTGTCACACATCAAAGAGCAATTTGTGAAAGAAAAATCAATTTAATGAAGTTGGACTTAATTATAAAGTTTGAAAAACTTTGGGGATCAAATATAAGCTATTTTATTTTATTAAAATTCAATTAATTATAATTAGAATTTGATTTTAATTATAATTAAAGAAATTTAATTTTAATTAAAGACACTTATGATTTTTCTATTTAAAAGGGAAAAACATTTTAGAAGCTAACACTTTGTCTTCTTCCTCTCAAAATCAGTCTTGAGAATTGCTCTGTGGATGCCATCCAAGGCTGGACATTTGAATAGCTTGTGATTGATCAATAGGAAAAATTTAAAGGTTTTTCAACAGGAAGACGAACAAGGTACAATTTTTAATTAGTTTTCTGTTTTATTCAAGTTTATTCAATTATCGGGATCTGATTGGAATCTGTAAAAGTTTTGTTTTCTGTTGCATCCATGATTTGATCACAGTTAGATTTAAACAATGGTATCAGAGCCTCTTTTAATTGTATCTCTTGAATTAGAGGCTTATTTAGTTTGATTATGATAATATGTTAAGGTTTGAAGAACTGCAATGTGCATGTTATTCGAGACTGTTCTTGTTTCATCATGAAAATTGTTTTATGTATTTCTCTGTGTAAAGTTACACTTGTGCAATATTTATGAAATATTAATTCGCATGAGTGTTCTGTTGTTGCCTAAGCCTATGTTTATACGATGTTGGAAATTGTTTCTATTTGATTTGTCTATGTCAAACAAATGGTTTCACGGCATGGCTTTTGAGAAACTTGCATTTAAATTCTAGAAATTGTTTCCATATGCATGCTCTATTTTATGTTCATCCAACTACCATTTTTTATTTTTCGAATTTTTCCTTTTCTCTACTCTTGCTAATGACTCAGATATGAACTTGATTGTGTTCTTTGTGGATTATACTGCCTGTTATGCCTATATTATTTTCCCCCTTGTTGTTTGATTTTGGATTTGAAGCATTTAGTTTATGCCTACAAACAAGCGTATTTACTATTTGAGAGGGGCGATATGGCGATTATCGCCCCTCTATGCGAACGAGGCATTGCTTGACACCATTGGGTGGTGTCAGTGATGCCTCGCTATGCCATTGGCTGGTGTCGCTGGCATCGACGTCGCTTGCGATGCCAGACATTAGCGATGCCGGCGTCAATCATTAGACGAAGGTGGAGCGATGGATGATGGTTAGGAAATGTGGGAGATAGGTGTCGGTTGGAGACAAGATGGGGACATGTGGGACAACAACGTGAGGGAAGCAGAAGTGCGGGCGTCGGTTTAAAAAAAGTGGGAGGGAGGTAGCTGCAAAAGCAGACGGTAGCTTTTGCAGAAGACGATGCTTACACGCGCCACAGTCTTTGGAACACGTCTGTAGCATACGCCAATCAACCTCCTGCTGCACGCGCCCACTTGTCATCATTTGACGCGTGCAGGGCGCGTGCCAGACACCCTCCTATCCTTCTTTTATTTGTTTTTAATAGAGATGGCAAAATTGGCCTGATCCGTTTTTGACCTGGGTTGACTGGGCCACGAGCAAGTCACGGGTCGACTATGGTCCCCGCTCATTATTTCCAAAATGATGTTATTTTGGAAATTTTTTATTAAAAAATAAATGGGCCCGATATGCCTGTGGCCTGTCGGGCGATAGGCCACGTCTTGGTCAACCTGTGGCCGGGCTAGGCCACGCGCCAGCCCATTAACATCCCTAATTTTTAAATGTTTATAAAACCTTAAATTGTCAATTTAATTAATTTAATAGAGATTAAATTAATTTCTAGTCCTGATAAAATTGAAAAGTGTTTTACTAAATTTTGAAAATTATTTTCGAAGGGAATTTTATTAGGAAAAATTTTGGAATTTAATTTAATTTTTCAAGAGTTGAATTATTAAATTAAATTTATTATCAAATCAATAATTAGAATCAAACAAAAGTTTTAAATAATTTCTTTCATAATTAGATTATGTTTGAAGTTATAAATATAATGAGATTATATGATTTTGATGAGATCAAAAATTTTTAAAATTTTAAATCCCTCAATAAAATTTTAAGTACATGTTAAGAACGTGATAGTTGCCTTCCATTGTTTGAGAATAAAACCAGAATTCTGTTTATTGTTTGGCCTATTGAGTAAACTCAAGGTCACTTCAACTCGGATATGTTTTATCTTAAATTAATGGGTCCTACTTAAGTAAATTTGTATGATTTGGATGAGTAAACTCATGATTATATAGATTTAGAGATAGGGTTAGGAATATTATATGTGATATTTTTGGCAAAAGTTGTCACCTAACGGTTCTAGGAGTCACATGAGATGTGATTGAAAAATAGTTTTATATCTAATTTAATTTTAGTTTGTTTGTTGAGCAAACTCAAGATCAATTAATTTTAAATAGGATCCTAGCCCGTTAGGAAATTATTTGATAAGTTTTTGATAAAATAGTGAGGGAAATTATTTTGAATAAAATACTGGGAGTAATCAAATAATTTTAAAGTCCTTATTTTATTTGATTTTGGATATAAACTAATATATGATCCTTTGAAGATGAGTACCAATCTAACATTGAGGAGCATTATGGATGCTAAAAAGCTGACTGGACCAAACTTTTCGAATTGATTACGAAACTTAAGAATAGTTCTTAGGCCAAAAAAAAGAAGTTATACATTCTTGATACTCCTGCTCCATCAGAACCTTGTTTAGATGCAACTGATGAAGATTGGGAGAAATATCATCATTATGTTAATGAAGTTGAACAAGCTACATGTGTGATGTTAGCTTGCATGTCTGTTGAACTTCAGAGGCAACATGAAAATATAGATGCACATACTATAATACTACATCTTAAGGAATTATTTGGTGCACAAAGTAAGGTAGAGAGATATCAAATCTCCAAGGCACTATTTCAATGCAAGATGACAGAAGGATCTTCAATCAACCTTCATATGCTGAAGATGATTGGGTATGTTGAAAAATTGGCCCAATTAGATTTTGTCATGGACCACAAGTTAAGCATTGATCTAGTGCTGCAGTCTTTAAGTTTGAGCTTTTTACAGTTCGTCATGAACTTCAACATGAACCAGAAGGACATGACATTGCCTTAACTATTGAACATGCTCAAGACTGCAGAAGGGTGTTTTAAGAAGGAACCCAGTTCTGTACTTATTATCGGTTCTTCTAAAAGTAAGAAAAAGGGTTTAAGAAGAATAATAACAAGAAACAGAAGACTTTTACTAATGTATTAAAGGCCAAAGGAGATGTCAAGAAGAAGAGCAATGATAAGGGCACATGTTTTCGTTACGGAATCAACAGACATTGGAAGAGGAACTGCCCATCTTATCTTGCTAGCCTGAAAGATAAGAAGCTTAAGGAAATTGTCTCTTTAAGTATATTTATGATTGAGATAAATCTTTCTACTTCTATTCCACATTTTTAGGTATTAGATACTGGTTACGGTTCTCATATATGTAATAACTTGCAGATGTTAACAAGGAGTAGATCATTAAAGAAAGGCAAAGTGGACCTGCGAGTTGGCAATGAAGCAAGAGTTGTTGCATTAGCTATAGGAACTTATAGTTTAACTTTGCCATCTGACCTTGTATCAGAACTTGACAATTGTTATTATGTTCCTGTTATTACAAGAAACATTATTTCTATTTCTTATTTAGATTTGAATGCATTTGTATTTGTAATTAAGAATAATAATTGTTCTTTTTATAAAGATGATGTTTATTATGGATCTAGATTACTTATAAATGGTTTGTATGAGTTAGATCTTGAAAGATCAATTCATAATATAAATAGTAAGAAAAGAAAATTAAGTAACCAAACTCCATCTTATTTATGGCATTGGAGGTTAGGTCTCAATGAAACTAGAATCAAAAAATTACATAAAGAAGGATATTTGGATCTTTTTGATTATGAATCATATGAAACTTGTGAATCTTGTTTATTAAGAAAGATAACCAAACTACCCTTTAAGGGAAAGGGACAACGTGCTAGTGAGTTACTAGAATTAATACATTCAGATGTATGTGGGCCTATGTCTGAAATTGCTAGAGGTGGATTCTTGTATTTTATTACATTCACAGATGATCATTCTAGATATAGTTATGTGTACTTGATGAAACAAAAATCTGAATCATTTGAAAAGTTCAAAGAATTTGGACTAGAGGTTGAGAAACAAACTAGCAAAAGTATTAAGACACTTAGATCAGATCGAGGTGGTAAATACTTAGACCACGAGTTTCTTGGTTACTTAAAAGAGAATGGAATTCTTTCACAATGGTCTCGTCCTGCAACTCCACAAGATAATGGAGTTTCTGAGAGGAGAAATCATACACTATAAGATATGGTACGTTCCATGCAGTCCTTCCTATGTCCTTTTGGGGATACGTAATTGAAACCGCAATATATATTCTAAATAGGGTTCCATCTAAATCAGTTGATAAGACACCATATGAGATATGGACTGGTAGAAGATCTGGATTATCACACTTAAAGATTTGGGGATGTGAAGTTTATGTAAAGCGTGCTATATCTGATAAGCTTCAAGCTAAATCAGATAAATGCAAATTTATGGGGTATCTAAAAAAGAGTTTTGGTTATCAATTATATCATCCTATTGAGCAAAAGGTGTTTGTCTCAAGACATGCTACATTCTTAGAAAGAGAATTTTATTTTGAAAGAAAGTAGTGGGAATGAGGTTGAACTTAGAGAAGTTCAAGAGCAACAAATTCACATCGAAATGGAGCAAGAATCTTAAGTTGATACATATCATGTACAACTGAGAGTTTAAGAGACACATAGTCTGCAACAAACTAGTAAGATACGTCATTCTCTGACTAGATTAGATCTACATATTGAGCAAGAAAAGGATAACATATCACACATACATGATGAGCCTACTACTTTTAAAGAAGTAATGTCTAATAATGATTCTTTAAAATGGCAAGAAGCTATGAGATCTAAAATGGAATCCATGTACACTAACCAAGTATGGTCTTTAGTTGATGCACCTACTAGTATTGTACCTATTGGATGCAAGTGGGTTTTTAAGAGAAAAACTGACATGGATGGTAATGTACATACGTACAAAGCAAGGTTAGTGGCTAAAGGTTACAAGCAAAAACAAGGGGTTGATTTTGATGAAACCTTTTCGCCAGTAGCTATGCTAAAATCCATCAGGATCTTATTAGCTATAGCAGCATATCATGATTATGAAATCTGGCAAATGGATGTCAAAACTGCATTTCTCAATGGGAATTTGCAGGAGGATGTATATATGATACAACCTGAAGGTTTTGAATCTAAGAGATTTCCTAATCAAGTATGCAAGTTGCAAAGGTCCATTTATGGACTTAAGCAAGCGTCACGAAGTTGTAACATCCATTTTGATGAGACAATTAAAGAGTTTGATTTTATAAAAAATGTGGATGAACTATGTGTCTATAAGAAGGTTAGTAGGAGTGCAGTCATTTTCTTGATACTATATGTGGATGACATATTTCTAATTGGAAATGACATACCTATGCTATAGTCAGTAAAGATTTGGTTATCCAAGAGCCTCTCTATGAAGGATATGGGAGAAGCAGCTTATATTCTGGGAATAAAGATCTATAGAGATAGATCAAAAAGGTGGCTTGGTTTGTCCCAATCCACATACATAGATAAAGTGCTAAAGAGATTTAGCATGGAGAATTCCAGAAGGGGATTCTTACCCATATCGCATAGGATTTCTCTCTCACAGAGTATGTGTCCAAAGATATAAGTGGAGAGAGATAAAATGGATTGTATTCCATATGCTTCGGCAATTAGATCAATTATGTATGTGATGCTGTATACTAGACCAGATGTTTCTTATGCTTTGCGCATAACGAGTAGGTTTCAGTCTAATCCTAGTGAGGGTCACTGGACGGCTGTGAAAAATATCTGAAAGTACTTGAGAAGAACTTGTCTTGGTCTATGGAGGAGATGAGCTAAGAGTTCAAGGATATTCAAATGCTAGTTTCCAGTCAGATCACGATGATAGTAGATCACAGTCAGGGTACATCTTCATTCTAAATGGTAGTGCAGTAAGTTAGAAGAGTTCCAAATAACCAACCATTGCAGATTCAACGACAGAAGCATAGTACATTTTAGTGTCATAGGCGACAAAGGAAGCAGTTTGGATCAAGAAGTTCTTCACTGAACTTGGAATCGTTCCTAGCATTGTTGAGCCTATAATATTGTATTGTGACAACAATGGTGCTATTGCGCAAGTAAAGGAACCTAGGTCTCATCAACAGTCCAAACTTGTACTCAAGAAGTTTCACTTGATTAGGGAGATAGTGGAGCGGAAAGATATAGCATTAGAGCGAGTTCCCACCGAAGAGAATCCAACAGATCCTCTTACTAAGTCATTGTCTCAAAAGAGACATGATCGACATATGAATGGATATAGTATTAGATTCATAGGGGATTGACTTTAATGCAAGTAGGAGATTGTTAGTTTATGCCCTTGCAACCAATCAATTGGATGCAAATTAATGTATGACATTATTTTGAATTAATGAAAAGGCTTTATTTATCTTCATGTATTAATTCAATTAATATTTTATGGTTTAATACTAAAGGTAAAATCCTTGGAATAATTACTGTGTAATTGAAATTATGATAAGATCATAATTATCAGATTCAATTTACACTTATGTATTATTCCTAAATGTTCCTAGTTATAGTTTCATCAAGACGGGATATTGTTAAAATGATAAAACTAGCACTGTAACATCCCGTTTCCAGAGAACGGGTCAGACCAAAGAAACGGGTCCAGATGTGGTAAATTATCACATCTCATGCT
>JANIIA010000008.1:24617254-24644666 GCA_027478495.1 Erythroxylum alaternifolium
CTATTATTATTATTGTTGTTGTTGTTGTTGTTGTTATTATTGTTATTGTTGTTGCTGTTGTTGTTGTTGTTGTTGTTGTTGTTGTTATTATATACATGTATAGAGGCATGCAATTCAGGAAGTTTTCTAAATATTAGAAGTGTCATGCGATCGTCATCCCAAATAGGTATATGTTTACTCTTTTTCACGTTAATTCTACATTGATGTAGGGTAGGATAGAAGCTGCGTCTCTTTGACCTTTAAGTGGGAAAACATTGATCAGATACGTCTTTACCTTTCGTTTCTCTAACTTTTGTGATACTCCACTTACTAACCTTATGTCTCTACCAGCATAAAACAAGCCTTTTTTAATTCTATTTATTTATTTTATTTTTATTTACCTACTTTTTTTAGCATATAAGTTTTAAATATCTACTCTTTTAATCTGCATCATTTTTTTTATTGTCACATTTGCATGTAGGTCTACCGAAAATAGCATCTCTACTTTATAGGAGTAAGGTTACGTACTATCAGACCTCCCCAGACTCCGCTTTATTGTGAAATTTCGGACTGAGTGCGATGATGATAAGTAGGTTATAAAAGTGATGCAGCTCTTAACTTATTATGAAGATGCTAGGCAGCCCAATGGGATGCAGAGAGGAGAGAACAAAGTTCTAGCTCAAAGAATTAAAAAACTTGGTAAAGTAAATTTTCAAGGCACAGCTTTTGATGGATGATCAAAAGTTACAGTTTTTGAATAATTCTTAAGCCATAATGATATTGTCAATAATGTTCTTTCCATGCACATTGCACATTGGCATGGATTGATGAATTCAAGCAAATATTCTCCTTGATCTTTTGTCAAGCATTTTTGCAATGATTTTGTAAATAACATTGCAGCATACAATATGTCTATAATCATTTGAAAGTTAAAGGATTGGGTACCTTTGAAACTGGACATAGATAAGTTTTGTGTAGTTGAGTGAGCATTCTACCAGATTTGAAGATTTCTTTAAACCAATTCTTTTTTCAATGGCCACTGATTGATTTTTTTGCAAGTTGTATACAAGTTTTGGGTCTGGATACTCCAACACTTAGCATATCTTGCAAACCAAATCTCGTTGACTCTTTCATTATCATTCGTATCCAAGTTTAGATTCTTTGAAATCCATTCCTGCAAATTTCACAGTATACGTTAATATATTTTATTAAATAAGAATCATTTGAAACATTAATCTTGTTTCATTACAAATAAGAACAGAGGTAACATAAGGCCCTTTTTTTTCCGACTCTTTTGCTTCTACTTCTCTTTTTTCCTTACTCTTCTTGATTTTCTCTCATTTTCGTGCTTGGTGACATAAAATTACAACATCAACTTCTTTTGTTTGTGATTTCTTCTTTCCCAACATTAATTTTCTGCTATATGTGCTGTGTAGTTTTTAAGTCCTTGTATCTTTGTAATCTATTTGCAAAAAATTGTTCTTGTACCATTATAACGTTGTTCTTTTATTTTATGAAGTTTTTTGTGGTTGGTTCGTTTTTGGTGAAGAACGAACCGATGCTACTCTTTGCCCTCAATTAACGGTCCCATAGAAGAGAAGAGGAACCATTGAGAGGATGGCAATGAATTGGTAAACGTCTGGGCTGATGGTTGGATAATTCGTGTTCGAGTTTTGGCAAATTTCGAACCAGAGTTGTGTTTACGCTAAGCATCCGCTTGATCACCCTACCTAAGTCCATATACTCTTTCACCAAAGTCAGTAACCCCACGTCCACCAATAAGGTTAGGATCTTCTCTCCTTCATCAACCACATTCTCCTCCTTTTGTGAACGCCACTCTTCTCACTGTGTAATTAGTTCTAAATGTAAGATTTTAAGGCTTTAATTTTGTTTATAATTAAAATTTAAATTAACTAATATTTATTAATTTAATTATGAATTTAAAATATAATTAGATTTTTAATAAAATTTAAATTATTTGAATATTATTTTTAAGAGTCCTAGGTTAAGTTATCAATTACAAGTAGTAATTTTATGTTATATCATAACTTAATCTCGTCTTAATTTCAAATTACAATCAAAATCTTTTGTTAAATTTAAATATACAAGAAAAAAAAGACAAATGAAATCTTGTTATATTTCTATTTTATTACAATATTCACATTATTCTTTTTTAACCCAAAAATTACAAAAGAAAAACAGAAAAATAAAGGGATAACAACAGCTATTGAAAAAACAATAACTTGTCAAGTAAGAAGAAAGGAGTGAAAATAGAACAAAAATTACAGACGAAAACAGAGATAAGAGTAGTGACACTTAAATTAATCGAAGAACACAAGTAATCAACAAAACTCTCCAATCCATGGTTGCCTTACCACGATATAGACAAAATGAAGGTAATATTAATAGGAATAGAGTATCTGAAAGAAAGTCTATTATAGTCAATGGATATTCAACTCAACAATATGTCCCCAAAACTGGAAAACGATCGTGACAGAACAATCCAAATGAAAGAAAGAAAGAAAGAAAAGAACACTCCCATCAGTTGACTGCCCTCATGCTATGCTATTATTTACTGGGCAAGCAACAAAAGATAAAAGGGAAACCGAATAATACAAAAATGTAGTTGAGAGTTATTTTATACGTTTTGAGTTGCACTTTCTCCTGATTTGCAATTAAATAAAAGGAAGAGATAATCCAATTTTGCATACACGATCTTGTCATTTTTCTTAAGAATGAGAACACAACAGTGACCAGATTGAAAACATTAAACGGCCTCCATCTTTTTCATGGAGAAAGTCTAGTATCCAGCTCTCTATATTCTCACTACTCACTCATAGGTTTCTATGGTGAGCATGTTGCCACTTGCCAGTAAATAAGATTAAAAAAATGTTAAAGAAGCAAGAGAGATTTTGGACTGGAGATCACTGGGAAATAAAGTGAGAAAATCAATTAATTAATTATCAAAGTGAAAGACATTGTACCCCGTCAGGGAGATTCCTAGGCATAGGAAGAGCAGTAACATATCTCTGAGGGCAGGATTTCTGAACAACTGCAGAAGATGATGACGTCTCAGACACATCTGCTTGGTTCCGGCCATGGAACTTGGCAAAACGATTAATAACAGAAACTTTCCCTAGGTCTTGACATTCAAGTCTCAAATCCGAAAATGATAAACTCTGATCCAATCTGCAGCATTAGTCATAAACAAAATGCACACTATGAAAAAGCCATCACAAAAGATGCCGTGGTAATTTGAGATTGACAACATTTCTGCACAAGTATAAAAAATGAGTAACGTTTTGAACACATAATGCATCTTCTGTAACGACTCTTTTCAATTGTATCATTTACATCTAGGCTTATGTTTGATAGACAACCTTCTTACTTTTTCATAAATTGTTTTACATGTCATCTGTAAGAGTTTCTCTGAGATCATATGCATCCTAAAATTTATGAGTTTAAGAATATAAACAAATTTAGGTTAAACAACAATGCTCACTGAAGAAAGAGTGAAGTGTGATTTCTAGGGAAGTGTTTCGTGAAAATCCACATCCATAAACCATGCTTGCCAAGGTCAAACAAATAAAAATAATGCTGACAACCAAGACTCCCACCCACCCAGTCTCTAAGAACAAAACGATTAACCTTTTCAAAATGGAAAAAAAAAATTATATATATATATATATAATACTCCTATCCAATGCCTCTAAATCCTATTCATCAGACACCATGCAGAACTTAAAGATGGTGGCAGCATACAAGGACAATCTAATTTGGGATAAAAAAGAACATTTTGATACAGATAAATATAACTAGATTAAACTTTTTCTGTGGCCTACTGATGTATTAGCAGAGTTAGGCTTCAGGACTCCATTGTTTAACATGGGACAAGGATAAGCCCAAAAAGCATCCAAATGCTCCCTAAAAAAGGCTAAAAAGAATGAAAAGGGCTGGATATAAAAGAAACCGAGATGTAGCAACCAACCGAATACTAGAATTGGACACGCAAAGATTTACCTCAGCACCACATTTTCTATCTTCTTAGCTCTGCTCACAAAACCTTCCATAACCTTTGAGAAGTACTCATCACTCATCGTGTCACATGTTTTAACCTTCTCTGTGAGCCTGAGAACAGGAAGAAACAAGGACAATCATTATACAATAAAAAGATGATACAAGGATAAACAGGACTCATTTCACCAAACCATAAAAATTTGACCAATTTGATGGCAATGCTTACATATTTCCACTTTGCGATTGGACAGGAGTATCAGTTCCAGTGCAGAGGGCACTGCATGCATTTCCTATTGTTGTTCTAGCAGCAAAGTTTGCAACACTCTCACAATGTGAAACAGCATCTGCAGACATAATTGATGCCGGAGGAGGGTGAAAGAGCAGTTGCATTAGCTGTGTTGTCAGTATAAGCCTTCTTCTAGATCTAAGGACTGAAGGTCCATCTTCTAACATTTCAGTCTCCTCTTCAACCTGCCATTGGACATGAAACAATTGGAGCTCCCACACTAACTAAAAGCAAATATTTGTTTGGATGGTGAAAAGACAAGGAGGACAGTCGTAAGAGGAGATAAATAACTGATCCATTCTCCCACAACTTCCCTTTTTCTCCTCATTTACATACTTAGGAAAACGAAAACAAAAGAGCAAGCTCAAAAATTGTTGAGTAGAATTGACGAGACCTAGTACTGAGTATTACCTTCTCACTCAGCCGGTTTACTGCCAAAGCCCAATCCATTTCCACCGTACTGCAGTTATAAAAGAAAAAAGAAGTAACCCATAAGTTAAGACAATTCAAAACAAAGAAAATATGATTCAACTCTGCAATTTCTAGAGTAAAATTGCATTATGGAATCATAGTGCAGTATATGTCAATCACCTAATATTTTGAAGCTTTTGAAGACCCTGTGTCACTTCCTTTTGCCAAGATAGAAGTCCAGAAGTAGAACATTTACGCTTTTTCAGTCTCCTAGCCAACATACCAGTACCAGTACCAGCATCCGCATCATCAGAATGTAATAACTGAGGTGAAGTAAAATTCTCAGTCACTGACAGTGCATGATTCGAGCACTTTTGAAAGACTCCATACTGCCCATCATCAGCAGTAGCATTTCCTTGCGGCATATAACTATGGGCATGCAACTTATCAGACGACCTTCCAACGGGGAAAGGCAGTTCTGCAGTTTTCATGGTGGCATTTTTTGGTGTACCATATATGGATAATGTCTGCCCATTTTTAAAAGTTCCATATCGATCAAACCAGGATGGAGCCATTTGGGGACTGACATTAGAAGTCTCACATCTAAAAGGAGCTTCAACATTACTATTGACAAAATTATGAGGGTCATTACGTCCAAATGCAGGAACATCACTAGAGGATTCACTTTTATCACAACAATCAGTTGGTTTTGATGTAAAGTTTAGTATCTTAGAATCTCCAGATGCATTTAAGGTATGGCTTGCTGATGAATCTCTGACCATATTATGGTTTCCATAAAGTGGATGTCCTCCTTGGGGAGCCACCACCTTTGCATCCACAGCACCATCAGGACCTCTAAACCTCTTCAAACTCCTCAAACTTGGATCAACTTCTGAATCTTTCATGCCCTGATACTGATGCATTAGGTTGTAATTTTGAGGCAAAGTATTATTGGGTATTAGCGATCGGCCAAAAGCTTCAGTACTGCCAGGTTTTGAATGAGGTGTGTCATCAGAATAATCTAAAACAGCTTCTTTTCCATGTGACGTACTAATTCTCTTCTGCCCAGAATCATTCTCAGGTGAAACTTGCTGCTCAAGGTTTCCTTTTGATTGCTGCTCCTTCCCAACGAAACCATGTGAATTTGGAAGTCCAACATATTCAGTTAGACTGTTCCCTCCTCTTTGTGCATTTTGATCTTCTAGCTTCTGCAGTTGGGAAAAGGTTGTCTCTAAACTGTCAATTGATTCAACATTGGACTTCAGCATATTGGATGATACCCTGAAACGCTGACTGCCAACTGGACTCTGCTGCAATGAAGCACTGTTCCAAATAGCAGGAGACACTTTTGTAGGGACCCCATCCTGAGAGAAACCAGACATGTGGTCCTGCTGAGAAGCTGGAGCAGCTTCCAAGACTGGAAATTGTTGGATAGAACCGCTCGCATGGTTTTGGTTATGAGGAACCAAATGAGAGACCTCATTAGAGGAAGCAATGTCATTATCAGCTGTACTTTTGGATGTGCCTGGCAATGATGACAATGCTGGTTCACTGGTTTGAGCTCTATCGGTAGACTTCTCAATCTGTTTTAGCTGAGGAGTAAACCTATCTATAGATAGATTGACAGACGGATTGTAAGTTGACTGTCCAGCCTTATTATCCATTTGCTGATTCTCATTGTAACTTCTCACGTAAGGGAAGCCAGGAGAAAAGGTAGTAGATCTCTCTTTCTGGAAATGCTTATTATTTTGTCCTATTGCAGCAAACATGTTAGTCCTTAATTCTCTTTGAGATGTTTCACTTGAAAGAGGTAATGACTGGACAGAGGATGCAGAAGCCAGCCAGGCACGGTTCTTCTCTCCTATAATAGGACCAATGCTATTAGTTTGGTTATGCTTCGTCTGAGATGAGTTCCCAGAAGGTAATGCATGCTCTGGATGGGATAAGAATTGAGATGGGGGAGCCAGTTGTAAACCAAATCCTTGAGAAACAGAAGATTGATTTTTCTGAAGTGATCCATTCTGAAGTGATCCATCAGATGTCTCTGCTTGAGGCATCTCAGAAGATTGAGTGTGGTTGGAAGAGCTGGGGCGCATCACATTACCATGCTCCCTAGCTTGGTCCACTTTTTGAAGTAGCTCAAGCATAGTTTGACTGCAGTATATATATCATTCAACTTTCAAAATAAAAATTCCAACGATAACAATAAGATTTTCAGAAGGCCAGGAGGAAAATGATAGAACCATGCAAATATAACTCGTATCAATGACAAATTCTATAAGCAAGAATTGAAATACAAATAGAACATAACCAAAAAAAAAGACCAACTATATGATAGCTAAAAAAAATGCAAAAACTAGAAGGTAGATAAAAAAATCCAACTACCTTGATGTTGCGGTTTTTTTAACTGCATTTTCTTCATGGAAACTGGTTGAATGACCCTGTAAATAAATAAAAAATGAAATAATCAAAAGATTCTGACACCTGCAGGATTATTTAGTATGGAAAAAACGATATAGTCCCATGAAGCAACAGTCAGCTTCTCAATTACCATTGAGTTTCTAGCCAAATGGCTCGGAAAGTTTGACTGCCCAATGTATCCTAGGTCTTGAGCTTTTAATCCTTGTGAAACCTCGTGCACTGACTGTGAATGCACAGTATTTCTTGCTTCTTGAGAAGGGTCAATATCAACCTCCAAATCACCCATGGGATGATATTGAAATTTACGGATTCCAGAAGGCTTCCGAGCAACATGACTGGAAGACTTCTGTTTGCTTCCAGGAAAAGTACCACAATCATTAGCATTAAACCTCGAATTTTCTCTGCCTCCAGCACTTGAGGTCTGGTGAGACATATTTTCGAATTTATTAGTTGCATTTTCCCTCGTATTAACATTCTGTGAATCATGAGCTTCAACTGCCCCATTTTGCAAGTTATTATTTCCAAAAGAATGAAGAGTTGGACGGGTTTTATCCATATGAGCTTGATACTTTCTTGGAATCTCATTTATTTTAGCATTCACTGAAGAATCAAAATGCTTCCAAACATCAATACTATTACTGTTTGAAAGCTGTTGGCTGCTTTCCCGATTGGACTTGATGGTGCCTGAATCCGGCACTGCAGCAACCTGGCTGTGGTTAGAATTTTCTCTATTAACCTGCGGGCTCCCAATATGACCCCTTGCCCCATACAGAGAACTCTTCTCATCGGTACTCCGAGAAGTTTGTGCTGGGCTTTCAGTGTGCGGATCTTTAATAGCAACACCTGAGCTGAATGACACTGAATTATTGTAGTTCCAGCTACTAGGTCTGTCACTTTGTTGGCCAACTATATATGGTGGTGTGCCGTGATCTGTCCATGAACCAGGAAAGTTGTTTACTTTTGACTTTACATCTGAAGAATGAGAATCATTTTCGTATACATTATTGCCTACATCAATTTCCTGGTGTAAAAGGCCAGGATCTAACCATTTTAATCCTTCCACAGGAACCTGAGCGGTAAATTTCTGGGAAGAGCTATTCTGCAACCTATTGTTCTGTTCTGGAGAAGTTTTGACCCCTAATTGCTGAACTCCATCGTTGGAGTTACCAGATGGTGATAAGGGGCTAGAATTCAGAACAGGGGCAGTCTGCAAACCATTACTGGCCCAACGAAATGAGTGGTGTTTATTACTGTTATTAGCAGCTGGCATCTGCTGAGTCCCATCTGAAAGTTGGTTACTCCTGAAAGCTACACCACTCCACTCTTCTTGCAAACCTGCATCAGCACTTGAGGTTTCAGCTACAGCAGACTGCATGAGAGCACTCCAGCTCCCACTCTGCAGAGAAGGGAATGTGCTAAAACAATCTGAACCATCAAACATGTTATTACCACCTGAACCAACATTTGCGCCCTTACCAAAGGCTTCCCACAAGTTGTCATCTGAGCCAAACAAAATCTTTTCTTCAGTAGGATCCAAGGTAGCCACAGTTTTCGAAGGAGGAACTTGCGTCATAGTTTTCTCCTCTACCATTCCTAATGGACCAACCACCTCTTGCCTCCCAAGAAAATCTGGCATAAGTCCATTGCTTTGCTGTACATTTATTTTCTGCAAGCTTTCCAAACTAAATCCACTATTTACACCTTGATTGCCAGCACTGCGAATCATTCCTCTGCCCTGGTATCCCTGTCTGGACAATGAATTCCCTTCCTGAGTGCCAACTTGTTCTGAAAACCCAGAATAAGGATTAGCTGGAGATGAATTGCTGCTGCTTGATATCTGTTGCATTGTAGTCTTCTCTGTTTGCAGCGTTGAAAAGTGACTCGGAGTTACTCTTGTTCCAGAGATAGGAACACCATAAAGAGACTGATCAACCTGTTGAGGAACCATACCCATCAAACGTGATGCCTGGCCATGCTCCAAAGGGAACACAGATCCACTTGATGATGCTTGCAAAACTGGAGGCACACCACGGTGATGCCAGTTTGGACTACCAGCCATAAGTTCAGGGTGCCATGAATAGTTAGATGCATCATGTACTGGAATGCCATTAATCAAAGCCTGTGAATCATTGCTAGCTGCCTGTTGTGCATTTACAGAATTAAGTTGCCTTATTTCTTGCTGCTGCAGTTGTTGCTTCTGAAGTTGGTGTTGCTGCCTCTGAATTTCTTGCATTTGTTTAAATAAATATTGTTGCTGTAAAAGTTGCATGTCATTCATGCTTGGATGTTGCTTTGGTGAAGACTGCTGCATACCTGGATGATGGTCATTCATTTGCTGTTGCCCTCCAAAAAAGTCAAAGTTGACTGGAGATTCACTAGAATCTACCCTTGTTGTATTTTTCTGATTAAGCCCATAACCATTCCCTACCTGTGAGTCAAGACTTGAAACTCCTCTGGATGTTAAATTATGTCGATCGGCTTCTGTTTCCATTCCCAAAAAGTTTGCATCATTCTGCCTCGATGTAAAAACCTGATGCCCATGCATAAATCCATTCAGCATTGTCTCTTGGTTTTGGGATTGACTTCTGGCAAACTCAGGCTGCAATGTTGCCGGTGAAAAGTCAATACCATGCTGCATGATTGATGACCGGCTGCCATGTCCTCTTTCATAATCAGCTAATGTCAAACAAAAGAATATACTTAATAAAACAGAATATCTTAATCGTATCTCATGCATAAAGCTCAAATCAAGACATCCTTAGTGTCATAATTAGGGTTGCCCTGGGTTGAGTGGACTTTGGGCCGGGATTGGGCCAAAATAACCCGCCTGAAAGCCCAAAAGACCCACCGTCAAAACGACATCACCCAAAAGGGTTTTGCACCAGGTCCGAGGCCACCCCTACTTGTAGTGAAAAATAAATGACAAGAAACAAATATAGAGACAGTTTAGGATATAGTAGCCCAACTTCCAATGGTTTGCACAATTTATACCTGATGGCTGTATATTGTGATTCTTTAAGTTAGAGAAATGAGTGGTGCCGATCTGTCTATGATTTCCAGTCCACAGACTGTTACTTAGCCCGGACCAGCTCCCATCAATGACTTGCGAGGGGTGTTGACCCTGGGAGAACTTCTCCTGGCCAAAGAAATTATGTATCCTATCTCCAACTTCGTTGCCAGGCATAGATAACCCACTCCACAATTTTTTAGCAGCTTAATTCTGTGAGTGCGGAATCACAATCTAAAAGGAACACAAATAAGCCCAAATTTATGCATACAAATAACTGATTAAGGAAAAAATAAATGCTGAAATCTTTATCAGGATCAATAATCTCCAAACCTCTTCTCTTTCATTTAAGAGACACTCTTACAGCAATCTCCCTCCCACTCAAAAGCCCATACTGCATAAAACAATCAAAGACCTCAATAAAGGGTAATAATATCACATTATATCAATGGCCAAGACTAACATACTAATAACTATCAGCAAAGTGTAGACTCTCATCTACACACACCAAATCCTCCATTAATGATTTATAAATTTATTTCCTTTTTCTTTCACACTTTCACTTTCCCTTTGCTATTTTGTGGTATTAGGATTGTTCTATTATTTTATATCTCATTGCATTTTTTCAGTAACTTTTTATGATGTTTGAGTTAACTCCTATGTATAGGTTTGTATTTCTATTCTTAGAAACTTTTCATAATTGAATTAGACAGGAATCCTACTCTGCTTACTGTTCTCTCTTCCTCCCACTCCTACATCAACATTTCTCTCTTCCACCTACTTACATCTTCCGTTTTCTTCTTCCCCTATTTCCCTTTCTCCTTCTCAGCCCATTTTCTCCCTCCCTGCTCTGTGCTACATAACTATAACTCTTATGCCATTAAAGAAAAAGAAAAACTAAAACTCTCAACTAAGTAGGACAGGGCGGTAAAATCAATTTAAGTTTTTCCAGAGTCGCCAAATGCACCACCTCAAAATAATGACAATTTTTATTCTTTCTCTTTCACAAACAAGGTAAGATCTTTCACCTCCGAACACATAAATCTCCCTTGCCTATTTGAGCAGCTAGGGACACAGTCTAAACTCAACAGTACAAGAAAATGAGCCTCCAAAATACTTCTTGATGAAATTCTACATAGATCTCTTTTGGTCTCTAACTTGCTACCAACCTCAGTATCCAAGTACAACTAACTTATCATACAATGAAATCTTGCAAGGCCTACTAAAAAGCAAAGTACTAACAATTGCTTACCATCAATCATTGAACCAAAACTCTATAAAACAAAGTACCCACCAATGTTCCTAAATTTAGCCTGTCCTACGCATAATGCATATGACAATCTGCATTTTAGTTTCAAAACTTATGAAACAACAGGTCCAAGCTTATACAGCATCTGACAGATCATTCTGGTCATAATATTCATGATTTTAGAACCTAGTCAAAATTTCTGCAATCGCGTAGATAATCATTGAGCAGGTAAAAGCACAAAGTATATTCTGCAAGCCAATTTCTTAACTGCATCAATCTCTTAGTAATTTCACACCATTTTGTAAATTACATACAAATGGTGAACTCAGATTTACTTTCTATAAATGTCCCATGGCTACTTTGGGAATTCACTGTTAAATCAAGCAATAGTTGGTAAAACCTTACAGATCCAAGCTTATACAGCATCTGACAGATCATGTGGTCACAATATTCCTGATCTTAAAACCAAGTTAAAAATTCTGGCATCCCTTACAATGCAGATAATCAATCAGCAGGATAAAGTACCAAGTATATTTGTGTAATTCACACCACTTTGTAAAGTAAATACAAATGGTGAACTCAGATTTACTTTCCATAAATGTCTCATGGCTCCTTTGAGAATTCACTGATAAATCTTGCAATAATCAGTAGAACCTTACAATGAAGCTAAAGAAATAGCAAATCAAGCACCTAACTTCGCAAGAAAAAGCACTTCTTACTGGTTGAGGGGCAGGGCCTACTCTTGCTTGCTTCAAAATTGAAGCAAACACGACTAAATTCATATACAGCAAAGAGTGTAGCAACCGAAGGACATAGATAATAGCATTACGTACACCAAATGCTGATGTGGCCACTACAGTGAATACCTAATGCCGGGCATATCCCAAGCCAGACCCATAAACAGAGAAATAAATCAACAAACGACAGTACTTGAATTGGCGAAATCTCAAGCAGAAGAACTCTTACATTCATTGTCAGTACGTCTAAACATAAAGAAAGGAAAAGAGAAAATTTCTCAAATTACGTTGCTACATATCCCACAGCCTTGGTCACCACTAGCTCGCTATCACTCCCACGAGCGTACAGAGAAATAAAGAGAAGTTAAATGACAGAGCTTCAGTCAAACTAAGCCTTACATCACTTGAACTGATACTAAAGCATGAGATTTTCATTCCTTTTCCTTTTCTCTTTTACGAGCAAACAAAGACAACCCAAAACCCCCAAATTCGTACAAATCTCAAATTTGGTACCAAAATGATGCTAGATCGAGAGACGACAGAGCGACACAATCCCTTTCAGCATAAACCATTTCCACCCAAACACAATCGCAAACAAAAATTAGGAACAAGAAGTTGAAACAAAGCTGCCAACCTCTGAGGCACCAGAAGACTGGGGAAGATCCCACTGTTAAATGCAATTTAGTCTTCGCCCAATTTAGGGTTTCAAGGCAGAAAAAGGAAGTTCGAGGTTCACAATTTTCTCTTGACGCCTCCACTTGAGCCCCTCAGAGATTGTCAATTTCAAAGATGGATTAGTGTCTGAATCGGGGAGATGTAAAGAGGTGACCCTGAGCTCAGCGAGAGAGAGAGAGATAAAGCTATGGAAATAGTGAGCGAAATTTTCAACGAACAGAGGAACAAAATTGAGGTTCGGATCCGAAGCTAAGGTGGGGATAACGAAGCAGCGTTAGGTCTGGATCCGAAGCTGAGGGAGGAAAGTGTGTTTTTCAAAGGCGGGTTTGGAGGGGAAATTTTTGAGAAATGGGGAGATGGGTTAGGTGGAGAGGGAATTAGCTGTTTCTTTTGGATTAAATTTTAAAACTTGTAATTTCACATTAATAGCGTATTAAAGTTGGTCACTTATTCAAGCTTATAACTTTTCTTTCCTTTTTTTCAATTAACAATTCACATGTTTGCAAATTTGAGTAGTTGGAGGGTTGCTTGGGGAGATTTAAATCCTCGTTCCAAGTGTTTCTTATATAAAAACTAGTTAATTGCTAACAAAAATTTCAAACTTTGCTTAATATTATAATTATGGCCCCAATTTTAAAACACGATAATTAAATATTCAAATTTTTATATTTTCAATTCTAACCTAACGTTATTATCTCCGTTAACTTTGCTGATGTGGCTTACCACATATTCCAGAAACCCTAACTTATTAATACACATCAGCTAAAATTAACATAAGTGATGAAGATTAATAAAACGATGTCGTTTAATCACATAACTAAAATGACATCGTTTCAAAAAAATGATACAATTTAATCCCTAGATCAGTTTATGCAGCCTCAATGCCCTCATGCTTTATTTCAATTTGTTCCCTTTGTTCTCAGTTTGATCCCTTCACTTTTAGTTTGTTCTCCCGATGCCCTTACCATTCGTTCTCAATTTGTTCCCTTCGCTTTAGTTTGTTATCCCGATGCATTCACATTTCGTTCTCAATTTATTCTCTTAACATCTTCAGCCCTTCTCGCATCGCAAAAAGCTCATTTTGCTCTTATATAGTAAGAAGCTCATTTTGCTCTCGCCTCGCATTGCAATCAGTTACGAAAGGCTAAGGATGTCAAGAGAATGAACTGAAAACAATGAGCTTGCTGGTGCACGACGATGTCAGAGTGGCTTGGGGTGTCGGGAGAACAAATTAAAATCGAAGGGAACAAATTGAAAATGAAGGGTGAGAGTGTTGGGACTGCGTAAACTGATTTGGGAATTAAACTGCATCATTTTTTTAAACAATGTTGTTTTAGTTATGTGATTAAACGACATCATTGCATTAATCTTCATTACTTGTATTAATTTTAGCTAAAGTACATTAATAGTTAGGATTTTTGGAACATGCGGCAATTCACAACAGCAAAGTTAACGAAGACACTAATGTCAGGCTAGAATTTTAAAAAATTAAAAGTTTAAGCAATTAATTGCTACGTTTTGAAATTTAGGTTATAATTTCAAAATTGAGCAAAGTTTGAGATTTTTTTGCAATTACTATAAAAATATAACATTTTTATTCATTAAATTATCTTAGATATATTGAACTATACATAAAATAATAAATATATTTCAACTTTTTGTTATAACATTATATATAATGACTCAAGTAAGTCAATGTTATTAATACCGTATCAGCATTATTATTGGATTTAGTTCTCGTATAATACAATAATGGTAACAGTTGATAATGAATATCATTTTCACTAATTTTTAAAGTTACAAAATAGTCCCTTAATTTCTTAAATTATAAAACAGTCCCTTAGTATATTATGTTATATAATTTTTAATTTTAGATAAACTATGTCCCCAGAAATTATAATAATATAAATTTAAAATAACAACTATTCTTCATTGATATTAATATTACTTTTCACATATTCCATGTATAAACAATAACTATAATTAATATAAGAAAAATATAGTTTAATTATCACACATATATAAAACTAATAATAACGCAAAATACTTAAATTGTTCCAATTTACTTCATATGATAAAGAATAATTACATTGAAACATCATCTAGTAAGAATAATATAGGTTCATAACTTTATAAACATTATAACAAGAATTCATATTGAGAAACACGACTAAGTAAAAGTGAAACTCGAAACAAAAATACTTACAATTAAAGTTTTATATTTTTTGCATAAATATAATTTATTATACATTAAATACAACCGAAATTAAAAGAACAATGCATAAATGAAAAACTAGAACTTCATCTAATGGAATATCCACTCAAATCATATTGACCCTAATTTTTATTTAGTACAAAATGTTCATCATTACAAGAAGTCTCATCATCGTCATCACTCAAATTCATTGCATCGAATGACATTTCAATATTTTCTCATCCAAAATTATTTTCCAAGTCACTTTCATCTATCAAACTTGGCTCCTTAAAAACCTAATCCACTAAAAGATTGATATAATCAAGTTAAATTGGACTTATAAAACTACTTGCTCTGTGAAGAGTTCTAGTAAACAAATAAAATTAAACTATTAAGATAATATAAGAAATTATACTCATCTTGATAATGATAATAACATGTCTTTCTTGATGCTTTAAGTTGTATTGAACAAAGATCAAATTGTTCAATATTTTTTATTCCAATCTATTTCTTTTTCTTAGAACGAATAAATTCGATTATGCTCTAATTTCGTTCACGCCCTGTTGTATTTATATATTGACTCAAAATTCGAATTGGTCCCACCAAGTAACTTTAAGACAATAAAAGTAACGTTATAAATAAAATAAAGTGATGATTAATTCAACTAAGTAACAGAAGTAAAGAACTATATAGCTATATTAAGTTTATCTCTTTAATGAATTGCAATGGGCATCTCAAAATCACCACACATCTTAGTTTACCTCCATTTATGATTTAAGGAGATCTTGCATCATCTTATGTATAATAACTATTGTGATAGTTTATAGCATTCACATATTAACTTCAGCCTTCTTCATAAATTTTGGTCTAAAATAGACACTATGATTCAAAAATGCATAGCAAATAATGGAGAGTGAAGTTGCATTTTCGATCTTTCATTAGTGATTGTAAGATAAGGTGTATATAAATAAGGCCTATTTTTTATATTAGTCTTGATTATTTCCTTCTCCTTTTTAATGACATCTTAAAAATAACTCATCATTATCTTCACATTATTATCAGCTAAACGAAGTACTCTCACCAACGACTCATAGAAACCTCTATTCCAACGTTAGATGTCGCAAATTGAGATGCAACTCATTTATCATTTGTAAACATTTGTTTCAACTTCTTCTTTATCATAACAAAACATTGAAGTGATAAGAATTAGGTCTTTACAATAACAGGACAACACAAATTCCTACTATTTGTAAAACTCTTTCTCATCAAATTTAGGACCCATACATAATTATAAATGAATTTGGTCACTTTTCTTGCTTTCTGCGCAGATTCATCAATGATAAGAAAGTATCAAGCATCTTCTATATTTTTCAACATCAAGTTAATAAAGTATGCAATACAAAGAGTCTAATAAAAATAATTCTACATGCTTTACAACTTTTTTCCAAACTTTCAGCTTCTTTATAAGTAAAATCATTATCAATCATAAATTGTGCAATGTTTTCTTCATGCTTAACTTCATTCATAACTTTATCAAATATCTGAAATAGAGTATAAAAATTTTCTAATAAGGCCAGATGTGTTAATAAACTTTAAAAACAATTGACATTAGGATCTTATCTTCTATTTCTCCACTCATCACATGATTGAATATCTATAAGTTATCTAACTCACTCTTCTTTCATCTAAATAACTTTTTATTTCAAAAACAAAATTGCTTAAAATATTACCTATATAGTCATTAATTAAAAGAGCTTTATTTCCTAAACTATAAGAGGTAATAACATTCACCATAGACTGGTAATAATATGAACAACATTGAATGATACACCTTCAACATACCATAATATAGCCATTTCCATGCCCATATTATGAGATGTTTCTTTAGATTATAAGGTGTTATGGATTAAAGGTTGAGCTCTAGGAGTTGCTTATGGTATAAAAACATTAGACACCTATCTTCTTCTATTCCTCACATCAGGTGCAACAATCTCTTCTTATTGGGTATGAATATCAGCTTCAACATCCCCAATATCATCTTGATCGCTATAAAAAAACTTCCATTACTAATTTTGTAGTTTATTCTTTGCTTTTGATCTTTCTCATGTTTGTACTCTTCAAGCAAAGTTTTCATTTTTCATTTCACTTCATGGCTAACTTTCTTGCAAGACTCCACATCACCTTTGATCTCAACTAAATGCTTCTTTAATATAGTGATTCCCCCACCTTTCAAATATTTATTACAATATAAATAAATAGTATGGTTCTTCTTATCAAGAACCAATCTAACATAAATCCAAGTTGGATCTTCAAATCTTCCTTAACCTAAAGAGGTTGAATTATTATGATTACTTGAACTTACCTCTATTTATCTGTAAAAATAAATGCAATTAAAATTAATATATTATGCCAAATAAATATCACATGCACCTCTTAATTATAAAAATTTCTACCAGGAAAATGGATACTTCTCAAATTATAGCTAAATCTATTTTTTCTTTTTTCTTCAAAGATTGACATCACTTTATTGTTACATTAAGGAAATCATTGATGGTTCTCCTTATATTTCATGTTACAACATTATATATACAAGGATTACATGGTTTGAACTTTTCTTTCCTAAAATGAATTTACCTTATGAGAATTACTATCTTGCTTAATATTAATATATTAATGCAATAAGATAATAAATGAGAATGAATACTCAAAGAAATGCATTTAATTCATTATGTTAATAATAGAGTTGGTTATGATACTTATTGTCTAGACTGTGATAAAAAATAGTTCTCTTCCGATAAACTATGAGGTAAGATTTTCTATCTTTTTTTTGTTTTTGTTTTGTATTCTTCCTGGTCAATCAATGCCATAGACTAATAATTTCGCACATAATATTTGATATAAATATATATAAACTTTAGTTAAATATATATATGAACCATAATTACAGTAAATTGAAATTGGAGAAGAAATTATATAATTTTTACAAAAAATGTTGAAAACAAACAAAAAAATCCAAACATAAGATTTAATTAAAACTTATATTATTACAAGTATACAACATAGTGAACATACTGCATGGTTACAAAACTATATCACAAAAATTATACGGTCAATATACTCAATAGATAGTACATTGGTAGACATAAAGCAAAAGAAGATGTAGATAATAAGAGATGAAGCAACAAGGGATGGAGCAATGATGGCAGCATATAGTAGTGACTTGGTGAAGAAACAACAGCAATAAAGAAGCAATAGGATAGAGAACGACACAATAGAAAGGCACAAGGATGAAGCAGGCGATGGCAAGAGAGAGCAAGGCATAAGGCAGCACTGAAGTTTGGAACTTGGAGTTTTTTGGAGGTTTCATTAGTGAGATTGAGAAGCAGTAGTTTACGATAGTTTAGGTTTTTTTTTCTTTTTCTTTTGTCCCCCAAATTTTTTAAATTTAGAAAACCAATCTATTATCAGTACTTTTAGTACCGGTTGGTACCAACCAATATCAGGCAAAAATCATCGATATCAACCAGTACTTATACTTTGTACGATATAATAAAATTTTATATCATTTTTTTAGCCAGTACCGACCGAAACAGTATAAAATCCATATCTCTAATGTAAGTGCATCGTATGTATCCCTTATTGTCAATAATAAAATTTAATTAAGTTGAATTATATTTATTGAATCAAGAAAGGTGACAATTTGTATTTTTTTTATAACAAAACATAAGTATTATTAATGGTTTTGATTTCTATGAAAATAATAGTGGTCATGCACAAATCAAGATATATCTTATGAATATACTAGGAAAAACTTGGAGTTTCATTCGTTCAAGTGAAAACAAAATCAAGACCAAGGAAGAACAATCCACAGCAAAGTTATAAATGAATATGTAATGTTTATTATACTTCCTACTTGATCACTTTTGATATTTTAGAGACTTATCATGGTATGTTCATCATCATTTTAACCCATTGCATAATTATTTTCAATCATCAAGAGGAATTAAAGGTTTAATATGACCCTTTTAATCCTTAAAATATACTTTGGAGAACATTAAAAGAATTGTTTAAGTGAATTTTGCATTAAGCAAATTAATTTTTTGAATGTTTGAAAATAATAAAATCATGATTTTAATTGTATTGGTTGACCTATATAATTTAGTAGTAGAATGATATAAGTTAAAGTTTTCCAAACTTGTGTATTAAGAGTTTGTAGCAATATTGGTTAATACAGAGCTTAACTAATGTATTATAATAGTCGATTAATATTCTAATGGCCAGTACAATTAGACATGAGAAAATAATTAGGTGTCTTCTACATATTTCTAAGAGTTTTTCAAATTATTTTGAGCATTTATTATTACATTTTAGGGCGATTGAACCTTAAGGTTATCAAAGTGATCAAGCAAGAGCTTTTGAGTCACGAATTCTTTTATGAGTGTGTTTACTTTTAGGATAAAGATTGAAAGAAAAGTTGTTATCTACTTATGGAAAACAAAATTGTTGTAAGATGATTTCTTTTTGCCTTATTGAAAGAAGGGATGTAGTTAAAATTCCAGTAATTGTCTTGGAGAGTAGACATAGGTAAGAGTTATTTGTCAAACCACTATAAATTAGTTTGTCTTTCTTTTTTCCTATACCCTTTAAATTATGGATTTTGTTATTGATTTATATTAAGTTATTTATCATCATATATTGATTATTATTTAATTACATTCATTATATAAGAGATAGTTTTTAAAATTTACCAACACTCAATCCATCTCCCTTTTATATGCCATTAGGGATTAACAAGTGATATCATAGTGAGTCTCTTAAGTTAGCATTTCAAACGAAATTCTAGAGTAAATATCATAATAGCATTCTTAAGTTTAGAATCATCCTCATATAACTAACAGAGACAAAATATTAATAGAACCCCTTTCTTTTATGATAATATCTCTATTGAGAAACTAAAGTGAGTTTTTCTTGACAATCAAAAGTGTAGATTTGTGGGAAATAGATTCAAATGGACCATTCGTTTTTGTGAAAGTCGTAGATAACAAAAAGATACCCAAACTAAAGCAAGAATGGGAACCTCAAGATACGAGACTTATTTCTTTAAAGCCATTCATATTTTGTTTTAAATACTAGGTACGAATGAATTCAATAAGGTATCCATGTGTAAAACAAAAGTTTATACACACTTGAAGTCACACATTAGTTGAAGAAAGTAAAGTAAGCATGTTAACTCACTAATATGAATCATTTCAAATGAAACATGGTGAAAGTATATTAAGTATGTATGCTAGATTTATTGATATTATTAATATTCTTAAAGGTCTTAAAAAGACCTATACTAATATTGAAATAGTGAGAAAGCTACTTAGGTCACTTATAAAGATTTAGGAAGCCAAAATGATAATCATACATGAATTTAAGGATCTAACAATACTACTTTTAAAAGAGCTCATTGGATCTCTCTTCATATAATAAGTGAGATTGAAAAAAATGCAAAAAGAAATAACACTTTAAAGGAAAACAAAACATAGGATTTAAAGCCTTAAAGGAGGAACTGAGCTAGGAATGTGGGACATCCTTAAGTGGAAGGGATAAAGAAGATATCACCTTTATCATTAAAAAGTTCAACCATTTTTTGAAGATAAGGAACTAAAAAAAGACTTCAAGAAAGGTAAGGTTAATTGAAAATATAGACCTTCTAATATTATCTGTTTTAAATATAGAAAACCTAGACACATGAAGTCTCAATATCCTCTTTTTAAAGACAATGGAAAAAAAAGACAAGAAGGATAAAAGGGATAATAAGAAGAAGGCTATTAAGATATCAATATGGGATGACACAAGTGACTATGAAACTAAACATTAGGAAGGAGAAATAACTCACATGTGTTTTATGGCTAAATATAATGATGAGGTACTATCCACTCTAATCTTATGATAATGATACTAATGTTGAATTTTCATATGATAAACTAATAGAAACTTTGAAATTATGAGTATGAAATATAGGAAGCTATCTTCCAAACTTAAAGAGTTTCAAAAACATTTAGACGCATGTATGAGTGAAAATAAAAGGATGAAATGAATTTTATAGTAAGTATTTAAGAGTGTGGCAACTATATATATTGAAATCTTAGATGAATTAAAATTTAGGAAAAAGGTCCAATTCACCCCTAACATTTGGCAAAAAGTCTAAAATGACCATTGTCTTTATCTTAGCCATTAGTTTACCCCATAACATTTTCAAAGTAGAACAATTTGCCCCAAAAATGCTCACTTTGTCATCCCTCCATTAAATACACATTGTGTCCCAAAACCTAATTTTCCCCTAAGTTCCCTGAATTTTCTTATTAACTAACCCCGTTGCATCTTTTATCCCTAATTTGTAGCAAATTCCTAAAATCTTCGTGCTCCCTATATATTCTTCAATTAGAGTAAATCCTTAATAATCCTTTATTCTTCTTGCTTATTCTTTGCATATATTAGTTAGTTTTTAGTAATTTTCTAGCATCTTCGTTCTCCACTCAATGTATGGTAATCTCACATCAAGATGGAAACTCTAAAGAGCTACAAGGAACAAATTATACACACTCACCAAGCAAGGTTATAGAATATGGATTCTATAAGTATATTGTTTCTACTTATCTACAGCATCGATAACTCCCACTAACATTGTATGCATAAAGGATTAGTAGTTGAATAATTATTTCACACTTACAAGATTAGGGATAGTGATGTTTTTAGATGCTCTAGTAATCAGAAGGGTGTAGAAGAACCATATCCTTTTTCCAGTTTGATCTATGATTACCTTTGACACAATGTAGACTCAATCAGATGCAAGAATGAAGGTGAATCGCTCCTCGTATCGCTATTAGAATCGGAGAAAGAATGTAATTGTTCCCTTTGAGTTGTTAAGATAGTTTCTGCTGATGCTTCTTGTGATATGTGGTTTATATATGGCCACTTGTAACTATGTACATGTAACAACTTAGTGAACTTAGTAGACCTAATCAAAGTTCGTATTCTTACCCTTCTATTAATTAATTAAATCATTTAATTTTCAAACAAATCCCACATCTTTCTATTTATTTAGTATTTGTTATTCTTGCATATAAATAAAGAATATTTTGTATTTATAGGGCTAAAATTCTTGTCTATAAAGGTAGAGATAGTGGAGGAAGTTAGTCTTTATTATGGTCCCTTATGTTTCAAAATATTAAATTGAATGTTACAAGTCCAACATTTTCACTTTGTGCATTGGTTTACGATTCTTCCTCTTGTTGGTTCATCCAAATCTTATATTGTATTCCATTTTTAAGCCTTATATCATATTATGATTAAACTATATTATTATGTCAAATAAGTTATATCTTTAGCAATTTAGTAATATCTTTAGTAGATTATGAAATACCATTATAGTTTAGAAAAGCATAAGTTAAACAGTAGTAAAAATTGCAAGTTCACACGTTATTAGAATAAAAACACATTATCAATTCCTATTTTGAACATGTTTGTATGAAATTGTAATAAGGGATTACTATGCAATCCCATAGCTTAAGCTCTTAGCTCTTCTAGTTTAGAAATATAGTTCAGAAATAAGAGTATTACGAGAATGAAACCACATTAAAGGAAAATTATAAAAATAATATTAAAGAGTTCCACTAATACTATAAGTTATTATTAAAATAAACAAAATCATATTAGAGAGTTTCTTATGGTTAAGCTTTAAGCTAGATCTATTCTTACATGGTAAAGAGCATGAAGAAGTGAATTATTTTAAATCGTAATATTGAAAGTGGATTTTTATTTGATTTAACATTTACAAAGAACATAAATATGGTTATTATATGACTAGATAAACTTATAGAATAATAGTACATGGCGTATGACGTTAAAAACATGACTTACTATCTAGAGAAAGATAGAGAACACCATGACATTATACATACTTGTAACACTTGCCCAACTGAAAATGATGAACTCTAGGGGCACTGTTTTGTGGGAAATGATAAATTATGGGAATTGCTTTAATCCTTCTTGTTCTGACCCTTAAGTTTATAAGCCTGTTTTATCGATGTGTTTTACCACAATGCATATGCTAGTAAACTTTTCATTTTAGAGTTTCCTTTTACTTTTCATATGACCAAATGAATAACAATACAGAACTGCACAATCATGAAAATTTAAGAATCTGCAAATACTTAATGAACATGTTGGCCACCTTCGTCTCTTCTAGCTTGACGTATATGTCAACACTTAAAGTAGTGTGCTTTTCACTTTTTCCTTGTTTTGTTAGGAAGAGAGTTTAAAAAGGAAAAGGTTCTGATGTACAACTTCCTGTAACTATAGTGCCTGTGTGTTATGCATATCCAAAAAAATAAGTTTAAGATTGAAACTAACTTCACTAGTAATTTAATGTTATTGGTAATTGATGGGTGTAGTTAGCTAGAAAGGTTATGTTAAAAGGTTAAATAACAAAAGGATAAGTTAAATTAGTCCTGTATCCTTATAAAAAACTTTGTTTTCTTTATGCGTATGCATTTGGACCTTTGATTTTTGGTTATTGTAAGTTGACATATTTTTCCACCAATTACATCATCTTCCAATAATTAAGCATTTGTACAATTTAAAGGTTTTGATATCTAAGGATAAATTTTGAATCTTTGAAATAAAAGTCTGCTTACAAAAAACTAGGAGACATTATACGCAGACTGTATAATCTTAGCAACATATAAGCCTTCAATAATATGTTTAATGTTTTACCATTTAATTGTGTAGTTATGTGCAAAACATGTTGCCTTTGTAATAGCATGTTTGGTTTTTCTTTCAAAATATGTTATTTTCTTCTTTCAAAATATGTAATAGGATGTTTAGTATGTCCAAAATGTTGTTTTCTTTTTATGTGGATCTATATTCATATGTTATTTTTAACACCATGTTATCTTTACGGTAACTTATTTTTTTTCAAAATTTATCTATATAGGATGGTAGTAAATAGAAGAGCTAGTATAAGGATATTTTATTATGGACTTTTTACTCAGGAAGGTAAACTAAAGTATCTAGGTAAAGCATTATACAATTTTGACAATGTGGACTTGGATTATGTAAGTTTGAGAGAGGTACATGAAATGTTTATGTTATATTAAATATTGTTAGCACATGGTATTTGATTCCTAAGAAAGGGTTGGCAATAATTTTGAGGATGTTAGAATCCAATTGGAGTGCATTAAATTTGATTAAATTGTTAGAGGTGCATAGTATAATTGATGCTTACCTAGAGCATATAGATGAATCAACATCATCTACACCAATGTTAATATGTAATAAGGTGACAATCTAATTCTAAGCTTCGTCAATTAGCATCCAATTTTAAGAAAAAAATGTCAGGTAGAAGAGCCTAACTTTCTGGCACATCCCCTTATAATAATTGGCATAAAAATAAGATGGTTGTGAAATTACGAGGTGATACTGTAGCGGATATGGGTTCTGATAATTATGTAGGAGTTGATTTAGGATGTGATAGTGCTGATTTGGGAGGTCATTATAATGTTAATGTTGATTTTGGTTATAATAATAGTGTAGGGGTTAATTTCAGAGGTCACAGTGATGTTGGTGTTAACTTAAGAGGTAATATTAATGTTAGAGTGGATATGGGATGTAATACTAATGTTATAGTAGATGATGTTTGGGAGATGAAGAATCAAATAATAGTGATTTTAAAATGAGTGGTGATGGTGATTATGATATGGGTGCTTAAGATGGAGGTGGGTTGGTTGCTCAAGATGGAGGTGATTTGGTAAGTGAAGATGGAGGCGAAATGGTTGCTTAAGAAAGTGGTGATTTAGGTGCTCATGATTGAGGTGAATCTAACTTATATTAAAACATTAGTGTTGATGCAGGTCATGAAAAAATATGCATAGACTCTTTTGATCCCATGAGCTTCTCGGCTAGTGATGAATATCCTAGTGGTGAAGAATCAGATGTTGCTTTGAGGTAACTTAATGACAGTAAAACACATATTCCTGGAGTTGTTGTAAATGAATAGATGTTGGGGATAATGTTTGATAATTGATAGCACTTAAAAATTTAAGGAAGACAGTTGTTGATTATACAACAACAATAAGATTTAACTTGAGTTTCAAGATGAATAAAGAAAAAAAGGAAAAGATATGGTTGCACTTATTGTTGTCCATTTGAGTTATATGCTTCATTTGATAGAAAAGATAAATGCTTAAAGTTGAAAACTTACAATCTAAAGTATACATGCAATCCAACAAACAAGCCAAGGATGGTTACATCTAATTTATCATGAGACTCTTTGAGGAAAAATCCTAGATAAGAAAAACATTAAAATAAAAAAATGGTTAAAGAATGTAAGGAGAAACTAAAATTTGTTGTTAATTACAACGTGTGCAAGTATGCAAGGAGGAAAGGGAAGCTTTATGGTTATATTTCTAAGTTGAAAGAAATGAATCCAAGTTTTATAGTTGAGCTTTAACTTAGAAGGGATGAATATAAATTGGTATTTAAGAGAATGTATGTGTGTTTTGATACAATGAAGAAGGGGTGGAAGAATTTGTGAATAATAAATGGTATGGATGGATGTTTTCTTAAAACAAAGTAATAAGGACAATTTTTAAATGCTATAGGATTTGATGACAACGAAGGCATTTGTCTTATTGCATAGGTAGTAGTTGAGGTAAAGAATACCGAGAACTAGATATGATATATAGAGCAATTAACCATTGACTTAGAGCTTGGAGATGGTGAGGGAATAACAATGATTCCTAATATGCAAAAGGTAATTCATCCAATTAAAAGTTATTTATATACATTTGCGTCTATGAATGCTTTTAACTGGCTGTTCTTAATTTGTAGGGACTTATGCAAGCCAGGAATGATGTATTGCCCTCTGCCACGCATAGGATGTGCACAAGTCATATATATCAAAATTAGATGGCAAAATGGAAGGGAGAGGATTTTAGGAAAGCATTTTAGAATTATACTTGGGCAACATTATCATAAGAATTTAATGGTAGTCTGATTAGATAAAACTAACTTACACCAAGATATATACAGAACTTGTTTGAATATATTGGGCTTTACAAAGCATTAAGTCTAAATGTCTAAATGTAGACAATAATATGAGCAAGAAATTCAAATCTTAGATCTTAATGGCCAGAGATCATGCTATCATTAGTATGTGGGAGACTATTAAAACCATATTAATGAAGAGACGCTCTGAATTTAAAGGGCAAGCGAAGAAGTGATGAAGAAATTGAACAATAGTAAAATGAACGCTATGAAATAAAGAGTTATTTGGAATGAGGACATGAAGTATAAAGTGACTAATTGAGATGACACACATGTTATCCAATTGGGGAGGGAGCATAATTGCAGTTGTAAGGCATATGAACTCTATAAATATCTTTGTTGTCATGCAATTAGTACAATTTTCCAAGCCAAACAACAACTAGAGGTGTATATGGATGAGTATTATCATAGAGGGAGGTTTATAAAAGTTTATGAGAAATTCTTGTAACCAATTAGAGGGAAAAATTTATGGCAACGAAACACCCATGAAAAGATACATCCACCTTTGGAAAGAATTATTCCTAACAGGCTCAGGAAAATAGGCAAAAAGATAAAGATGAACTAAAGCAAGTGAAGAATCCTTATAAGATGTCACAAAAAGGGTAGTTCCAATTATGGCAAATGTAGCAAAAGTGGTCATAACGAGAGAAGCCGCAAATATGGCCTACTATCTTCTAGTTAAGATGGAGCTAAGGTTTGTTATTTAAAATAAAATTGTAATTTATATGTATTTTAGTAACCACTAATTAATGATATGTTAATATTAGGCAATTACCTAGGTTTAATGAAAATCCAACAACAACAACAATTTTATCTCAACCACATTCTTCAATTTCTAACAGATAACCTTCTGAAGTTAGTGGAGCTGAGGTTAGTCTAATAAATTGTCAGTTACCATATACATTCTTCTTGTATTAGTTACATGAATAATTTATTGTTTACCCTTATTTATAATAGTGATCCACAATAGCTTCAACATTGAGCAAAAAGAGAACATTGGGATCAGTTAATCTAAACACTTTTCAACTACCATTCTAACTAAGCAGGTTGAGAAGGAAGAGAGACCCAAGTATTACATCATGATAATTGCAAGAGCAGGCTTCTAAATGAAAGGTTATTACAAATTCAAACCAATAAGCAATTAAAATCAAATTCAAAGTCAACAAAGAGTAAATGATAATTAGTTATGCACTAATTGGTATGTAGAGAATTTTAGTTAGATCCAATATTTGTCAGGTACATAATTGTTAAATATGATACCAATTATTTCTTCTTCAATATGTTTGGGATTAATTTTATTATTTTGTTGTGATTAGGCTTTAATTTTAATGTTTTGGGGTGT
>JANIIA010000008.1:24663082-24677155 GCA_027478495.1 Erythroxylum alaternifolium
TGGGAATGATAAATATCTATTCCTCAACTTGAGGGGGAGTGTTGGATAATTATTTTAGATAAGTTTAGTTAGCTTAGCAGATTATCTTCTAGGAAATAAGTTTATCTTCTAGTAGATAAGATATACTATAGATTGGATAAGTTAGTATATACGAAAAATCTAGTAGTTTAGTAGTATTAGAATAGGTTGTACTCGTGTATAAATTACATATAATCATAGAAATAAAGTGGCTTTTTCTTCTGATATTTTCTATACCCTCTTGTTTCAAACACATATGGGGGTGTTTGGGGTTTATGTTACAGCTCCATTGGGGTTCCTGCTGAAACCCCTAATAAATTGGATTCACATTCCATTTTTGTTTTACTAGATTGATTGTATATGTGAAGTAAGGGACTTTTAATAGATGCTTTTGGTATATTTGTTGCTCTATTTTTGATGTTGAAAAGTAAAAAAGAAAACTTTAGTTCACATTCTACTGTCTTAATTGAAGAGACCTATGTGGTAACTTGTTCTATCTTTTGGTTAAATTTTTTGATACTTGTTTGGCAGATGAATATCGTCAAAGTTTCCAACATTATGGGCATTGATCCAAAACCATTTGATCCTAAGACGTATGTGGAAGAGGAAACATTTGTGACGGATGAATCTGGAGCTAAAAGACGACTGAGATTAGAAAATAATATAGTGAGATGGAGAAGGGTTCGGAATCCTGATGGAACTACATCTGTGAGTAAATATTGTAGTTCTGTTGCTTCATAAAACTTCTCAATGTAAAAAAATGAGAAATAGGTGTATGGTATAACTAATATTGGATTTCCTACATCTCCTTGAAAAGTTGTGTGAGTGTCACTTTTTCATGTTTTTACTAAGTTATGGCATGGGAATTAGTAGCATATGGGCCTGAGTAATCACTGTTAATTAGCTTATTATGAAGTATGGATCAACACTCACTTGAATATAAATTTGCAAATCTGACGGGTAAAATAATCTCATTTTCATCCAGACAGCCCAAGCTTTTAGTTGCAATAGCGTGAGCTTTTAGTTTACTACCTAATCAACTACATTGTTAACTAATCACCATCACTGCTTTTGCTTGGCAAATGATAATAAATAAACTTGCTTGGTTTTCATTTCAGATCATGTTGACAAACAGCGTTTCCTCTTTACATGTGGAAGAGTTGTTTCAAGCTATGTTGAGCTTTTTTATCAAGTCTTACATTTCATTTAATAGTCACTCAGTTATTTAAGTTTCTGCAGTTCGTTTATTGCAAGAGGACAATTATGTTTTGAGAGAACTAACTCATCTCATGATGAAACATATGGAGCATATTTTGTGCTAGTGACAATATTAACGTTCTTCGGTTCACTACTTTATGAGTAGCTTTGTAATCTAGGGACTGAACTGAAAATAGAGGCAGTGCAAGAGGAGAGTTAGAGAGCAAGAGACAGAAAATAAGGTTCAGAGAGGAACTAAGGAGGATGATACTTAGTTGTCTTTTTGCTCCAATTTTTGTTAGTGGTTACTTCTGTTTTCCATCATTTGATACGTATGAAAAGTTTAAGATCTAAGTGGCTTAACTGACCTAAACTGTCATCTGTGAAGGTGGTTTTGCCCTTTATAGTTCACTTTTCCTTTAACCAGTTGGATAATTGTGTAGTCCGTCTATCTATGCATAGGTTGAAAGCAATGCACGTTTTGTTAGATGGTCAGACGGCAGTTTACAGCTCTTAATCGGTAACGAAGTTCTCGATATATCTGTACAAGATGCGAAACATGATCAAACTCATCTTTTTCTTCGTCACGATAAGGTGAAGTCTCAAAGGACTTTTGTTTCTTTCCCTTTCTCACTCTGTTTTTCACATATTTATACATTCTTGTGATACGTGGTATGATTTTGGCTGTCTAATATGTGAAGTTTGATGAAGGTTTTTTCTTGTTATTACTGATATTCTGTCTTGTTTAATTATTGTTCTGCACAATGTTTGCTTGAAAATTGTGGGAGATAGCTGCAAGTTGAGAGCCTTGTCTAGTGGACTGATTAATTTCTTTTACTAGATAGGTATGCAATTGCTTGTGGTATTCTTAAAATGATGTGACCCTCCTTTGCACTCAGATTAGAGAATACATCCTTGATATTGATGTCTCTTTACTGTCTAGGCTTTTAAAATACTTATTCTGGAAACTTTCTTGTTTCTTTTTGACATGGAAGAGCTTTTACATTTATCTGTATACATTGAATTGTATATCTCAATCAGAATTGTTTGAGCTAGATTGTGGCCACAGGTATATTTTCATCTGTAAGTAACTTACGGGTGTGTTCACTTATACACAGTAGTTAAAATTTCCTTCCATATTTGAAATTAGTTAACATTTCCTTCCATATTTTTCATATTCCTCTTTGAAGCTTGTCTTTCCTACAAGCTTGTCCTTACTCCTTTTCAAAAGATGGGAAATTACAAAATCATAATTTTGCTTGGGAGTTTTTATAGAATTTAACAAAAAACCTAAAATATAATATCTGAAACTGGAAAATGGAAAACCAGAATTTCTTAGGAAAAAGTGTCTTCACCTTTCAATACTAAAACAATGTCCAATTGTTTTGTTCACCTACGCAAAGCTTGCTGAGAAAATGGTAAATTTTTTATATCCTATCCATCAATTTGGATCCTCCAAACGCTTGTAGAATTATTGTTCTTACTGTAACTATTGTGATGAAGTACGAATTTTGCTATTATTAGAAGAGTTTTACTTCATGGAACAGAAAATTTCGCAATGTTGCTATTTACCTTCAGTTGTGGTGCTTGTGCAGTATCTGGTTGGACCTATATTTTTGACATGCTCTTTATATGGTATGTCTGCAATTCACCAGTCTTTGATTCCAAGTTTGGAGGCTGACTATATTCATATTTGCAGTCCCTTCTTCAATCACAAGGAAGAATTTTAAGTAAGATGAGGTTTATGCCGTCATCATTGACATCAAATTCTCATAGGCTGTTGACTGCTCTTGTTGACTCACGGCATAGGAAGGTTTATAAGGTTAAGAATTGTATCACTGATGTTGATCCTGAGAGAGAAAAGGAAGAAAAAGAAAAGGTAGTAAATTGTTGAAGGTTATATTTTCATCCATCTCATTACCGATATTTTTGATTTACTGTTCATTCTTTCCTTGCGTTATTATAGGCCGAAAGTCAGACAATAAGAGCAAATGTTCTTCTTAACCGAAAGAGGGAAAAGGTGAGCCGGAAATATACACAAACAGTAGAGCGTCGGCGCCAGCTCTCACCTGGGTTCCTGGAGGGTGCTCTTGATGAGGTCTGTGCTTGCTGTTTACATTGCCTTCATATTCTTTTCGTCCTTCTTTCTTCTTGAAGGTGCTGTAAGTTAGGTTGGATCACATAATTAAAAGTCACTTGTTTTTATTTTCATCTTCATACCGCATCTGAATGGAAATTTTTGAAATGTTTTTAGTCTTTTGATTCTTCTCTTTCAAGCAGGATGATGAACCAGATTATTTTGACTCCCGTCGTTCTCGCCACCGGTTTGAGGAAGATTTGGAGATGGAAGCTCGAGCAGAGAAACGGATTATGAATGCTAAGAAGGTTTTGTAACCTGGATAGAATTTTCTAACTAACATTTTGATTGTTTCCAATGCACTTGTCTACAAATCTGCCTTGTGTATACCAGGGACAGGACATTATACGAAAGCCATCTTTGCCCACTGCCAAGTCCTCAAAGCGCCCAGTGAGTTTCTCTGATAGTGAGAGAGAGGAATCTGAGTATGAAAGTGATGGGGATGAAGATGAAAGGTCTCCTTCTCGGAAGAGGGTTGAGGAACCAGAAGCAGAATATGAAGAAGAGGATGAAGAGGAAGAGCATTATGAAGAAGAGGCAGAAGTTGATGGAGCCTCAGAGGAAGAAGAAGAGGCTGAGGTATGATAGTCTATTAAACATTGCAGTATTTGCTTTAGCTGAGAATGTATGTGGTACCGTGAGAAATCAATCTAAAATCCTGAAGAGACATTCTAGTTTTTGTTCTTTTTTTTGTATGAAGTGCTTTACCAACTGTTCTAAATACTGGTTGTTGGATCCTGTGTAAACTTAGAGAGAATATACCTAATTTGCATGCATTGCTATTCTGTATTGCTGATGCATTTTACTGCTTCAGGTTTTTTCTCAGGAGTTAAATTTGGGTTTATTTAGATGAATATTCTTTCGGATTTTTTGGTATAAGAATTTTCTTGATGTCATGAATGCAAAACTACGGACTTCAAATATCTTTTTGTTTGCTTACAAGAGATTTAACCAGCTTTTCCTCCTATTTATGTTTGGTTGGTATAAAATTCCATGATTGTGCAACAAAATTGCAAAAACACCCTTATTGTACTGAAAATTGAAACGATAGTGGTTTCTCTTAGCTTATTCATGAAACCATATTATTTGCATGTATTTGTAATGAACTTCAACATATTTTCTTTAATTTGCAAGTATATACTTGTTCTAAAAGAAAGACAATGAAAATTATGTAACACGTAACATACCTAATTAAACTTTTAGTTAACTTAAAAGAGTAATGTTGGGATTATGATATTTATTAAATCCCCTCAGTTGTTAAATTTCAAGAACCTTTTTCTTGGTAGGTTTCAAATCTCTAGAAGTTAAGTGATCTCAATGTCTCAGGATATTGCAACTATCCCCTTTTTTCTCCCTACCACGACAGGAGTTTTTATGAAATAACTCCTTTAAAGTTCTGCCTTATTTATTAGGTATTAACATGAATGTCCGGATTTAACGAGTGTTAATTTGATCTAGGTATTGTCCTTTCTCTTAGGACATCTATTAGTAATGGAGAAAGAGAGGCAATCATACACTTTATTGTTCCAAATCAACATTTAAGTTAACTACTTTCCAGTGTTCTGTCTGAGAAACAAGTTAATTTATTGATAATAGCTATATCAACCTATGCTCTTAAATTTAACAAGAACTCAATAAATCATTGATCTTTTCCTTTCTCTATTCACGATTAGCTATTTAAAAAATCTTGATTAAGAAAACGAATACAAGTATATATTTCAATTTAGTTATGAAAAGGAAATAACTGTCCTGCCAGTCCTTCATAAGTATCTCACTTTCTGTTTTATTTCTATATTCTTTGATGTCTCTAAAACTGTTGTAACTGTTAATAAAAAAAGGTGCAAAATTATTTCCTCATTTTTGTTTTGTAACGAATCTATCAGAGAACAGCTTTCATGGCTGTAATATTGTTTGTAGCTCCATTAATTTGCCATGTAGAGAAAAAAAGTTCTAATTTACTGACATTTTAGTGTATGTCCTATATTCACATCGACAAAGTTTCAGAGGAAATTTCTTCCTATATAGACTGCCAAGTGTTCAGATTTGCACAATCTAAGATCCCATACGTCTGTTAGATTCTAGTTTTCAAAGCTGAATTCAAAACGGTTATTGATTGACGTAAACTTCAACAATTGAACTGGGATACATTAAGACCATTGACGAAGAGGCTGCTACTATTTTTCCAATCCTACTAAATCATTATGACAATTGACGTACATTACCACCTCCTTAGTGCCTCTAACCACTCCATCTCTTTTCATATTAGGTACGCGTAGCATTTGCTCGTAAGAGTTGTGTTAGGGTGAAACCTAGGATCTTGAACTTCCAATCTTTTCCTTTTTCATCAGTGGTTTTGGTTAAATGGGGTATGAAAGTAGGGTCAAGACAAGAAATGAGCAACATGAGTATATGATTGTGCGTTTGCATCATTAAGGTCTTAGATTTAGTTGCCCAATCTCTAAGAGTTCTGCAATTCTTCATCAATCCTGAAACGTGTTATAACATTATCTGGTAGGGGAAATAAATGATGAGCTATAGACATCCCGATGCTGACATCTAATGTAAGATAGGCTCATTCTCAAACGTTAAACTTGGTCATTGATAGGTGTGAGGCCTCACAATCTCTTGCACATGCATACACGTAGCTCTCTCTCAATGGAAAGATTTAAAATCTATTGTCTGTATTTGAGCTCCTAATCTCTCTTTACCAATCTTGTTACTATTTATTCTGACTAGGAATATGACTTAAGAAAACTTTATATTCACATATTTGGGAAATGCTTGATTGAGCAAAAAGGGGTTTTTGGGGATTTCTAAGGCTAGATAGGCGGCTTCTGTAAAACTTCCGGATTTTGCATAGGGCTTGTGTTACCACGTCATCAAGCTAATCTCTTACCATATTTTGACCAGGTGAGGTGACATGTGGAATACGATGGAGATCTGTGGTAGATATTGCCACGTAACTCTATACTTAACTGAAATTGTTAGAAAAGTTAGTTTTACCCTATTCAGTAACAGTTGGATGTTTGGAAGTTTGGATATATGTGTCTAAATTAGGTAGTATGGAGATATATTGAAGGTGCTGTTATCTTAATCTTAAGATTAACATATTTTAATGGCTATTTCTGGCTGTCCAAATTATGCTTTGTAAAGTTCTCCATATAAGGGTACCTTAATTCAGAAATTTTATAATTCTAAATGCCAAGACCATGTAGCTGATCACTTAATGTATTGATGAGCTTATATAATCTTAATTATCACTATATGCCAAGGATCTGCATTAGAATCGTAACAGTACCACAGTTGATAGGACCAGGAATAGAAGATTTAAAATAGTGTGCATTTTACTCTTGCTTATAATATTTCCAAAGTGGATAAGACAAATGAGTCAATATAAGGTGATCTTGGCCTTCCAGTCCCTTTCTTTTTCATCAGTGGTTTTGGTTACTGGGATATGAAAGTTGGGTAAAGACAAGAATGATCAACATTTGTTAGTGTGTGTGAATTAGTAAGGTCTTTGATTTAGTTGCCCAATCTTTAGGAGCTCCAGAGTTCTTTGACAGTCATGAAACGTGCTATAACATCATCTGGTCGGGAAGTAAAGTTAGCAATGAACATTCCCATGCAGACATCTATTCTAAGGTAGGCTCAATCTCATAAGTTACACTCGGTTGTAGATAGATGCAGGACCTCACTCTCTCTTACACTCACATATACATCTATCTCTCTCTTGATGGACAGATTTAATATCTACTGTCCGTATCCTGAGCTCCATATCTCTCTGTACCAATCTTGTTCCTGTGTTTTTGGACTAGGGATTTGACTTGGGGGAAACTTTATTTTCACATATTTGGGAAATGCTTGATTGAGCAAAAAGGTTCTTGGGGATTTCACAGTCTAGACAGGCAGGTTCTGAAAACCTCTGCTGATTTGGCATGGGGTTTGTGCATCCACATCATCAAGCTAGTCTTTTGCCATATTTTAACCAGGTGATCTGGTTTGTGGAATCAATGGAGCTTTGTGGTAGACAATTGCCACGTAACTCTTAAACTGACATTTTTGAAAACGTTAGCTTTACCCATTAACAGTTCAGATGTTTGGAAATGGTAGATGTACGTGGCTAAATTAGGAAGTATGGTATCTAATATAGGTTGACAATGGAGCTATGCAGTAGATAATTGCCATGTAACTGTATGCTTAACCGGCATTGTTTAAAAGGTTAACTTTACCTTATTCAGTAACAGTTTGGATTTTTGGAAAGGTGGCTAAATTAGGAAATATGATATCTAATATAGGTTGACATTGCTTTATCTAAATCTGAAAATTAACATATTTTAATGAGTATTTCTGGGTGTTTATGGAACATACATTGTCAAATTTATTGATAAACTCTTGACCAACCATTCCCTTCCAGCTAGATGACTTACTGTAATTGCTGAGAACTTTTGCCTGCTCTTACTCGTCTTTCTGTTGTGATTGGTTTGTCACGACTAAAAAATTCTTTAGATAAACCTCAAGGCTACCTTTAATTCCTTGATATTTAGATCGACATTATTTGTTGCTTGCATGCTTTTGTACAGCTTGTTCCTGGATTTTAGAGTAGTGCCCACTGACTTTATTTGCGAAGGCAAGGGCTTGGTTCTTACTCAGTTATTAATTCTTTAATTGTGTGTTGTCGGTGGTATGACTGGGAGCTACTTCCACAATAATTTTATGAATATCTCGACAAAAATCATATTTCCAATTAATTCTATATCCATAAGGTTAACGTAAGGATTTCTGGCAGTCCAAATTGTGCTTTGCAAAGGTTCTCTGTATGAGGGCCCACCTTAATCTAGAAATTTTATATTTCTAAATGCCAACACGATATTGCTGATTACTTAATGTATTGATGAGCTTATATAATCTTATTTATCACTATATGGTAAGGATCTGCATTAGTCTTAACAGTACCACAGTTGATAGGACCAGGAATAGAAGATTTAAAATAGTGTGCATTTTGCTCTTGCTTATAATATTTCCAACATGGATCAGAAAAAAGAGTCAATATAAGGTCTGGTGATTTCTTACCTATTGTACATCCAAACAGCTTTTGACTGGTGTATAATAAATATTTTCATAAATGCCATATTAGATGTTATATTAATGTCACTAGAAGATGCAATGCAAGGAATGGCAAAAATTGTTGAGAGAGGCACATGTTCACCATTTTCTGTTTGTTGTACTGGTCATGTTTGAAGGTTAATATTTCATTCTTTGCCCATTTAGCTGTTCTAATATCTCTTTTCTTGTGAATATTTGGCTGAGCCTCATTATTCTTTATCTTGCAATTATTTCAGCCAAAGCAGAAGAGGAAGGATTCTGGAGGCAGTCGCAAGAGAGTGGGGATTGAATCAGATGATGAGGACTCTCCACCTAGGAAGATTTCAAGCCATCGGCGCATGGCCGTTGTTTATGACAGTGATGAGGATTGAAACTTGTGGCTTTTCTGTTATTTGATATCGTAAAATGTGAGTGTTATTTCTGTACGCAGACTGTTTTCTATTATCTTTCATTCTGTTTTTGTTTGTCTTCCAATATTTTTAAAAGAAGATAGGAAAGATGATGCTTGATAACTGTCATGTGCAAAAAAATTTTAAACTTTTGTTGAGCATAAATCACCAGATTTAAATTTAGTAATCATCTATTTAGATTCTAGGAACACATGGTAGTTGGAATTATACCGTTGGATTGGGAATTCCTAAACTTGCATAGTTGAGCACATTCATTGGCAAAGTCATTGACATTCCTAGTGTCACCCATTTGAGGATAACCTCATCCATAGGATCATTAATACCATTTTCATGTTTCTATAAAGTAATTAACCATGAGTTGTGCCACATCCTAGTAGTAGCTATCTGGTACGTCATCTAACAAAAGAAGAAAAGACTAAGTGTTGCACCTGCACGCTGACCTAATTGCTTATACTGTTTTTCTGTAGTATATAGTAATAAAGATTCTTCAGCATAGTATGAGTATGTTTCTGCTTCAACATTTGCTGGACAATCGAGTATGGATGGCCAATTTATTTTTAAGTTTGTATGTCGTATTATCAAATAAAACTTCAAAAAGATATAACATAGTTCAAAGGATAGAGAACTGCTAATAAAACTTTCTACTGAAAACTATCGAAAGGATTTGAAGTCTTGTTTTCTATGTTGTATTTCAACGGGCGATAGAGTGACTTGAGTGTTGGCATTGCTACTGTCTACTTGCTAACTTCCATACTATTGCTGCGATGGAACTTTGGCAACTTTCCATCACCAAAATTGTTGATGCAAACACTATTTTTCTCCCCAGCTTTGCAGTGTTGTGGAGTTCTATGAGCGGGAACATGGAGGAGGAAAGAAGATCAAATGTTGATTGTGGAGCTGGGAAGTCCTGGCATGTCATTGGTTTCCCAGAAGTTGCCGTACACAATTCTTAGAACTGTTTATAGGTAGAGCTTGGGTTTTTGTGTTGTATAGTTTATATCCAAGTTGATGAAAAGATTATAATGGCTGTATGTGTCTCAAACAAGGTATTTGTATACCTTGTGCTTCAAACTGCAGCTTCAGGAGATATGTTAGGCCTCACGGATGGAATTGCATTGGAGCTTATTACCGTTATAATCTCAGTTTTCCTTTGTCTCCTTAGTTCAAGATTTCCGATTTTACCATATTAGTTCTGTGATTGGAACAATTATGATGGTATGGTACTCAATTAGATCTGATATGTCCAACTATATTCTGCATATTGGAATGAAAGAGAGGACTAATCCAACTTTGAATTTAAACCCCAAATTTTATTTAAAAAGTAACTGGAAGTCTTGAAATCAATCCTAGCAAAGGTTTTGCTTTTATAAGAAAAGAGTTTTACACCTTTAAATCTTAAATGTATTAGTGTAATTAACTTACCTCTTTAATGTTTACGATACAATAAATGGGTCTGTATAATTATTTTAATACACTTGAATAATAAGATATTGCATGAACTTAAAATCTGCAGCGGAAGTTTTGTGTTAATTCGTTATTTAAGTTAAATCTTATTTCCAGAATATTCGAAAGAGGGTGGCCAAATCGTGTAAGTCATATATCTTATATATATAAAAGTGGAAGGAAGCAGAAAGAATATGATAGCTGATTCTAGCACCTTCTGGGGCCACGTATGTAGGGTCTTCCAGATGTCTCTTTTTCTCTCAACAAAACTGCCTCTCCCATCTCTCATTTCTCTTCACTCTTCACATAAGTACATACAGACTAACTTCTAAACAACAATTCACTCTTTTAATCGTCAGTTGATCCGCTCAACTTTATCGGTGCCAATTCTCAAAGGTAACTTTCTGCTCCTCTGTTATGCGTTCCTTGAATTTTTATGGTGGTGGTAGTTGGTGGAACGATTTGCATCCTGTATCAGTCTTATAGAGTTTTTTTTGGTGTGTTTATACACTGTTTGTTTATTTGGAGAAGTACTTTGCTGTTGTCCGAGTGTTGCCGAGAAATTTTGGTTTCTGAATTCTTACTCGTATTTTTGTGTGTTGGAATAGTTTTTGCTGAGTTAGTGAAGTCAAGACATGGATCCTTCCAAGTTTACTCACAAGACCAACGAGGCTCTTGCTACAGCCCATGAGCTTGCAATCACCAATGGCCATGCACAGATAACACCTCTTCACCTAGCCGTGGCCCTAATTTCGGACCTCAATGGTATCTTCCGACAAGCTATTACGAATGCTGCTGCCGGAGAACAGGCTGCACAGGCAGCGGAAAGGGTGTTCAATCAGGCGTTGAAGAAACTCCCGTCCCAGTCTCCACCTCCAGATGAAGTTCCGGCTAGTACCAGTCTTATTAAAGTCATGAGGCGTGCACAAGCATCGCAGAAGTCGCGGGGTGACACGCATTTGGCGGTTGATCAGATGATCTTAGGACTTCTTGAGGATTCCCAGATTGGTGACTTGTTGAAGGAGGCCGGAGTTGTCTCGGGAAAGGTTAAATCTGAAGTTGAGAAACTTCGAGGAAAGGAAGGGAAGAAAGTGGAGAGTGCCTCCGGAGATAGCAATTTCCAAGCTTTGAAGACTTATGGTAGAGATCTTGTAGAGCAAGCTGGAAAGCTTGATCCAGTGATCGGAAGAGATGAGGAGATTAGACGGGTTGTTAGGATTCTATCGAGGAGGACCAAAAATAACCCAGTACTGATCGGTGAGCCAGGTGTTGGTAAAACTGCTGTGGTTGAAGGTTTGGCACAAAGGATTGTGAGGGGAGATGTGCCAAGTAATCTTGCTGATGTGAGGCTCATTGCTCTTGACATGGGTGCCTTGGTAGCTGGAGCCAAGTACAGGGGAGAATTCGAGGAAAGGTTGAAGGCTGTTCTAAAAGAGGTGGAGGAAGCAGAAGGGAAGGTGATATTGTTTATTGATGAAATCCACCTTGTTCTTGGAGCTGGTAGAACCGAGGGATCTATGGATGCTGCTAATCTGTTCAAGCCTATGCTTGCTAGAGGGCAGCTTAGATGCATTGGTGCTACAACACTAGAAGAGTACAGGAAGTATGTGGAGAAAGATGCAGCATTTGAGAGAAGATTCCAACAAGTTTATGTGGCTGAACCTAGCGTTACAGACACTATTAACATTCTTAGAGGTTTGAAAGAGAAGTACGAGGGTCATCACGGTGTGAGAATTCAAGATCGTGCTCTTGTCGTTGCAGCTCAGTTATCGAGTCGTTACATAACAGGTGAAATTGTTGCTTTCAGTATCTTAATGTTGTGACGGGATCTGCTTATATTGTTATTCTCATGTCTGAAAAGCTCGTGTCTTTCCTGTTTCATAGGACGCCATCTGCCTGATAAAGCAATTGATTTGGTTGATGAAGCATGTGCAAATGTTCGAGTTCAATTGGATAGTCAGCCTGAAGAAATTGATAATCTGGAGAGGAAGAAAATTCAATTGGAAGTTGAACTTCATGCGCTTGAGAAGGAGAAGGATAAAGCAAGCAAAGCTCGACTTGCTGAAGTAAGTGTCAGCCTAATTACTTGTTAGACATTCACCTTTCAAAGGTATTTTTTCGTACTTACCATTGATCTTTTTTCATTGAAGGTTGTAAAAGAATTAGATGACCTAAGAGATCGGCTTCAGCCTTTAACAATGAAATACAAAAAAGAGAAAGAAAGAATTGATGAAATCCGGCGACTGAAGCAGAAGAGAGAAGAAATATTGTATTCCATACAGGAGGCTGAAAGAAGATACGACTTAGCTAGAGTTGCAGATTTGAAATACGGAGCCCTGGAGGAAGTGGATGCAGCTATTGCACGACTAGAAGGAAGCACAGAAGAGAACCTGATGCTAACGGAAACTGTTGGACCTGAGCACATTGCCGAAGTTGTGAGTCGGTGGACTGGAATTCCTGTCACCAGGCTTGGACAGAATGATAAGGAAAGGCTTATCGGACTCGCAGACAGGCTACATCAAAGGGTGGTTGGACAAGATCAAGCAGTTGAGGCTGTTGCAGAGGCTGTGCTTAGGTCAAGGGCGGGTCTAGGAAGGCCACAACAGCCTACTGGCTCGTTCCTTTTCTTGGGACCCACTGGTGTTGGCAAAACTGAACTTGCTAAAGCTCTTGCTGAGCAACTCTTTGATGATGAAAATCAAATGGTGAGGATTGACATGTCTGAATACATGGAGCAACACTCTGTTGCACGTCTTATCGGTGCTCCACCGGGGTAAATATTACTACCATTCCTGTTTCACTTTGTTTAATCTATATGTGTAGTACTTTGTCTCATGTACATTAAAATTTTATCAGGTATGTGGGTCATGAGGAAGGTGGACAGCTTACTGAAGCTGTTAGGAGAAGGCCTTACAGTGTTGTCTTGTTTGATGAAGTGGAAAAAGCACACCCGTCGGTGTTCAATACTCTTCTTCAAGTTCTGGATGATGGAAGATTAACTGATGGCCAAGGCCGTACTGTGGACTTCAGGAATACGGTTATTATTATGACCTCCAATCTTGGTGCTGAACATCTTCTGACAGGATTGACGGGCAAATGCACCATGAAAGTTGCTCGTGACCGGGTCATGCAGGAGGTAAGCCCATTACTTGTGTCGTGCTTAGTCCCTTCTCTTAGCAAAATTTTCCAGTTAAAAATCGGATATAATGTTTCTTCTGTATAGGTGAGGAAGCAGTTTAGGCCCGAATTGCTGAACCGGCTGGACGAAGTTGTTATTTTTGATCCACTCTCGCATGACCAATTGAGGAAGGTTGCTAGATTACAGATGAAGGATGTAGCCAGCCGTCTCGCTGAAAGGGGTGTCGCATTGGCAGTAACCGATGCTGCATTAGACTTCATATTGGCGGAAAGCTATGATCCGGTAAGTCTACAAGACGAGACTCATGACATTGGTCGACTTCATGAACCCATTAAAATTCGAAAACTAAACATTATAAACCCATGCAGGTATATGGAGCACGACCCATCAGGAGATGGCTGGAGAAGAAGGTGGTCACAGAGCTGTCAAAAATGCTTGTAAGAGAAGAAATCGATGAGAACTCAACTGTGTACATAGACGCTGAGCCGAGCGGGCAGAGTCTGACGTATAGGGTGGAGAAGAATGGTGGGCTTGTAGATGCAGTCACTGGGCAAAAAGCGGATGTGCTGATTCAAATACCCAATGGCCCAAGAAATGACGCAGCTCAAGCAGTGAAGAAGATGAAA
>JANIIA010000008.1:24677255-24694156 GCA_027478495.1 Erythroxylum alaternifolium
TGATGCCATGTTATGTACAGTGAAGAGGAGACAGTTAACATGTCATTTCTGACAGGCATGTACACATGTATCTGATGGTCACACGTGTATATGTCAGTTGGGAATGGGGTGTTACAATCATATCCAAGAAGTGGGTTATACAGGCATACCACTAAATTCCCCACTCTTGATTGAGACGAACTCTATCAAGTTTCGCCCATAAATTATTTTTGTGCCAAGAAAAGAATTCACCTTGATATGGAGCATCCTTTAAACTAGTATCATTCGAAAGTCCAATAGATCTTTAAGTAGATATGTTGAAGGTGGTCTGCATCCTAGCCTCTCTCGCGTGCTGAACAAACACAATTAAAGGGTTGGTATGGGATTACAATATTAGTCCTGCTCACTCTTTCATCTTATGGCTAGTAATAGGTAGTTGCCTCCTTACAAAGGATAATAATATAATATCAGGATCAATATTGCATGCTATGGTGTGAGCTTTTTCCACCTAACATTGAAAGCATCAATCATATATTTTTCAATTATTTATATTCATCACAGATTTTATGAGTGCATTGTAACTTTAATGACTGGCCTGGAGTAATCAATTGGGCCTTGACGTTAAAGCTGTATATCAAGGGTGACTCTAAACTTTTTAAGTTAAGCTTTGTTGTAGTGGTCTATTACATCTAAAAGAAGAGACATACCAGGCTATTTCGGGGCTGATCATACAAGCTACAATTATTTATATCATAGGATCATCGCGCACATTAGATTAGTAACCTTAGCTAGAGGTTTAGAGTATAAAGTCACTCCAGCAACGAGGGAAAGATGGCGATTACATTAGTCTCAAGCTAAGCCCAATTGTTCTAGTTGTTTAACAAGATCTTTACTATCTTGTATTGTTGCTTTGGGTTTTGTGTAGATAACTGTTAAACTCGTTACTTACTAATACCATTACTTATCTTTTGTAAGAAAGAACTACTATTTTAATTAATATTTAACATTGAAAGTAAAAATCAATTTGATGATATTTTAAGGAAAGCATTAATGGAAAATAATTACTTTCTTTAGAGCAAAATCTAAAAGAAGACAATGTGTTAGAAGCAAAGTTGCGAATACCGTACTAGAATTGGTACTGGATTGAGTTCTGGTACGGTACTGTATCAATCCTGGTCAATACTGGGTTTCATTTCGAGTAATTTTTTAAATTTATGAAATTATCCCTGAATTTTTTTAAATTTGCAAAATAGTCCATGGGTAAATTGTAAAGTTGTACTGCATACTTTATAAGTTTATATTAACGCTGTCTCTAAAAATTATAATAATAAATAATAATCACAATTAATAGGAAATAACAATAATTTTTAAATATTTTACATATAAATAATAACCACAATTAAGATTAAAAAACAAAGTCATCATCATACAAATATAAAATTAAGAATAATACAAAGTATGTAAAATATTATAATAATAGAATTTCATCATATATTAAATAATAATTACATCAAAACATCCAATAAAAAAACAATAAATATCCTTAACTCTCAAACTATTACAATTTACAATAAGAGTTTGTGATGAGAAAACAATCAAGTAGAAGTTAAACCTGAAACAAAAACATTTACAATTACATTATATATATATATATATATAATTTAACATATACATCAAATATAAGTAAAATTAAAATAAGAAAAAAAGACCTGGAACGAAATCCAATCGTCTACGGAGGTAGCCACTATAACTTCATTGACCCCAGTTTTTATTTGATACAAAATTCTCATCACTGAGAGAAGCTTTATCATCATTATCATTCAAATTTAATATACTAAATGACATGTCAATGTTTTCCCATTCAAGATTATCTTCCAAGTCACTGACATTTACTAAATTTGGTTCTTTAGAAATCCAATCCACCAAAAAATCAATATTATTAATGGAAATTGGATCAGTTGAACTACTTGTGCTATTAAGAATCTAGTAAACAATAAACTTTAATTATTAGAAAATTATAAGAAATTATATCAAAATTAATAATGATAATAACATAACTTTCCTTACGCTTTAAAATGTAACGAAGAAAAACCAAGTCATTCAACCTTTTATGTAACACACAACTACTATAAATCATATACCTGAACATCAAAATGATATTCAAGAACATACCCTATGAAAATGGAATGTTAGAGCAATTAGAATAACTTAGAGCATTTACAATAACTTGTTATGGCATCATAGAAAACATAAGTAGACATAAAATCAACTTTTCCCCTTTCATTCACAAACATAACTTACACTGTAGCATTACACTCCATAATACATATATTTACATGACCAAAAACTTCTAAGAGTTTACAACTCTTTTACAAAATGTGCTACATGTAATGAGAAACTAACAAAACAAAATCTAGCAGACTCTTTAGATGTCAGCTGACCAGTGCTTGGAGCCATTCTTGTTTGTCCAAAATTTGACAGAACTAGTTTTCTACTAATTTGCCTTAGAAGCTAGGTCTCCCTCGTGCCTGAAAATCAACATTGCAATTTTGATGAGTTTGCGAATTCAGTGAGTGAATCATCAACGATGTGCTCATTCATGTCAAAACATAATTATCTCAAGTATAAACCAAATTCACAATATATCTCATAGCTCAACACTACATCATAAACTTCAGACATTTCATATATGCATTTCGGAATAATCTGATCATTTATATTATCAACATGTACACAAACATTGCATATCTCCATATCAATACAATTCAAAAATACTTTGCAATCTTTCACATGATCCATGTGTAACACTATATATAAATGCAAATGCACATGTGACTCCACTTTCATTTTTACTTGTTGTGACCAAGCACCTATTTACTATCCTGCATCTATTATAGATACCAAGATCATTTCATTTATTGTCCCGTACTTATTCTAGATACCGGGCTCATTAATAACTAAGTTTGTGGCTATTTGTGAGAATTTCTGAGCTTTAAGCTCTTTTTCAAACTGGTCACTCTGGTTATAACTCCTTTATCTAATCATGTATAATAATGTGTGAAATGCATCAATTCACTTAGTATGCTATCACTCACTTTCAGTCAATGTGCACAGTAATTCATCATATTCATCGTATCTGAGTCTGACATTCAACATTTAGTTGAGTACATATATTTTTCCAAATTCATATACAAATAGAAAGCACTCCCGATAAAATCCCGATTATCAAACTCCTAGGACCATCAATATCTGGAATTATCAAAATAAAATCAATAATAGTTCAATAAATGGTATTTAAACAGAAACCAATCAATCATAGTGAGAAAACATTTAGGTTAACTCACAGCACGCTCTAGATAAGCTATTACCTTGATGACCTGGTAATGTCTGGATGCTGACGTTCTACTTGTGCTTCTTTAGTCCTGTAATACACATATATTTTATACATTACTAAGTTGATCAATCATATACATATTCAATCATGCACATATATATGTGTCATGGTCAATGCATGTATGTATCCTTAAATCACATATCTTAACCATTCATCCATCATAACTTGGATATATCTAGTTTGCAATTAGGTTTATACCTCAAAGAAACTTGATTATTCTGAATTCACCAATCATACATTCACCAAATCCTTTTCTAGTATTATACATTCACACAATAACCCAAATTCTCATTCATTCATTCATAATACATTACTTATATCCTTTGGATCGTATTTGAATTCCTAAAAACACCTTTATCCCTTAAATAATTCTAATTTCCAGATTTTTGATACATTGATATCAAACAATTCATTGTTTAAGTTATAACATCAATTAACAACCTAAACTTATCAAACATTTAACCAATTAATCAAGCATCAAACTAGGTTCATTTTAAGCCTCATTTAAGTCCAAATGCACCAAGGTAATGTAACTTATCATTAGTTAGTTCAACAATCACACAAAAGAAAATTTTCATTTCGTATAAGCCTTCCTACGATCGTGTAAGCCTTCCCACGATCGTGGGATGAGTGAACCGAGTGTTCACTCTCTTTTATTTCAATTTCACCAGCTTTTTATACACCTTTATACCAAATTCAAAACATCTTCTTCATAGTTCACTAAAATTACTTCAATTCCTCATCAATTTCACCTCAATCCTAACTCAAAATCATCTATACAACAACTTATAAACTATTGTTTATCATTCACTCAAAAATAGAATATGATTATATCCATTCATTCATCAATATCCCAGCACTCATTAAACACTATTATCATAACTAATCCATCCCTAAACAATCATCATAATCTTACTATTAAAGCAAGCCATAAAGAACAACTCTTTACTTACTTATTTAGCTTCCAATCCTAACTCAATTCATCAATTCTATCTAGCTCTCCATGGTTGCAAGATTAACACAAATTCAAGGTAGAAATTGGATGGGTTTTCAGTAACAAGACGAAGACAACAATTTATTGGAGTGGCAAGTACAAATTTTGGCAAAACTCAAACTTGTGAGGGTTGGGTGTGAGTGTCGTATAAGAGAAGGAAGAAGAAGATAGCACGTAGCAAAAATGAAAGAGAAAAATGGTCGTCTATGGATGTAAGTGTCATGGGGTATATGTATGGTGAGTGTTATGACACTTGTCATAATGCTTTCCAAGTAAAGATGCATGCTACATGTCTTTTACTTAAGCTACCAATTGTCACTTAAATACTTAGTCCATTTGTCTCTCAATCTTTGAGCTATTTGTCATTAAATCTCCAAGTCATTTGTCACCTAATTATCTAAGCCCTTTTTCATTAAATCTTAACGCCACATGTCACTTATTTCTACTACTATGTGTCAACTTATCTTGCCACTTGACATTTTTTCTAGTCCAAATGCACATATTAATTCATCAATCTCTCAATTGTATCAAATAAATTTCAAATTACTAATTGTAATTCATCAAACCGAAATTCAAGACATAAACAATACACAATAATCATTTTAATTCTTTCATACCCCGGAATATGTTAATTGAGTGCATATACTATCCTTGCAATGTGTACAAATTCAAATTTTATGTGTGTATGCTAATGATATGCATATATGAATTATATTCAAGTCACCATCGGCGGCTTACTTGTGATATTAATTATTATAAATAAATGATGTACTTATAGGCTGTAGTTTTATATTAAATAGACTGTAGATGAGAGAATTCGAGTTTGGAATCTCCTAATTTAAGGTTAATACAGATATTTGCTTAGAATATGACATATTGTATGTGAGAAATAATACATAACTTAAAGAGGAGTAGTGAACACATCAAGTTCTGTATTATTTCTCCCATATAATATGTCATCTGTGTTCAATACTGTTCTTCAAGTTCTGGATGATGGGCGATTAACTTGTTGAAATATATGAAGTGTCGTCAGCTTAGCTCAGCTCGTCAGCAAGCACTGTTTTTCATTTTTCTCTCTTATGGTAATTAAGGTTGTTATTTTTATTTCATATGTACATATTCTAGAGCATTCATTATAATGAGTCGTAATAATGGTTTTTTGTTTTATTGTTGCAGCATGCAATATTCATGCGTAATCTTGTATATATTGGAATTTTTGTACATATTGAATATAGGAGAAAATTTCTCATCTATTGCATATTTTTCCTTTCTGCTTTCTTCTACATTGGTAGTAAGCTAACCAGTACATTGTTTTCTTCTTACTCATAATATGTTCATGGTATCAGAGTTAGTCTCTTGAATCTGTGATTTTTACCTACCACTGTTTGAAGCTTAACCACTATTTTTCACTTTCATCATGGCTAATATTGATGAAGTTGTTGATCCTCCAAATAGACCCACAAATATTACTCAAAATTCTGATGATCCTTTGTTTTTACAAGGATCCGATAACCCTGGAATGGCTCTTGTAAATGTGTTGCTCAATGATAAGAACAAACTAGGGTTCATTAATGGTAGTTTAGTGGAACCAACAGATGAAGCTACTCGATCAAAATGGAGAACGGTGGATGAAATGGTTTGTTCGTGGGTAATCAGCTCCATGCAAAAGTATATAGCAGAAACCTTCATTTACTCCACTTTTGCTAGAAAACTTTGGCAAGAACTGGAGGCGCAGTTTGGTGAGAGTAATGGTCCTCAAATTTACCATATTCAAAGACAGATTTCTTTTATAGAGTAAGGTAATTCCTCTATTATCACGTATTACAGTAAAATGAAGAAACTATGAGAAGAACTAAATGTTCTACAGCCTATTCCACAATGTTCTTATGGTGCTATGAGAGGTTGCACTTATAATGCTACTGGAGATCTTTTGGATATTATATCTCAGGCAAAACTCATTCAATTTCTTATGGGTTTGAATGAAAGTTATGATAATGTTAGGAACCAAATCCTAGTTCTAGAACCCATGCCTTTAGTTAACAAAGTTTATTCAATGATTCTGTGGGTAGAAAAACAGAAGAATGTGCGAATAAACTTTTCAGAAAATACTGAAATGAGTGTAACGATGGTTAAAGGAAGTAGATCTGGAGCTGATGTTAACAAAATTAGCTCCTGTAAGAAAAGGGATTTACAGAAGAAAGATGACACCAAAGATATATGTTTCAAACTTCATGGATACCCAGATTGGTATAAACAATTAAAGAAGGATAGAGCTGTAAAGGGGCATGTTAATATAGTTAACAATCCTTTTGAGGATAATCACCATGATGATATGAAAGAATCAGTGATGCAGTGGTCACCTGCAATGATAGAGATACTTCAGCAGGATATTACCAAGATCCTAAAAGGGAAGCAGGTGGAAAGTCAAAACAAATAAATTTTGCCCAGATCTTGGATTTTGTAGGTAATTTTGTTCTTGAACCTATATCTGATGAACATAAAGATGAATGGATTGTGAACACTGGTGCAACTAACCATAAATGTGCATTTAACCATTTACTCACTTCCAAAAAAAACCTTAACCAAAAAAATTCTTGTCCATTTACCTGAAGGATTTGTTAAACAAGTTAAGTCATATGGAGATGTGATTCTACATAACAATGTGAAGTTGAAAGATGTTCTGTATATTCCTGGTTTTAAACATAACCTACTGTCAGTGAGTAAATTAACTGAAAGAGAATCCTTGTGCTGTAGTGTTTACCCAAAGTTTTGCATTTTTTAGGACCTGAAGACTAATAGAGTCCTTGTAGTGGGAAAATTGAAGGGAAACCTATATGTACTCAACTTCAGTTCATACACACCAGAAGTCATCCATAAATACTACAATTTTCTCAATTTAGTACCCAGTAGAACAAATGTTTGTTACTTAAATAATGTAGTTGATGTCAGTATTCCTACATGGCATCAAAGACTGGGACATCCCTCAAACATTGTGCTTAAACATTTATCTTTTATAAAAGAGATAAATATTTTTGTTGATTGCAGTACTTGTCCTCTTGCAAAACAAACCAGATTGATTTTTCCAAAGAGCAGTAGTAATGCCAATGATTTTCTTGAATTAATTCATGTTAACATATGGGGACTATATAGACATCCTAGCATGATAGGAGCACATTACTTTCTCACAGTGGTAGATGATCTAAGTAGATGAACATGGACATTCTTGATGAAAAATAAGAGCCAAACTACATCCATTTTGAGGGATTTTATTGTCATGGTTAAGAATCAGTTTGAAAAATCTATTAAGAAACTTAGAACTGATAATGGATTAGAGTTTGTGGGAGAGCAATGTCAGCAGATTCTTAGAGAATTTTGAGTTTTGCATGAACAAACTTGTGTTTACACACCTCAGCAAAATGAGATAGTTGAAAGGAGGCATAGATCCATACTTCAGTTAGTAAGATCCTTAAGGTTTCAATCTAAAATTTCGTTAAAATTCTGGGAGGAAGCCATCTTACACGCCACTTCTCTTTGAAATAGATTACCTAAAGCTACCCTAAATTGGAAAAATCCCTGTGAGATTCTACACAAAAAGCAACCTTCCTATGATAAACTTAAATGTTTTGGATGTTTATGTTTTGCAACAAATACCCTGCCTCACAAAGACAAGTTTTCTTCGAGAGCTTTTAGGAGTATTTTCATGGGACATTCACTAGGACAAAAAGGATCCAAGCTTTATGATCTGGACAATAACAGAATGAGTGTGTCTAGGGATGTTGTTTTTCATGAACATATTTACTCCTTCAAAACCAAGGAAGAATATGTCATTATGACCCCAAACAATCAAATTCCCTTACTTGATAACCTAGATGAACTCACAGAAGAAGATACTATATGTGATAATCTTGTTGAGCATGCATAAGCAAAATCCGAGAATGATGATGATTAGCTGCAAGTCAATAATCCTTTACCCACACCTACACCTGAAACAGCTCCTATTAGACATAGTATAAGATTGAGACAACCTCCATTTTGGATTAATGACTATGTGTTAAACATTGAGCATGATATACCTTATCAAATGCACATATATGTTTTGTTGCAAATTTTATCTAAAGTGTAGGAACCAAGATCATACTAGGAAGTAAAGAACAATCCAAGATGGGTGGAGGCTATGAATGAAGAGATTGAAGCTTTAGAAAAGAAAAAACCTGCGAGATTACAGAACTACCAGTAGGTAAGAAGCCTATAGGATGTAAGTGGGTATTTAAGGTGAAACTAAAGGAAAATGGGAAAGATGACAGATTCAAGGCAAGATTGGTAGCAAAAGGCTACAATCAAGTTGAAGGAGTAGATTTTCATGAAAGTTTCTCACCTGTGGCAAAGGTAATGACTCTCAGGATTTTTTTTGTTATTGCTGCATCAAAGTCATAGAGTTTACATCAACTTGATATTAACAATGCATTTTTGCATGTTATTTAAATGAAGAAGTTTATATGACATTACCAGAAGGATATGACAAGACTAAATCAACTCAAATATGCAAACTAAAGAAATCACTGTATGGACTCAAATAAGCCTCTAGATAGTGGAACACAAAAATGACATCGCAGTGACAGGAGTATGGTTTCAGACAATCAGGTCATGATAATTGCCTTTTTATTCTTTCTAAATCCAACACATTTTTAGCCTTACTAGTATATGTAAATGATGTTCTGATCACAGGAAATTCTGAAGAAGAGATTGCACCAGTAAAGTCATTTCTGGATGCTAAATTTACTATCAAGGATCTTCAATATGTAAAATACTTCCTTGGTTTTGAAATCACAAGATCTGATAATGGCATTTATCTTAACAAAAGAAAAAAGTTCTAGACTTGATTCAAGATGCAGCATTAATGGGAAGTAAACCTACTGCTACACCATTAATGAAAGGACATAAGATGAGCATTAATGATGGTCCAGAATTAGAAGATCCGTATTCCTATCGACAATTACTAGGAAGATTACTTTACTTGGGATTCACAAGACCTGATTTGGCTCATGCTACACAATAGCTTAGCCAATATGTACATGATCCTAGGTAGCTTCATTTGAAAAATGCCCTGTATGTTTTAAGATACATTAAAAACAGTCCTTCCTTAGGATTGTATTTTCCAGTAAACAACTCCTTACAATTAGAAGCATTTTGTGATGTAGATTGGGGTTCCTGTATTGATGGTAGAAAATTGCTAACAGGCTACTGCATTTTTCTAGGAAACTCTTTGTTAGCTGGAATACAAAGAAACAAATTACGGTGTCCAAATCTTCAGCTGAAGCAGGGTGCGGAGCAATGACATCCACGGTGTGTGAATTACAATGGATATCATATCCTAATAGAGTTTCAAATTCCAGAATCACTTCCTATACCTCTTCACTGTGACAATCAGGTTGCATTGCATATCACAGCCAATCCAGTCTTTCATGAAAGAACCAAACATTTAGATATTGATTGTCATATTGTGAGGGAACAATTTAAGTTAGGCTTCATTGCACCGAAGAAGATTTCTTCATCTCAACAATTAGCAGACACTTTCACAAAGGTCCTCAGTGCTCCATTATTTAAGAAGTTAGTTTCCAAGTTAGGCCTATGTGATTATTACCGGGCCTTAACTTGAGGAGGGGATGTTGAAATCTATGAAGTGTCGTCAGCTCAGCTCAGCTAGTCAGTAAGTATTGTTTTTCATTTATTTCTCTCATGGTAGTTAAGGTTGTTATTTAGCATTGTTTTTCATTTTTCTCTCTCATGGTAGTTAATGTTGTTATTTTTTGTTTCAGATGTACATATTCTAGAGCATTTATTACGATGAGTTGTAATAATGGTTTTTTGTTTTATTATTGCAGCATGCAACATTCACGTGTAATTTTATATATCAGAGTTTTTGTACATATTGAATATATGAGAAAATTTCTCATCTATTGTGTATTTTTCCTTTCTGCTTTCTTCTACACTGGTAGTAAGCTAACCAGTACATTGTTTTCTTCTTACTCATAATCTGTTCATAACTAATGGCCAAGGTCGTACTGTAGACTTCAAGAATACGGTTATTATTAATTTATTATGACCTCCAATCTTGGTGTTGAACATCTTCTGACAGGATTGACGGGTAAATGCACCATGAAAGTTACTCGTGACCGGGTCTTGCAGGAGGTAAGCCTATGGTTTAGTTAGTTGTGTCGCGCTTCGTCCCTTCTCTTGGCAAAATTTTCCAGCTAAAAATCGCATATAATATTTCTTCTGTATAGGTGAGGAAGCAGTTTAGGCCCAAATTGCTGAACCGGGTGGATGAAATTGTTATTTTTGATCCACTCTCGCATGACCAATTAGGGAAGGTTGCTAGATTACAGATTAAGGATGTAGCCAGCTGTCTCGCTGAAAGTGGTGTTGCATTGGCAGTAACCGATGCTGCATTAGACTTCATATTGGCGGAAAGCTATGATCTGGTAAGTCTACAAGACGAGACTCTCATAAAATTGCTCGACTTTATGAACCCATTAAAATTTGAAAACTAAACATTATAAACACATGCAAGTATATGGAGCACGACCCATCAGGAGATGGCTGGAGAAGAAGGTTGTCACAGAGCTGTCAAAAATGCTTGTAAGAGAAGAAATCGATGAGAACTCAACTACGTACATAGACGCTGAGCCGAGCGGGCAGAGTCTGACGTATAGGGTGGAGAAGAATGGTGGGCTTATAGATGCAGTCACTAGGCAAAAAGCGGATGTGCTGATTCAAATACCCAATGGCCCAAGAAATGACGCAGCTCAAGCAGTGAAGAAGATGAAAATTGAGGAAATAGTTGATAACGAGGATGATGATGCAAGTGAAATGGTCGAGTAAATTAATTTTTGACCCTTTTTGCTTCCCTTTTGCTTTTGTATTATCTGATGGGTGGGATAGTTAAAATGCGTCACAGATATTGTATTAGTGTCTTTTTGGCTTTTCAATAAACAACCATGTGCTTTACCGTTGGGCTAGGATTATACGTGAAAAACATGTTTATGTTTTTGGGACATAACTATAATGTTTCGCATCCGCAAATCCAGGTATGTTTAGTCTTTCGTCTCGTCCATTCCAGTTCATATAAATAAAGATATAAAGCACGAAGAAAAATTTAATTCACATAGCTGAGATTACAGCTGCCGAAATGGCATCTTTTCACCGCCACAGCCAACAACATAACGAAAGGCACAGAATAACCACAGCTGCCCAAACGGCATCTTTTTAACGCCGCAGGCCCACAGCCAACAACATAACTAGAAATGCCCAAAACTTCAAATATCCTTCAAATTGTCACTATTAAGTATGTGGATTTATCTTGTAAAAAAGAAACTTTAATGTAGCAATACCATAATAGCCAGAATAAATAAATAAATAATAAATAAAAGTAAAATTAAAAAACCAAAAAAATAAATAAACATAATAATAACATGGAAAATCAAATCAAATATATAATATATATAAATAATAGTAAAAATAAAAATAAAACGAATATAAATAATAATAAATACCAATAATAATAATAATAATAATAATCATACTAATGATAATAATCATAAACATAATAGTAACACAAATATTAATGCTAATGCTAATAATAATAATAATAATAATAATAATAATAATATGTAATTACCACTGAGGTTAACTACAAAAGGCAAGAGTTAAAAAGATATAAGAAAAATACTAGGATCTCTTTACGAAGGATCTTTTACTTGAATCTTAACATGTCAAAGTTTTCTATTGTGAGTCATGTCTTCGGTAAGGTCCAACATTATCATATCTTTTTTGATCACGTCCCCTTAATTTTTCAAGCATTTCAGAATTTTCTCTTACAATCTCTAAGTATGATCTTCTTGCATCTTTTCACTGGAGCGTTTGAGTATCTTCTCTTAACATGTCTAAACCACCCAAGCCTTGTCTCTTTTAATTTGTCTATAATATTAGTTACCTTTAATTTGTCTCTTATCATGACATTTCTTATTTTATCCCTTTTAGTAAAGTTGCACATCCAATGAAGCATCCTCATCTCCGTTACCATAAGCTTATGGTTATGAACTTGTTTGATAGGCCAATACTCTGACCCACAGAGCATGACCGACTTAATCGCTAAATGATAGAATTTATCTTCAAGCTTGAGTGGTATCTTCTTGTCACATAAAACTCTTGAAGTACCTTTCCATTTTAGCCATCCTAATTTGATCTAGTGAACTATGTCTTCATTAATTTCTCCGTTGCTCTGAATGATATACTCTAAATATTTAAAAACACTCATTTGCGATTAATCTTGTTAGGTGTAGGTACTTTTTTCCCCCTAGTATTCAAAGCTATTTATTTTAGAGTAAAATATGATATCTAGGCTTCGGGAAGTCAGGGGATGTAAGAAAAATTAACAATTTGACCATTAGCCCTAGTGTTATTCTCTATTATTTACTTAAAACTCCTATTAAAGGGGTAGTATGGATTGTTAGTGTTGATGAGTTGGAAGATGATACTTGGTGGGAATGTATGGTTATGCTCCATTTGTATTTTTTGAATTTCAAACTTTCTACGTTACAAATATTCTCTTAAATGAAAGTATTTGTATTTGGATGGTGGCTCAATATCAATTTCATAAAAAGTTGAAAACCTTATATTCCCCAAGGAGGTCATATGAAAACTCTCTTTAATGAAACTTTAACTTTAGCTGGTCGTGACAAAAAACTTACCGATTTTGCTTGGTGAGTTAGATACTGGAATTAATAATTTATTTGGTAAACTACTGGAAGCTCATATAGTTCATGCTAGATTAATCATAATTTGAGCGAGAGAAATGAACCTATTTGAAGTGACTCACTTCATATTGGAGAAGCCAATGTATAATTAATCCTTCCTTACCCAGCTACTCTAGGTTAAGGGTGAGGTCTTAACTGGAAAGTTGTAGTCACCTTTATATATTTTGTATCTGGTATACTTTACTTAATTTCTTTTGCAATATTGAGTTTTGGCAACGTTTATCATACATTTATGAGACCTAAATCCCTTGAAGAATCTTTTTTTTATTATGTTTGGAAAGATATAAATGAGATAACAACAATTTTAGGTATTCATTTAGTATTGCTAAATATAGGCGTTTTTCTTCTAGTATTGAAGACTATTTATTTTGGGTGTGCATATGATACTTGGGCTCCCGGGGAGGAGGGATTTAAGAAAATTACTAAGTTAACTCTTAGCCCAAGTGTTATTTTTAGTTATTTACGTAAATCTCCTTTTCGATGGGAAGGATAAATTGTTAACATTAATGATTTGGAAGATATAATTGGTGGGCATGTATAGATGGAATTTTATAGTCCCACAGGACCAAAAGCTTCATAAGCTCAAGTTTATACTTTTCTAAATAGAGACCAACGTCTTGCGGGCTAATATGGGATTTGCTCACCTATCGGTTTAGGTAAATTTCTAATGCACTCACCCATTGGAGAAGTAAATTTTGGAGGAAAAATTATATGTTTTTAGGATTTGCATACTTCTTGGTTAGAACCTTTAAGGGGTCCAAATGATTTTGACTTGAGTATATTGAAAACTAATATACAACCTTGACAAGAACAGTGTTATGCAGAATATAAGGCACATGTACCTGTAGGTTCATTAAATTTCATAGGTGACGTAGCTACTGAGACTAATACAGTCAATTCTATCTCTCCTAAAAGTTGGCTGTCTGCCTCCTATTTTGTTCTAAGGTTCTTCCTAATTGTAGGTTATTTATAGCACGCAGGAAGGGCTAATAAAGTTGCAGCAGGATTTGAAAAAGGGATTAATCACGACTTTGATTATGTTCTTTCTATGGCTCCTCTTAATTAACTAAAACAAGAAATCCAATATTTTAAATAGGAATCAATTGGATTCTACCATACATATTGATTGAGTAAACAAGTCATTTTTAAACTTAATAAAGTATTTTTTCTTTTCATTTCAACTCATTTAAATTTGATTCACTTTTGTCAAGTTAAGTAAGCATCTCATGTTTGGGATAACAATCCTTCCAGATTAGTATTAAGATGGAATGTTAAAATTAACTATGATTTTTTAATCATGATTTTAATATATTTATTTCTTATTAATTTAGTGAATTTTTAATCACCTTTAATTGAATAGTGAAACAAACATAGGAGTTTAACATAAAGAAACCTTGTTATTTGTTATGTGATCTTTATCATGTTTTACCAATAAAATTACCTTTTTAGTCTCAATCTATTTGCTTTAACTTTACTTCTTGTCTCTATTATAACATTTTTTACAATTACTTGTTGTCCTTTCCCTCTGTAGTTTTCCTTCCTTTATTTGAGTTTCTTATAAGTCATTAGATGTAATTTTAGATTGTTATCCACAATCTAAGTATTATGTATGCTCCATATTTATGTTGCAATTTAGGCTCTAGTGTAATGTACGATGAGTAAGAGTTGTTATGTTATTGCAATTTAGGCTCTAGTGTTATGTATGATGAGCAAGAGTCGTTATGTTGCGACCATAAGGTCACATGTTCGATTGATGGCTCTCTTCTTACCTTTACAGAGCGGAGCACTGAAAAATACTGTATTTGATTAAAGTAGGGTTAATTTAAGCTTAATTAAGTAAGCATGATTGATTTATTTTGTCTAATTTAATATAATAATTTACGTCCCTTTCCATATCAAAAGTTTCCAGTCATCCTACGTCCCTTTCTTAAATATTTAATGAAAATGTCCAAGTCAGGAAAATTAAAATATCTTTTATTAACAATACCAAACACAACAAAGTTAACTCAAATTTCTTCTGTATCATCAAACAACTACACTAAATGTTCGAGCAGATTCACCCATCAACTTCTTGTTCGTGTCGTGTAGTATATTGACGTTTTGTCCCATGGGCCATACTATTTCACGCAACTCACGCGACAGTTATTTTCATCCCGCTCCCCACTTATCTTCTCTTACCATTTTTTTTTCTTCTAGATAAGGAAAGTATGTCTCCTCTCATTCTTTACTCTGCTTTGCTAGCTGTGCTTGTTGTCTACTTTCTCCGCCCACTCCTCCGCCGGCAACATCCTCCTCTTCCACCAGGACCAAAGCCATGGCCTTTACTTGGAAACCTCCCCCACTTGGGCCCCATGCCTCATCGATCCACTGCTGCTTTGGCCGAAACCTACGGCCCTCTCATGCACCTCCGTCTGGGGTTTGTCGACGTGGTGGTGGCGACTTCGGCCTCAGTGGCAGCTCAGTTCTTGAAGACACATGACGCCAATTTCTCTAGCCGGCCACCCAACTCCGGCGCCAAACATATGGCTTACAATTACCAAGACCTCGTTTTTGCTCCCTACGGCCCCCGGTGGCGCTTGCTCCGGAAAGTCACCTCCCTTCAACTTTTCTCCAGCAAGGCCTTGGATGATTATCGACAAGTGCGACAGGTTACACCTTTCCTTAATTAGCCACCATTTTACGTTATTTAGATTAATGCATACAATCTACATTAGTCAATCTGCGGCCCAATGAACGCTAAATTCACATATAAATGTCACTTTCAAGAGACTCTTTTTTACCATATCGGCCTCTGATATTGTTTTCAACTTGAGACGTGTTTCAAATATAGTGATTTGACCTAAAAACCATGGCTAGAGAGTTTTGCTCCTAAACGCAACTGTCCGTAATTTGTGAGAGAACGAGTAATGTTGTTATGTTACTGTACCAATCTGGCGGACACTTGAATGCTGTGTTCCGTTCACTTTCATAAATATGCCGCATGAAATGTTCGGTGATACCTCAAATTATGCAGATTTTAGATTGCACGCTATATGGATGGATATATATATCAAACTTAGGATGTTGATTGGAACGAGTAGAGAGGATCTAATGCCGTTCTATCGACCGATACAAATGACAATAATACACATACGCAAGGAATAGCATAACAATTTAGATATCTGGGACTGGGTGTCTACTGTCTAGTCGGTTAAGTTCAGGTGTTATGATTAGTATTAGCGACTTACCTTGTTAAATAATATTTTTTATAAATAAAGGTCTATCAATCCTGCAGGAGGAGGTGGCAATCCTCACGCGAGCACTGGCGACTGCTGGCCCAATGGCAGTGAACTTGGGGCAACTTCTCAACGTGTGCACGGCAAATGTCCTTGGGCGAGCCATGATGAGTCGCCGGGTGTTTGGCGATGGCGGCGTCGGCGCTGACCATAAAGCCGATGAGTTCAAGTCGATGGTGGTGGAGTTAATGACCTTGGCCGGTGTCTTCAACATCGGGGATTTTATTCCCCCTCTGGAATGGTTAGACTTGCAGGGCGTGGCTGCTAAAATGAAGAAGCTCCACAAGAAATTCGACACGTTCATGAGCAACATCTTGGAGGAGCACAAGATCGTCCCTGGTGATGGCGGTGCCGAACGCGTGGACTTGCTCAGTACGTTGATCTCGTTGAAAGTTGAGTCTGATGATGATGAGTGTGGTAAGCTCACCGACACCGAAATCAAA
>JANIIA010000008.1:24727877-24747712 GCA_027478495.1 Erythroxylum alaternifolium
TATGTCAATACACTATAAACACTCCTAAACATTTCAAATTACCAATATACCCTTCCCATAAGTGAGGGGATGTTACAACTACCCACTCATACAACCCCTCTTTTGTTTTAAATGCGATCTACCACTCATCCCCAGGTCTGATCCGTATTTGGTGATAACCATTTTTCAAGTCAAGTTTAGAGAATACCTGAGAACCTCAGAGTTGATCAAGCATGTCATTCAATTTGGGAATAGGAAATTGCTATCTCACGGTGATTTTGTTAATGGCTTTATTGTCAGCACACATTCTCCATGATCCATCCTTCTTGGGTGTTAAAAGTGCAGGAACAACAAAAGGACTCATGCTTTAGAATCAGGCCCTTTTTCACCAATTATTCCACTTGTTCTCTTAGAATATCAGCTTCTTTAGGGTTCATTCTATAATGGGGCAGATTAGGAAGCTTAGTTTCATGTACTAGATCAATGTGATGTTGAATATCTCTCATAGGAGGCAATTTATTAGGTAATTCGGACTAGACCAGATCTGAAAACTCCTCCAAAGGCTACTAGATCATATCTGAATTAGCTCCATTCTCCTCCTCTTTCTCCTCCAATAATTGATTATTTACCATCAAGACATGAATCTTTCGAGTCTCCTTAACTTCCTTCTCAAAATCTTGCCCACTAAGGGTCAGCAAAGTCTTTCCCTCCTCTCTAAAAGTCTTTGGCCTATCAAAGGCTGCATTTGAGGGTAGTTGGGTCACTTTCTTGCCTTTTCATTGGAATGAGACAGTGTTATCTCTTCCCCTATAAGTAATATCCATGTCAAATTGCCATGGTCTTCTTAGGAGTATATGGCTTGCATTCATGTCCACCACATCACAGTAAACAGTAGCCTTGTAAGACTTTCCTATAGAAATAGGAACTTGACACACTTCGGTTACTCTCATTGCTGGCCTATCAGTAAGCCAACCAATGGTGTAAGGATGAGGATGTTTCTCAGCAAGAAGCTTCATACGATCCACCATCTTTCTTGCCATTGAATTCTCTTCACTGCAATTGTCTACAATTAAATTGCACACCTTACCATTAATAGTGTAAAAGGATCTAAAAATGCTTCTCCTTTATTATGGCTCCTCAGTTTTAGACGAACAAAGTATCTTCCTTACCATTAGAGTAACTCTGTCTTCGACAATTTCTTCAGCAAACTCATCTTCTTATTCTCCCTCTTCTTGAAGCTCTTCTAAATATTCTTCACCTTCATTAAGGTAGTCTCCTTTTTCAACAACGTTGACCATTTTTCTCTCAAGACAATTACTAGAGATATGTACAGGCTTCCAGCATTTATAACACATGTCTATTTTTGGTGGTGCATATGGGTTGGAACTCTTAGGAACTCCGCTACTGCAACTGTTGTTGCTGCCACCTCCTTCAAAAGGCTTCCTTTTGTCCACTCTTAGATTTTTAGGGGCATTATTAATTTTCAATGTTTCAGCTAATGCTTTCCCCTTTCCTACCACTTCATTTGAAATTTGTTGAGTTGTTCTCCTAGGGTATTCAAACCTCTTCAGTGCCTTTTCTATCTTTTCAGCTCTAAAGGCCAATTGGTAGGCCTCCTCTATGTTCCAAATAATGTGCATTCCAAGCCTTTCACTTATGGATGATCTTAATCCTCTAAGATACCTTGAAACTTGCTACATGTCGGATTCTTCAAGATTATTGCGTGCTGCCAGCCTCAAGAACTCAAAATGATACTCCTCTACACTCCTAGAACCTTGGACGCAACTTTGATAAAGATCAAATAAGTGTAGCTCATAATTAGGGGTAAAAATCTAAGGAAAAGAGCTCGTTTCAATTTCCTCTAAAATCTAATTGGTGGTTTTCCATTCCTCTCCCGATTCTTTTGAAGATTACTCCACTAAACTTTAGAACCACTTTTTATTGTATAGCCCTCAATTCTCACTAGTTTATCATCAATGACTTCCGTCATTTCTTGAAAACTTTCCGCCTCATCAATCTAATCAAGAAAGCCTTCAATGCTTAGATTTCCACTAAAGTAAGGGACTTCAACTTTAATCTTGTAATCATCTTTACCCCTTTGGCCTCTTCTTAGTTGGTCTTAGTCTAGAATTTCTTCATCCGAATTATCTTCCATAAGAGGCATCTGATTCTGACCGTGAACTCTCCTATTTTCTGCATTCCATGGAAGATCAGGTCTGCCAATAGTTTGGGGTTAAGGTAAACCTCGGCCTTGAGCTCCCTTAAGTGGTATTCCTCCATTATTGGCTTAATTAAGCCCATAATGGTTAGAAGCTGATCCATACAAGTTGTTAATCCATTAATAGCCTCTAAAATTTCGTCAAATCTCTAGTTATCTCCTTGATCAGCCATGTATACTGGTTGGTCAAAACTAAAAACATTTGATTTGTCTTTTCTAAGTTTTGGGTGAATTTTCTGAGTTTTGGGTGAATTTTCTAGGTTGGTAGTGATAGAAGATGGGCTGAAGGGTGTGGAACAAAAACAAAACTGAGGAAAGGCACCAAGAAAGAAATCAAGGAAAAATTTTCTGAGTTGGTAGGGTTGGAAAATGGGCTAGAGGGTGTGAAACAAAAACAAAACTGAGGAAAGGCACCAGGAAAGAAATCCATGAAAAATTTTCTGGGTTGGTAGGGCTGGAAGATGGGCTGGAGGGTGTGGAACAGAAACAAAACTAAGGAACGACACCAAGAAAGAAATCTAGGAAAAACTGGATTTTAATGCTCTGATACCAACTAACACAACAGAAGCAGTTAGGTAGAGATTTTAGGTTAATCTCAGAACCAAATCCAACCATAAAACTTAGGATTTAATCAACAAGAAAAAGACACACTCTCTTAGGAAAATTTCCTGCAGCAGCTTTATTAAAGTAATGTTTTCAGGGTCCCTAAAACATCTGTTAACCCTCCCTTTTATATCCCTAACGTGGTCCATAAGAGTCCTAATTCTAGTGTGAAAAGGATTGATTAAAATCTTTTTCTAAAGCTAACTTATTTCTTTTCTTACTGGACAAGAAAACCTTCATAACTAGGAGATTTAAAATAAAATAAAACAAAAACAAATCCTAATGGATATATGACAACCAGTGTCGACCTTGGGCAGGGGTAGGCAGAGCCCATCAATAAAAGGGGCCTATCCAAGCTTGCGTTATTTTAAGAAGCTCTTGGTGTTTCAAGATTTTGAACGGCGAATTTAATATCTAAAGCTGCCTCTTGAGGTGGTTGACAAAGGGCCCCTTCGAAGCCAGTGATTAGCCTCCCTCATTTTGAATAAGTTAATATTAACTAAATTATAACGTTATCATAAGTTAACGTTAACTATTATTTACGATAGTTACAAATAGCTTTGAAGAATTTAGGTATATTTTTACCCTCTAATTTTTTTATCAATAATATGTATCTAAGGTGCTTCAACTTAAAAATTGGCAGCAAAAAATTTTCACGATTCTATTTTCTAAGTTCCGAGTGAAATTTAAAGATAAAGTAAAATTTCTAATTTTTTAATGCATTTTTAGCTTGTTAAATATTTAAATATGTTATAATTAATTTGTAATTTGCCACTAACGTAGATATTATATTAACATTTTAAATCATAACATTAATATTAAATGATATTGTATTTATTTGTGTTTTGCCTTTTTTATTTTTAGATTAATTATTATTTATAAAAATAATTAAATATTAATAAATAATTTAATTTTTGTATTTGTAATTTTCATTATACCTTGTTATAAGTAACGTAATAATTGTTAGATTTATGTTCTTGTAGAGTTCACATAAGTTTCTCTATCATTAAAATTTGCTTTTTTTCATTTTTAACATTAGATATTAAATTTTGCATGTTTATATATTGTCGAATTATTGGGGCTTTTTTTTTTATTTCGCCCAAAGCCTATAAAATGATAAGAATGGCCCCGATGACAACACATCAAATCTTTATCCTATTGGGTATATGACAACATAACAAATCCTTACGAGTTTAATCCTTTATTACTAATTCACCTTGGAATTCACACATATTTCTGTCACGCGTTTGATACAGCTAATTTTTCACCTTATCTCTACCTCAAGCCTTCTTTTAGTCTCACGTTCGAATCTAACATATCATCGAACATTTTTGCTAATGTGTACCAGTAAACACCAACACTTGACATTGCCACTTTTCGCCCTTACCTCCTCGCAAGTCTTTCCTTGTTCCATTATTCGGCGTATCGATCACTGGTCGAACCTGCACGATCCTACTATCACAACTTAAGGGCATAAATGCTAGCTACTATAATTTCCATGACGAACTTCTGATCCTAAACATTTTGTATATGTCTCGTATAGTCTGTTATAATTTCCAATCCTTTCAGAAAAAGAAAAGGAAAGAAAAGAAAACGCATATGTCGAGTGAAAGTGAAAGTGCGAACGGGCCGTAAAGCTACTTCTACATAACTACCTAATCTCCGTTGATCCAACGAAAATTGACTTCTGTTCTGGTTCATCGTCTGTTCTTCTTCGGCGGGTAACACTAGTAGAACATCGAGCACACATACAATCCCCAATGCTCACCTCCTTATGATGCAATTACAGCCGTCCAAGCGACGGTTACCTTATACGTTATTGATCCCCTCCCCACTCGAGATGAATTTACTGACATCGATTTCCTAACGTCTCTTATTCTTCCCTCCCACCAAAAGTCTCGGCTCTTCGCGGCGGAAACGGACAGAGTTCGTCGCCGTTGTCCGGAGGTGACGGCGGCGAGAAATGCCACCTGGTATGGTACGAGATCGTGCTCGTGGCGGCGGCAGTTCTGTTCTTGTTGTACTTAGCGATCAACGCAAAGAGGAATGTGAGGAAGTTTTGGAGTGGAAGGTCATTTATTATGATTTCCTATTATGCTCTTCTCTGGCTCGCTAGTTTTCTCAATCTCGCTTGGTGCTCTCTTCAGGTCATTTACTTGTGATTTCTGTGTGGATTGAGTTTGTAGAGTTAATTTCTGAATTAGTTTGTGGAGAGACTGTTCTCTTGGCCTTGGAGAATGTTCTCCGCTGAATTTTTGTATTTCCAATTGATGTATTTCTTGCCTGTTCTTTTGTTTGACAAACAGGCTTGGCATTGCACTCCTGGGAAGGAGATTGCTTGGAATTTTTTGTCATTGTTCTCTGCGTCTAGCATGGTGTTCATGGAAATCAGCATACTGGCATTTTTACTGCAAGATAATTATGCTAGTCGATTGGAAGCCTCAGCTCGCACTTTTGTTGTTTCAGGAGTCGTTGTTGTTGTGGATATTCTTTCCAAGGTATTGCGTGTTTTTGTTTTTAATTGCTTAAAACTGATTTTTTACAATATGCAGAATGGACTTCTGGACAATAAGCATTACTAGGTCGATATGTTTTGAGAATTCTAAAGTTAGTCAGTGAGAGAAATGCTGAAAGTTTCAGGTTTATTGTGTTTGCTGGTCCTTTTTATGGTGTAAAGGTTCAACTTATGGTAAGAGTTCCCTTTTTTTGGCATTGGTAAGAGTTCCTTTTCCTTGCATGCTTATTATAATGTCATTTTTTTTGTGTTAAGGAAATAACAGGGTAGTGCAGCCAGCTTGATGCAGTCAATTCATGTAGTAACAGGCAAACTGAATTCAGAATTACCAGTTTTGCACCTCTAGCAAATTCAGTTTTGGTATTTGTTTCATATTGTAGGTTTATAAAGATTTCATATACAAGGCTATATAAAAAGTATGAGAAAGATGTTATGACAATAGAATCTATAAACAAGCGTAATGTGCAAACTGCAGATTGATAACTCATTTAGGAAAAAAAAGTATTTGCTAGTACAATTTTTTGAATTGGTTGATGGAAACTTGAAATATTTTGATGGAAGATGTCGGTCTTGAATATGGGCTTAAATTGTCTCCCAACTGGAATTATATGCATATATCAACCTGAAATCATCGAGACTTTTCCCTGATGATGGATTTATAATTTTATATACCAGGAATAGTAGTAGAATGGAGATAGTGATTAGAATTTCCTGTTTTTGGATGTGTTTCTTCAATTTGAAGAGGGTGATAATGATGCTACAGATTGACATTCAAGTTTCTGCCATATACTTTAAGGTGAATTTGTAATGCATGCTTGTGCAGGGTTAATGATTGTCTTTTGGATTTAACAGTAAAGGCTAGGTTAGTTAAGAGTGCTGGGATTTATATTTGAATTTGTTAGTTAACTATAGGAAGACTGAATAAGTATGGATTCACAGAGAGAGAAAAACAGAAGGCATTAATGGAAATGCATAATAATTGATGAATGAAAATCTGGACTATGTTTTGTTGGATCGAAAGTATAAGGGCGTGTGAACATTGTGGTTTTATTTATCTCTTTTGATGAGTCTTTTGTTACATCAAGAATTCATACGCTTGAAAGCAAGTGAGTTGAATATTTATGGGGGTTGTACCATTAAGAAGAATTTTTATGTTGGCAGATCTTTAGGCATGTCTCTAATATGTTAAACTTGATCCGGAAAAACTGAGGGGTTATGAAAGGGCATAGTAGGAGCTCTGTTACTCTATAACAGTTTTTCTTGCGTATTCTTTTGTTGAAGATATTAGAGAGATGAATTTAGCATTATTATATATTCGATATAAGAATTATTTTTGTATCATATAATAGAATAGTTTAGATATTTTGTAGTAATATTGTATTACTTTATTATAGATATTATAGCATTACTACAAATAAATGGGCTAAACTTTTTGAGTAAAACACTTGGGTGCTCTTCTCTATTGTAGTCTGTGTCCGTAGACATAAGTTCACTGACGAACCATCTAAAACTTTTGTACATTCTTTTCCCTTTCTTTCTTCTTTACCTCTACTTCTACATGGTACCAGATCCAATTTCACTCTTATAATTGGAACATCTAATGGTGAATAACATCATTTCTTCACTATTACCTTTGAGTTTCTGGTTTTTTAATTCTCTGCTATGAGATTGACTGCTATTAATCGAGGTGGTGTAATGGAGTATTTAGGCTATTAAGTTGAAAGGAAAACTGAAGATACTTTCTGCCTCTAGGTTCGTAAATGCTTTTGGTAGGGTGTGGGAGGATATCAGTTCGTTTACTGTATGAGAAATTTCATACGCCAACTAAGGCTTTTTATCCACTTCAACTGACTGATTTAGTGTTGACATGAAATTTGAGCAGTTATTTTTTTTCTATATATTATATTTATGATCTCAACTTTTAAGATTCACTAGTTTCATAGGTAAGATATTTTTCTAAACAATTCCTATATTTTCTGTAGCATTTTAACTGTTTAATTTGACAGGGTTTATCCTTGTGGCTCAATAGTCGTTTTACACCATCTATCATGTGTCAATAATTTATTTCGATGTTGTCTATATCAAACTTAACTTGTAGTGTAGATCCATTTCACCACTTGTAGCTATTCTTTCTCAGGCTGTTTATGTTTTTGGGTTTGGGGTGCCACTCTTTATTGATGGTGTTGATGCAACACAAAGAATGAAGTGGGGCTTTTGGATCATACACAAATTATTGCTGGCTGCTGTTTATGGATATATATTATTTGTGCATTTCTCAAAATGGAGAGAGAATTTACCTCGTGAGTACAATAACTATGCTGTTACATCTTCTTTATCAGATAGAACTTGACATCTTCCCCCTTTTACTGTTAGGCCAGCATTTTACAACTAAGTTACTGTTATGTTCATCTTAAATGCTGTGGCATTGTTTGCTTGTGGGTTTGCCGGAATTGGCGTCAGCATCGGCGTTTGGTACTTGTGAAAAAGCTTTATTTAAAAAAAAAAAAACTATACATAAACTTCCATCCTTTCAAAGAGCGTTCCCAAATTCTGGTGTTTTTTTTTTGTCTGCTGCAGGTTGTACATTTTCACAGTTATTTGCTATCACTGTTTCTATCTTCCCATCCTATACGTGGGATTCCTAGCAGATATTTTCCAGGTGAATTTCTTTTTGCTCTTGTGGTTCTTGATGTGCTACCATATTTCCTGTGGTGATCTTGATGACCTTAATTATGTAAATATTCATTTGACATCTTCATATGAGGAAGATTTTCTATTGGACAATGCATATTATTCTGAGATGAAAGATGCTGGATTCTTTGACGTCGAATGGGATTAATACATTAACTCGGGCTTGGGAACGTCCTCTCTAGACGAAAAAGGTGTCTTTCTAATTCTTTTTCTTTCCTTCCTATTGTATTTAAACTGTAAATAGTTTGGAAGATACTCGAACATTCAAATTAATACATTAATCCCTTTGTGGTAACTAGCTCTACGTTGTGGTTACCAGCTAGTTTGAAACAAAAATTGTAAACTGAGGTGAAGAGCGCTTTCATGTTCGAGTAGATCCAACGGACTAGAGTATAAACTAGAATGTTTGACATAAATCTCATCAGACCTGACATCTTAAAGTTGTATAGAAATCTGGAAGGTTTGCTTTAGAAAATAGTGTTAATGATAAAAAAATTTAAAACTTTCAAAATTTTGTAATTATAACTAGAAGTTTAAAAAGTAGTAACAAATATTTTAATTTTTAATTTTTCGTTAAAAAAACCTAACGTTCGTCTTTTTATTATCGTGATGATATGACAAGCTGTATGGTTGCATTTTAGTATGTGTAAGATGTTATATTTCATACAAAATTTACATCATATTTTAATAAAATAATATTAAAAAATTCAAATAACCAAAAAAAAATCCTTTAACCTATCCTTCTTTTCTCTCCCGCAACATTATGCAGTTAAGGTAAATGGGTAAACTCAACCACTAAAGTGGAATCTTTTTTTGAAAATTAACTACTGAAGTGGAATTGTGAGACTCTGGTACACTCAACCACTAAAGTGGAATCTACAGAATATGAAAACAACTTAAATTTTATAGCTACAGATTTATATAAGTTTGTCATATTACAAAAGGACCATTTTAGTCTTGCCCAACGGTAGAAATCAGTAAGGTATCGCAACAAAACAATTGCATCATTGAAGTCAAAGGACAAAGCTACACCTTAGTTTTTTAACTGAAAAAAGTTGACAAGCAATTTGTTGCTTTTTAAGAAGCAACAACTACCTCAATCTTCTCCTTCTACACGCAATTTTCCTAAAATATTAACCAATCGACTAAAACTACTTGTTGCAAAAACTGGGGTTGATTTTTACCAATAATTACAAATTAACCTTGAGCACTATTGCGTAAGTGAATAGAGTGTGAATGATTGTATTGAAAAATTACATCAGGTAAATTCTCAGGAAAAACTGGAAGGGTCATAAACAGTCTCACTTAAAACCTAATCTCTTTAGACAAAATTTTCCTAGATATGTAGTTTAATAGTACAATAATTCACTACAACTATTTCCAATAATAGCTATTAAATAAACAAATAAAGAACATTAGAATTTAACAAAGTTCAAACAATTATGCCTACATCCTCGAACACTAGTGAATTAATGTTTAACTATTTTAAGGAAATAATAGAAATGAAATATTATGAAGAGAGAGAATTTTTGCCTTAAGGAAAGATAGACAATTTTGGAATAATTAGAACTAGTGGAGGAGGGTTTATTTTATAAGGGAAGCAATGTCCCACAAATTCATATTTTCCTGATGTGGGATTTGTAATTGTGGGATAAGCAACAATTTTTGACAATTCAACAAATCTCTACCTTGGCGAATTTCACATCTTCAAATCTCTCATAAAACTCGTCTTTAAAAGTATCTTCAAATGGGTTTCAAAGTGCCCATCTTCAATTTTTAGCAACATTGATCGAGCCCAAACAATGTTGAAACTTGACCGCAGTCACTACCTTTGTCAACATATCATTAGGATTTTTAGTGGTTTTAATGTTCTGGATTGCTACTCCATCTTCTTGCAAATAAAGTGATTAACAAACATCGATGTGCTTCACCCTTGCATGGTAAACCTGATTCTTTGCTAAAAAGATTGAACTCTGACTATCACAATGATCTTTGATGTGCTTCTCTTGAAGCCCTAATTCAGCAAGCAATCCTTGAAGCCAAATTGGCTCCTTCACAACCTCTTTAGCTATCATATACTTTACCTCCGTAGTCAACAAAGCAACTATTGACTATGAGGTAGACCTCAAACTAACTGATACTTTTGCAAGAATAAACACATAGTCAGTAGTTGATCAACGCTTGTCTAAATCACCGACATTAGTCAAAATCACGATATCCAACTACATATTGACCACCTTGTTTATCCCGCTGAAATACCAAACCAACATCTATGGTGCTTATAATGTACCGTAGAATCCATTTCACGGCTTGCCAATGTTCCTTTCTAGGATCATGCATATATCTGCTCACAACCTTAATTGCTTGTGAAATATCAGGCCTTATACACACCATATCATACATCAAGCTACTAACAACATTTGCATACAGTACTTTTGACTTATATTCCCATTCTACATCATTCTTTGGAAATAAAGATGCACTGAGCTTGAAATGAGGAGTAAGTGGAGTACTAACAGACTTTGACTTTCCATTCAAACTAAAACATTTTGGTATCTTTCTTAAATACTATTTTTTAGTCAAAGTCTCCCTAATTCCCTATCTTTGCTTATCTCCCTGTCAAGAGTCATCTTGGGTTCACCTAGATCCCTGAATCTTCAATCCCTCAATTTCTCTTAGATTTTTTGAAGCTATCAACATATCGCCAACATACAGGAGAAGATAGAAGTAGGATCCATCTTGTAACTTGCAAAAATATACACAATGATTGTATTTGTTTCTTGTGTATTTCTGGCCCATCATAAACTTGTCAAATCGCTTGTACCACTGCCTCAAAGTTTGCTTCAATTCGTACAACGATTTTTCAAGCTTGCACACCATATTCTCTTTTCAGCAACTTAAAAATCTTCAGGTTGAGTCATATAGATTTCCTCCTCTAAGTCTCCATGTAAAATGCAGTTTTTACATCTAATTGAACTAGTTCTATATCAAACTATGCTACCAAAGCCAATAAAATTTGAATGGAGGAATCTCTTATAACTGAAGAAAAAACTTTATTATAATAAATTCCCTCTATCTGAGCGTAGCATTTGGCCACCACCCTTGCTTTGTAGTGAGCATCATTCTTATCAGGAAATCCATCTTTCTTTACATATAATCATTTGCATATGATTACCTTCTTTCCCTTTGGGAGACTAGCTAGCTTCCACGTTTAATTCTTATGAAGGAATTGTATTTCTTCATTCATTGCTATCCTTCACATATCTTCTTCTGAACATCGAATTGGTTCATTATAAGTGGTATGAATGACATCAATTTTAATTAGAGATGCATAGGCCACCATATTAACATATCGAGCAGGTATTTGAGTGTTCCTGTTCAGTTTTCTCAATACAATTGGTAATTGTTGTTGTGGAGATTTTTAAGTTGGAACCTCTTATTCATCTAACTCCTGCTCTACCATAGGAGTTTCTGCATCTACTTCATAGATTTGTTGGGTGATATGTATTTAAATATTGATTCATTTGATATACTACAATTAGTGATTAATGCTTATGATACTTACTTTAGCTCATATTTGATCTTAGGTACTTTTCAGAAGTAAAGAAGCAAAGGTGACTCGAAAGCATATCATTGAAGTCATCTTCTTAATTTCAATACTTTATTGATTCATGGAGCATGAAGAAGAAGAGAATTGAAAGGAGAAGAGGCAACAGAGAATGTCAAATGAAGAACACAAAAAGGAGAAGTCTCACGACCAAACATTAGGTTGCATGGGTGTGAGAAATCTCTCACGACCATGAGAGATATATCACAACTGTGAGAGGCTTGCATAGCTGTGCAATGACCTTGCACAACTGTGAATTCTCATACTTTGAGAATTAACTTTAAAAAGTCAGGTGTTCTTAATGTCACTCGGTTTAAACCTAAATTTTACTATATAAGGAAAAGAGAGTGACGACATAAATGACATTCGGGGACAGACCTAGCCGAAAACACTCTTCCCCTATTTTCTCTTTGGTTATTCTTTATTTTTCAACACCGACTGTGGCGATGGAGAGGATGGTCGATGGTGAGAGCTTGAAGATAGAGATGGAAGGTTAACTTTCCTAACACTGATTTAGAAGTGCAATCGAGGCTAAGGAGCACATTAAGCAGATTATTGTTGTGTATCACTTTCTTTACCTGTTTTTGGATTGCTTATGTTATCTTGTACGAATTGATTAGGTAATATATGAGAATGACTTCAGTTGTTAACGTAATTTAATCTTCACGTGGTCACTCGAAAAACTTCTAGCCAAAGAACCAATGCATAAAAGAGATATATCTTCGGGGAAACAGGGATGGAAACTCATGGCAAGTCCAAATTCTTTGGTAGCACGTGTCCTAAAAGCAAAGTACTATCCGAATTGTAGCTTTCTAGAAGCTGATCTAGGCTCAAATCCGAGTTATGTATCCACAAAAAATGATTATGCATTAATAATACTTGTCTAATATCCTATTTGCCTAGCATACTATGAGAGTATATTGTCATACATCTATTAAGAATATATAACTTCTCGAGTAATGAATCGATCTTTAAGTAAATTTAGTATGCTATATTTTATTTATCTTGATTGGAATGTCATTCTATTCTTTTAACTTGAAGATAAACATTTTTATTGTGAATGCCCCTGATTACTCAGCCATGTCACATTCTCAACTGGCTACCAATTATATTTTTAACCCGATATTTGTTTCAAAAGGAGTTAACTTCATTTTTTTGTGGAAAACACTGATCTTTTATAAAGAATAACACAGAACCATGAACAACCCATCAAATAACGTTATTAAAATCGAAGGTTATAGCTATTTTCTTGATCCTCACGTCATGTCTCTTCGGACTAGGGATCCAACGATCGTGGGAATTAGCATGAATCCCACGATCATAGGTTCTTGTCTTACAATTCCTCCACTTCTTAATAGGCGTGTTAAAGGTCATATATGGCAACTAACGGTATTAAATTGTTAAAGATAATGTAACATAAGTTAAATAATCTGAGCTTATGTGATTGTTATTTAGATTGGTTTGTTTTTCTCACTTATAATGCGGCTGTCTGGATAAACTTAGAGAGCTTGTTCTAGGTTTTCCAATAGTTAGGGTTAATTAATGAGTTCTTTTGATTAACTATTATCTAAGGAAAATTTGGAATCAACAGAGCTTAGTGTTAGTCCATAATCAATAGTCTTAAGAGAGGTGTAAAGACAATAATTCAACAACATCTGTGAATTTGTGCTTAGGCTGAGATTAAACCAAAGAACTGGATTTCAACTCATTCATCAACTTTATCACTTTGTTGTTGTTTAATTTGATTTGTTTTTATAGATTCAATTTTACTTTGTCTTCTAATTTGCTTCAAACCAAAAACCCCTTGCTTTGCTTATATAGATAATTTAGGAAAGTAACTAGAATTAATCTCTATGGGATCGACTTAGACTTACTGCTAGCTATAGTTTTAGTATAGTTATTTTGGTAGTGTTACGACATACGACGAATTTTGGCATCGTTGTTGGGGATTAATATCCTTTTCGTTTTTAAATTTATTTGTTTTTATTTTATTTTTATTTGTGGTTAATTTCTTTTTTGTTTGGTTAGTTTCAGTGCATAAACGATCTTCTTACACTGGTGAATTGAAATTTGATCTAGAACTTGAAAGAACGTTACACAGAGCAAGAAGACAAGTTGTATAAAGTTCCGAGGATCCATTATCATCTGATAGAAAACTTAACTCTTCACCAAGAATTTAAATAGCTTTAGATTTAATTTCTGATTCTTCTAGTGTTTCCATTTCTGATACTACTTCTAACATGTTTGGGCAAAATAGTGATCATACTCTTAAACAATTGGCTGCCCCTGATTTTAATCATCAACCATTGTGCATTGATTTTCCTACTAATGATGTTGCTTTTGAGCTTAAATTTGGTTTAATTAATCTTTTGCCTATTTTTCGTGGTATGCCAAGTGAAGATCCTCACAAGCATCTCAAAGAGTTCCACGTGGCCTGTTCTAGCATGAAGCCAGCCAGGGTGCAAGAATAGCATAATAAGTTGAGAGCATTCCTATTCTTGTTGGGAGACACTACTATGGACTTGCTTTATTACTTACCCTCCGGATCAATTACCACTTGGAATGAGATGCAGGGACTTTTTCTGGAAAACTGCTTTCCTGCATCTCAAGCTACAAATATTTGGAAGGAGATCTGTGCAATTCGACAACATCGTAGGGAAACATTTTATAAGTACTGAGAGCATTTCAAGAGGTTGCGTGCTAGCTATCTATATAATCAAATTAGCGAGCAACTCTTGATACAGTAGTTCAATGAAGAGTTTCTTCCACAAGAAAGAAATATGGTAGATGCAGCAAACAGAGGAGCACTAATGGATAAGACACCAATTGAAGCTAGAAATCTCATTTCCAACATGGCTGATAACTCCCAACAATTCAGTATTCGAGAGGACGACTGACCATTAAAGGTGAGTGAAGTTAGTACTGCTACATTGGAGCAACAAATGGCTGGGTTGACATCTTTGGTTAGGCAAATGGCTGCAAGTGGTGCTCAACAAATAAAGGTATGTGGAGTTTTCACAATGGCAAGACATCCTATTGATATGTGTCCAACTTTATGGGATACATCTATAGAACAAGAGAATGCTTTTGGAAGCTTTCTAGGTCAACCACAAAGGAATCTTGGCAACCCATATGCACATAACTCAGGATGGAAGAATCCTCTATTTAACACCTATAGGCAGCAAGGACAACAACAAGGTTCCTATCAACAACCATATAAAAGACAAGCTCAACCATCAAGTTCGAGACCTTCACTGGAAGAAATGATGAAAATGTTAACTCATAATACCAATCAGCTCGAAAATAATGCCATACAATTCCAACAACAAATAAGAGCTAGCATCCAGAATCTGGAGAATCAACTGAGTCATATAGCTATTGCGGTAAGCCTATTGGAGAATCAAAATTCAGGTAAGCTTCCTTCTCAAACAATTATAAACTTGAAAGAGAATGCAAGTGTTATTACTTTGAGAAGTGGTAAGGAAATAGAGGCACCACACAAGACTCCTGTTATTGTTGATGAGGAAGAAGTTGAAAAAAATTTGAAGTATCTCCAAAAGAAACAGAAATGAGAACTCAGGTAAATTCTAAATCTCCTATGATTAAAAGTTTTACTAATACTTTACCTCCTTTTATTAGTAGGTTTGCTATATCGAAGAAAGAAAAGCAAGTTAGGGAGATTTTAGAGATGTTCAAAAAGGTAGAAATGAAGATACCTCTAATTGATTCCATTAAGCAAGTTCCTCGATACACTAAATTTCTCAAGAAGTTATGCACGTCTAAGAGGAAATTGAGGGAAGACAAGAAAGTAAGTGTGAGGGAGAACATGTCTGTAGTCATTAAAAGAAAGCTTCCCCCAAAGTGTAAGGATCCAGGTACATTTACAATTCCCTGCAAAATTGGTGATACCTGATTTGGAAAGGCAATGTTAGATGTAGCAGCTTCAATTAATGTCATGCCATATTCCATTTATACTTCATTAAATTTGGGATTGTTGAAAGAAACACATTTTATAATTCAATTGGCTGATATATCTAATGCTTATCAGGAAGTGGTTGTAGAGGATGTTTTAGTGTAGGTCAACGAATAGTTTTCCTAGCTGACTTTTATATATTAAGCATGGAGGGAGAAATTTCATCTAATTTTGCACCTATTCTTTTGGTTTGACCATTTTTGAAGACATCAAAGATGAAGATCAATGTGGATGTAGTAACATTAACTGTGGAGTTTGATGGTGAAATTGTTCATTTTAATATTTTTGAAGCTATGTACCCTAGTGATGTTCATTCTATTTTTTCAATTGATGTCATTGATTCTTTGTCTCAAATAATTTTTGATATAGATGGTAAAGATGAGTTAGAAGTCATTCTTTGCATGAGTTTGACAGAAAACATGTTGTAAAATTATAACTTGCTCATTACAGATGAAATGGAAGAAATTGTGTTAGCACTGTAATCATTGCAAACAATACCAAAAAGGTATGTATTTCAAAATATTGAATTTTCAATATTTAATACGAAATCTTTACGTTCGATTGTGCAAGAACCTACAATTGAATTGAAACAATTACTAGAGCACTTGAAATACATGTTTTTGGGAGAAGGAGAAATGCTTATGGTAATCATATCCAAAAACTTAACCAAGCTTCAAGAGGAATAGCTCATTTAAGTGCTTAGGGACCACTTCACATCTATAAGGTGGAACATAGCTGACATCAAGGGTATTAGCTCTTTGACATGTATACATTGAATTCTATTGGAAGAAGGATCCGAACCATTAAGAAAATCACAAAGAAGGTTGAATCCTTAAATGATAGAAGTGGTAAAGATGGAGATTTTAAAGTTTCTTAATGTTGGTGTAATCTATCCAATTTCGGATAGTAAATAGGTAAGTCCAATCTAAGTAGTACTGAAGAAAATTGGGATTATTGTGGTGAAGAATAAGAATAATGAGTTTGTGCCTATAAGAATTCAAAATGGATGGCAAGTGTGCATCGATTACAGGAAGTTGAATGATGCTACATACAAGGATCACTTTCTACTCTCATTCATTGACCGGATGCTTGAACAACTTACGGGACGATCTCATTACTGTTTTCTGGATAAGTATTTGGGATATAATCAAATTGTGATAGTTGTAAAGAATCAGGAGAAAATAACTTTTACATGCCCATTTAGTACATTTGCCTACAAAAGGTTGCTATTTAGACTCTACAATGCCCCGACCACCTTTCAAAGATACATGGTAAGTATTTTCTTTGAGTATGTTGAACATATTATTAAGGTCTTTATGGACAATTTTACAATCTATAGGGATTCATTTGATGCATGCTTGGATAATCTAAATTCTGTACTTGAACGTTACATCGAAACTAAAGGAATTGAACAGGGAATAGTTTTGGGACATGTAATCTCAGCTAAAGGAATTGAAGTTAATAAAGCTAAGATGGAAATTGTGTGAAACTTACCCTACCCTACAAATGTGCGGGAAGTTTGTTCTCCATACATGTTTTTATTGTAGGTCTATCAAAGAATTCAGAAAGATTTCAACAAAATGTTGTCATTTGTTGCAAAAGGATGTACCCTTTGAGTTTGATGAGGGACGTAAAGAAGCATTTGACAAGTTGAAAGAACTTTTGACTTCAGCAACGATCATTCAACCACCTAACTGGAATCAACCATTTGTGATTATGTGTGATGCGAGCATTTTTGCTATAGGTGTCGTCTTTGGTCAAAAATGTGGAAAGATGACTCATGTTATTTACTATGCTTCCTGAACACCTAATCCAGCTCAATACAACTATTCCACCACTGAAAAGGAGCTTTTATCTACTGTGTTTGCTTTTGATAAATTTAAACCTTATTTGCTTGGTTTTAAAGTGATTGTGTATTCTGATCATGCAGTATCAAGGTACCTTTTATTGAAGAAAGAAGCGAAACCAAGGCTAATTAGATGGATTCTCTTACTTTAAGAGTTCAATTTGGAGATCAAAGATAAAAAAAGTGTAGAGAATTCAATCGCATATCACTTGAGTCGAGTAGTGAAGGAGGAGGATTCGGTACCATTACAAGAATTATTTTCAGATGAGCAATTACTAACACTTCAAGGCAAGTTTCCATGGTATGCTGATATTATTAACTATCCAGTGAACCATGAGATACCTAATGATTTGCGTAAGGCTAAACGAAACAGGATAAAGAGTGAGTCGAAATATTATATTTAGGATGATCCTCAATTATGGAAGTGTTATTCCGACCAAGTGATTAGGAGATGTGTGCCTAAATATGAATATGAATCAATTTTGAAAATTTTCTATTCATATGCTCGTGGTGGTCATTATAAGGCTAATGCTACGAAAATGGTTTTTATTGACCAAATTTTTTCCAGACTCCTATATGTTTTGAAAAGCATGTCAATAATGCCAGAAACGGGGTAATTTATTCCATAAAGATCAAATGTCTTTATCTTTAATATTTGTATGTGAAAATTTTGATGTATAGTGCATCGATTTTATGGGACCATTTCCTTCTTCTTTTGATATTGTTTACATTTTGTTGGCTATGGATTATATTTCTAAATGGGTCGAAGCTAAAACCACCAGGACTGACAATTCTAATGTTGTTGTAGAATTTGTTAAGTTTAACATTTTTGCTAGGTTTGAAACACCGAAAGCATTAATTAGTGACACGAGTACTCCATTTTGCAACCGATTGGTAAAAAACCTTTTAAAGAAGTACCATGTCACTCATAAGGTGTCTGCGACCTATCATCCACAGACGAACGGGCAAGTCGAGGTGTCAAAAAGAGAAATTAAGTCCATTCTTAAGAAATTAGTGAGTCCAAATCGTAAAGATTGGAGTTAGCGACTTGATGATACTCTTTAGGCATATAGGACTACATATAAGACACCGATTGACATGTTTACATATCGACTGATCTACAGAAAGCCATGTCATCTTCCAGTAGAAAGTGAGCACAAAGCCTTTTGGGCCATTAAGTAATGCAATATGAATAGAGGAGATTGCAACTACAATAGTTAGAAGACCTTAGACTTGAATCTTATAAAAATGGAGATATTTGCAAGGAAAAGAAGAAAACATTTCATCATAAGATGATTGTTAGGAAGAATATTATGGTTAAACAAAAAATTCTTCTCTACCATTCATGACTTAAGCTTTTTCTAGGAAAATTACGTTCTCATTGGATTGGACCTCTTGTTGTTACTAATATGTTTCTATACGCTAAAGTTGAAATTGAAAGCTTACAGACAAACCAGAAATTCAAAGTCAATGTTCATTGACTGAAACCTTTATATGAAGTATTCCAAGTGGAGAATGTGGAAGTGATAGGGTTAGAAAACCCTCATAATAAAGACTGAGCAATATGGAGTCGAGCCAAAAATGGTAAACAAAGGCCCTGCTTGGGAGGCAACCCAAGGGAAGTCGATATTTGTCTTTTTACATTTTTGAAATTGTTATTTTCTTTAAATGCCCCATTTCCTGCATTTGATGTTACATTGGGGACAATGTAAGTTTTAAGTGGTGGGTTGAGGGTCATAATTTGATATTAGCTTTCATGCATGTTTTGAGCTTAATTGTTACTTATGAGACTTCTCAGGTGATTTTTAAAATCAAACGAACAAATAAAATTTTTTTTATTGCTTTTAAGATTATTTAGTCATAATTAGAGCGTGAATTGACTAGAAAAATCCATGGCAATTTTAGCATGTACTTTTGCTCTTATGATTGGTTAATCTGCATTATTCTTTAGAAGAGCAGTGACCAGTGGTAGACAAAAATCAGTGAAGTTTTAAGCCGTATTAGACTGAAATATTCATATTAGTCTCACTTTTTTTGTTTTTTGTGACCTTCATGACATATACATCCTTACTTTGTATTTACTTTCTATTCGAGACCACATTTTTATCACACTCATTTTTATGAAAATGATTAGGCATTCTTTATTGATTACGAGCTACATTAGCCAAATAGCCTACCCATTTATGTGAATTTTCCTTTACTAACCCTCTTTGAGCTTTATTAGTCTTTTCTTTTATACAAACCACATTACATACACCTAACCAAATGCCCTAACCAAAGCTGGTAGAGCAATTGTTAATTCTTGATGTGTAACACCCCATTACCCTAGGGTACGCACCGAGACGCCCGTAGGTCATTCCGATACATATCCTAAGATAAGGGAGCGCTACGTGCAATTTCTAC
>JANIIA010000008.1:24753416-24768272 GCA_027478495.1 Erythroxylum alaternifolium
AAAATCCTTCATCTTGTTAATCATATCACCGAATTTGCTTCTTCCTTCACCACCCACACATGCATCCACACCATTCATGCATGCATCAATCCATAAACATGGAAACATACACCACTCATGTATGCATCTATTTACAAACATTAAAACCTCTTCTTAATGTCATTTACATAAACTTAAAGCATAACTTACTTGATTTACACTTCATATCCTTCAGCAAAAATTCCAGAAATGAGGAGAGAAAATGAGGGGTTTGGTGGATGGAGAAAAACTAGAAGAGAGAGAAACAAAACAAACTATGGACTGAAATGTTTTCTTTGCAAGGTGTAACATTGATATGAGAAGCGAGCATATAAACCAATACATAGAATTTAGCAAGCTAGGTGTTTTTGGTGATGGCTAAACAAGAAGAGAGATGGTGTTTTCGGTGATGACACAACAAAGAACCTGTAGAAACCTTCCTTACCAAACATGTGTCCTCCATGTAAGGCTACCAAATGTCACTTAGCTATTGGTCCACATGTCACACATTAATTGATCCATTTGTCACTCTATAATTAGTCCATTTGTCAATTAATTACTATTTCAATTTTCCTTCATCTAAGTTACCAAAAGTCACACTTCCATTTGTCTCTTATTTCTACATTTTTCCCTAGTCTAAAATACCCCAAATTTTCGATACATTTCTAAAATATCTAAAATGTCACCAAAAAAGCAAAATTAATTTTAATACACACCAATTCAAATTTTCAAAGCAAATAATCCACAATTCACATTTTATTCACATTAAAAAACACTTATACCTGGAAAATGTCAATGAATGCATGTACAATTATTTTAATGAGCGTCAACATTATTCACGTATATATGTATGCCATATGATATATGAAATGCACTTCTAACTTCTCAATAAACTCATATATATAGTATCTTAGGGTTCTAACCCTAATCATGGGATAATGGGATGTTACAGTTGTAACTTTACTTAAAGACAAAATATCCTTCTTATGAAGTAGAGTAGTTTCAAAAAATTGAAACTCCTCAAGAAGAGGTCCCAGCAACATCAAAGCTAGATCTTTATCTTCAAATGTCACATTCAAATTCATTAAATTAGTAACTAACTTATTAAAAATGGTGATGTGATCATTTATAATGGTGCCTAAAACATAAAAGAAACAAAATAGTCTGTTCTTTGTATATAAATTATTTTGAGTGCTTTTCTTCAAGAATTTTTCCTCCAACACATTCCACAATTTATATACAGAAGTTTCTTTTGAGAAAGCATATTTTGTCTCTTTGAAAAGACACAATCAAATTGTACCACATGCTAAACGATTTATGTCTTCCAATATTTCTCCTTAACATCATCTGTTTCTTTTCTTCAATGGCAATGTCAAGTCCTTGCTAGAAAAGAGCATCTTGGACCTCACTTTGCCACATGCTGAAATGAATCGTATCATAAAAATCTCCACCACAAATCTTGCATTTTCCACTGCAGTTCTTGCTAGAATGGACGAGGAAGAAGCAGTGGGAGTAGATTCTGTGGAATTTTTTTGTCTTCTGTCATCTCTGCTATAATTTCTATTCAATAGTTTTCAATGTAGGATGCCAAAAGACCAAGGAAATCTTTTTTGATGTAGAAGATCATACTACGTTATAACCACAAAGCATATTAAGAAGAAACCTTAGCTTTGATAACAATTGTTTCGAAAACTCGGGTTAATTTCCATCAATAATAACAAATTCATCTCAAGTACTATTAGGTATGTGAATAGAGTGTGAACAATTGTACTGAAAAATCACACTAGGTAAATTCCCAGGAAAGACTGGAGGGGTCACAAATGGTCCCACTTAAAACCCAAGTCTCCTTAGACAGAATTTTCCTTGATATGTAATTTAATAGCACAATAATTCACTACAACTATACCCAACAATAACTATTAAATGAAAAAATAAAGAACACTAGAATTTAATGAGGTTAAGCCAAATATGCCTATGTCCTCAGAAACTACTAAATTAATATTTCACTATTTCAAGGAAGTAATGCAAGTAAAATATTAGAAAGAGAGAGAGAGATTTTTTGCCTTAAAGAAAGATATGCAATTTTGAGATAATTAAAACTAAAGGAGGAGGGTTTATTTTATAAAAGAAGCAACTTGCAACAAATCCATATTTTCCTAATGTAGGATTTTTAGTTGTGGGATGAGCCACAATTGTTTACAATTCAACACAGCTTTACAGATATATTAGTTTAATCTTCGGGAAAAACTTACCATAGATAGGAGAATGGTAGTGGGAGAGTGTTCCAACGAGAGTCCAAAATTTTGCTTGCTCCAACTAGAAGAGAGACAAAAAGATAAGTCGAATGAAATCATCAAATAGGGGACAGATGGTAGGAAGAACAAAATGAGTGTGGCAGAGGAGATGTGTTCGATGGTAGAAGGGGGAGTGCTCTAAGAGTGGCAGAGGAGAGGAGAAAGGTCAATTAGGTTTTCTTTGTTATTTTATTCCGTTAATATTATTTTATTAAAACCAAATGTCTATTTCACATAACACATAACATCCTATTTGTATAATAACACAGTAGACGTAACTTACTATATATTTGTGAAAAATAAAAATTCAGATATTTTATTGAAATCTTTAAAACTTCGAGTTATACTTATAAAATTGAGTAAAGTTTGAATTTTTATAATTATTCTTATAAAACATATCCAAAAGTTCTGTCAAAGCAAAATGTTTAGATTATACTCCAAATGTCGTGTTTGATGATGTGTCTAGAAAATCTTCAAAGATCTTTGCAGTTTCTATCTGTTGAGACCTAAATCGAGTCTTCTAGAATGTGCTTATTAAAAAGCCAAGTAAGAATAAAAAATACCATTTACTCTATGCCCTAGAAAAAACAATAGTATTAGAGAAGTTTATGTGAAAGATATGAAGGTTAGGCATTTGATAAAGTCAATAAGAATAATAGTAATGCCATATTAGTGACTATCTGACTTGACATATTGTTTAGAGCTTATTAGGATTGACTAAGGTTATTCCCAACTAAAATACTGACATTCAAGAAAACACGTTAAAGAGTGTCAAAAAGGAGAGAGTGCTTTCAAGTAAATTATGATAGTAGGAATGTTATGTTTATTGCGAGGTATTTCCTTTTTATAATCAATCTTACATAAAAATAAATTGGTCTCCAAAATTCAAAATTTGTAGCTTGATAATCTTTGGTGAAGACTCTATTTCACTTACAGATGAACTCTGTCTTAATTAATGTTATCTTTTATGGATAATTGAGACTCATATGCACGCTTGAACCCAAAAACTTAAAGAAAGAAGATGTGTGGTGTTGAATAAATCAAGTCTATATCATACAGTAATTAGACATGTCTCATTTTCTCTTTAATCTCTTTTCAAGACTTGAATCGACTATCAAAGTATTATCATCTACATAATAACTTTTCAAGCAATCAAATAAACTTTTAAATATTATAAATCATTTTTAATGTGTGTTTGCTGTGAGGCAAATTGAGGGTCAGATATAAACTATCATATAAAAATCCACTATAAATATCCTTATAGGTCTGCATCTATCAAGTTAAGAAACATGAATCATCTTTTGAAAGATTTCTTATAAACATTTCATATGAAATTTAACTGTCCCTCACTATTTATAGAAGTTTTCATTACCCTCAATGGGATAAAACATCTCTTAATGTTGACCATTAATATGAATCAATCATAACGAATGGGATAAGTATGTGTGTACATTTAGGATCCTCTGAAAGGGGCTAAATGAGATGTATTCTCACTTGGATAGGAACAATGAAATCTTGAAGTTCAAAAATTAGTAAATTTAAATTATCCCCTTTCATCTTAAGAAACACTCTTTCGTAAGTTGGGTTTAATCTAGTTTAGAGTGTCTTCTAGAGGAGACTCATCCTTGTAGGTTTCTATTATTTTTAAATTTCTCATTAAATACCTTAGTATATTAGTGAACATAAATAAGATGTTTGCGAGGACTAACATGACCAAAAGGAAAAAGATGTTGGGATCTTCCTTCAAAGAGAAGAAAAAGCAGAAAGTGACCCGAATTGATGATATCTTTGTTATTGAGCCAACTTAACATGTTATTTCCACTTCTATTTCCTTGCATTTCCTAACTCGACCCCCTGTATCTATAAAGAATGCCATTGCTCTCCAGACGCCTCTCAAGCCTGTAGAGGATGAAGTCTACATCTTCCCTCACTTTAACCTAAAGAAAAAATAACATTTTTTCAATAAGGTTGGTATAAGGTCGAAAATGGTTTATGGGATGATGAATTTTAGGGATAAGCAAAGCTCAGAAGACATGTATGTAGAGTTTATCCCCTCATTCTTTAAAGGGCATTTAGCTAAGGTAAGTTTATTTTACTTCTTTGGACTCCTTTCCTCTCTTTTATAGGTTAAACATTTGCATCCAATTTTTATAGGATGCTTTTCTCATAATCATGGGCTACGAGAAGGTGTATAGAGTTATTAAAGAGAAGGAAGTTATGAGTGTAACCATAAAGTCCTGAAAGGACCTAGACTTCTAAAAGGAGAAGAATATTACTAATAAGCAACTCTTGAAGCGAGTTATTAAACTAAAGAGGGAAAACATAAGCTTAAAGAATAAGGTTGAAGGTTTGAAAGGGATGGTTGAAGTATAAAAAAGTAAGTTTGAAAGTGATGAATTCAAATTCGAATCACTTACCATTATATAAGCCTAAATCTTTTGAGAATTAGAAATATGATAGCTTAATCAATGTTACTATAGTAAGACTTAAGGTTTGTATAAAGGTTGTACAAAAGAAATATAGAAAATTATCTTGTGTAAAACTCGATATAGCTGTCATTTTATTAAGTTCAAACAATTTAGACAGAGGAGTTTGAAGAGTTTTGCATCATGATGGTGATGCTAAAAGCCTTGTAGCGGTGAGTCTCTTAAACTTGTCAATGATAATCTTTCTACTTATGAAGGCACCCCAATCTCCATTTAGACCTTTTACTTCTTTTCTATAATTCTCCTTATATTTTGTTTTCCTATATTTATGGAGTGAAGATATAAGAATGATTGGCATTTTTAACCCTTATATTCTTTTATGAAATTTGCCTTACTAATATATTAACATTTTTCTGTCTTAGTTCATTTTAGAACTTATAGTAATTTTTTCAAACTTGTAAAATTAAGTTGTATCTTGCCTTGACGTTTCTTTTTATAAAACCTTTAAGGCTTAGAAAGGGACCAAAGGTCTATATGATACCTTAACATTTTTTGAAAGGTCTAAATAACCCTTTCCCATTATCCATAGTATCAAATTGTACCTTAATATTTTAAAATAGTACTAGTAGCACCTTAAACCTTAATAAAGTTAGGTTTCTATTAGTGCCTAGTAACTAGGTTGTCAACTTAGTTTATATGGTGTCACAGATAGACAATTTGGACCAACTAGATATTATCGTGGTTCTAAAAATGATTTCTTTAGAAATTATCCAAATGTGTAATTTGCACCTCATGTTATAAAAGATTTAAGTAAGCTGCTACTATTATCTCTAATACGACTTTTACACCCTATGCAAGATGTAGTATATAACATTTTAGTAATATTATGATGCAAAGTGATACCAAAGATAATGTTAGATACTTAAACTTTTTTTTTTAATGTTAAGGTGTAAATCACACATTTGGACCCTAGAAAGGATGGCTTTCTTGCCTTTTATAACCAAAAATAGATTTGAACAAGCTTGGTAAGGTGATGGAGTTTAGCTCTTTTACCTTAACAAAAAATAAATAATTTATCAATGTAACTTGATAGACATATAAAGTCTCACCTAATAGGTTTGTCAAACTTTAAATGTTCACTTAAAATGAAACTGACATGCTTATAAATTCTACCTCTCTTACCTTATCTAATTTCAAAAAAGTAAATTATAAGTAAATGTGACAAGTTTATTGAGTCTTAACTCTTTTAATTAGTCATAACTCGTTTACTTAGTTAAATTTCAAAACAATTAATTTAAATGAACTTGGCAGGCCTATAAAGTCTAACTCTCTTGCCTATATGTTTTGATTTTCTAGTTAGGGAGATAAGGAAACTTTTCCTAAATTAAGAATCTTTTTAGTTTATAGGTCTTCATTGGTCCTTAATGATACCTAATGGGAAGGTGAATTAGGAGTTGGTGAATTTAAGAAAACTTTATATAGTTTAATAAAGACCTTTGATTGATTTCAAATTAAATGATGAAATACTATGAACATTTAATTAAACTCAGTAAATCAACTACAGATAAAGTAAAAGAGTATACGAAAGAGAGGTTGCCTTTTTTTAGGTGTTCAACAAATAAACCTTGTCTATGTTTACTCCACGAGTATCTTTTAGAATTCCACTAAACTCTTCGTTTAACTAAATGAAGAGGAAATTTCTTATAAAAATCTTTTCTCGATAAAGAGAAATATTATATGCAATAATCATACTGAAAATTATGATCAAGGATTAATCTATCAACAACATTTATATATTACTCGACCAGTATGTCTAAAACAATATATTGTTTGACCACATCTATAAATAGGTTAACTAGTCTGCTCGAAAATATGTTTTTAGAGATTTTATTAAGTTCTTTCAAAGATCAATTTGCATTCCTTTGACCAAAACTTGATCCAAATCCTTTCAAATGTTCCAGAAGAGTATTTTAAAGATTAAGATGCTTATCTTTAAAATCAAAATTTTAATTTATCTTTATAATAGAAATTTTTTATACATTAAGATCAAAATATGATATGCTTATGCATGAAGAGCCCTTAAATCACCAAAATGATCGAGTAGGAGATAAATGTTACATATGAATTTATAGACTAGTTGTGCATTGATCTTCTTTGGTCTTGGTCTTCTTCTTGACTTAAATAAACTTAGCCTCTATGGAGCGTTTCTTAACTTCATTTCATGTTACTTCTTTTAATATATTAAATAATAAATCATTATTAGTGACTATGCTTTGTAATCTTCAAAACATAGATATTAACCTCCTTTGATTTAACAAATTTTATTTTAATATTAGGGATCTAAAGAAACTTCTCATAGGCATATGGATTTTTAATCTGTAAGTTCTTATTTTGAGATAGGTTGCTAATGAGATTTCTCCTATATTTAAGGTTTTTTAACTTGAATACTTTTTTTTTGCTAACTAGGGAGATAAGGAAACTTCTCTTGGACCTAATGCTTTTCAGCCATATTTTAGGGTCAGGGAGCTATGGAAACTTCTTTTGGTCATGAGCTTTTCAATATGCAAGTTTTTATTTTAAACTAGGGAGTTAAGGAGACTTCTTATATACCTAAGTCTTTTCAACATGTAAGTTTTTATTTGACAAAAAACAAGAAAACTTCTCCTAAATCTTAGGATTTTTAGCTTACATATTTTTATTTTAGGGTTAAGAACAAAGGAGACTTCTGTTTGACCTAAGGCTTTTTAGTATGCAAGATTTTCTTTTTGGGCTAGGGAGTTAACTTCTTTTGGATTTAGGCATTTTCAACCTACAGGTTTTTATGTTTAACGTAAGAAGCTAAAGAGAATTATCTTAGATTCGAAACTTTTCATCCTATAAGTTCTTTTAGGGCTAAATAGTTAAGGAAACTTCTCTTCAACCAAAGGCTATTTAGCCTAAAAGTTTTTATTTTGAAGCTTAGGAGCTAAGGAGACTTTTTTTAGACTTGAGACTTTTTAGCCTACATGTTTTCAATTATAAGCTAGGGAACTGAGGAGACTACTCCTGGAGCTAATGCTTTTTAGCCTATATGTTTTTCTTTTAAGGCTAGGAAGCTAAGGGCGTTTAGACTTCAGACTTTTCAGATTGCATTTTTTTTAGCTAAGAGGAGTTCTTTTGTACTTTAGAATTTTCACTATACTTGTTTTTCTTTTAGGGCCAAAAAGTTAAGGAAACTTCTCCTAGATATGATACTTTTTAATTATAGGTTTTTCTTTTTTTAGGCTAAATCTAATTCAAATCAAATATGTAATATTTCTTGGTAATACTTCTTTAGATAAGTTTCGTTCTAAATGTGAGGCAATTTAGAGCCATCCAGTCTTTTGAGCCTATTATTTCTAAATCTAGTTATATCTTTAATTTGCATGGCTTGGCACTTTGTTTATTTTTATTTTGTTATTTTTCTTTTTGTTTCTTGTGGGTCATTCGGAAACAGTTTCTCTACTAATTAAGGGTAAGGCTGCGTACTAGTATACCTCTCTAGACTCACATTTCAGTGGGATTTTTACTAGGTTATTATTGTTGTTGGCCTTAACCAATTTGAAGCAAGCTTTCCTTTAGATTTTTTTCTTTTATAAAATTCTAATTTTATAAAGCAAATTCGTCACTTTGAAGTGTGTCTTCTAAAAGTTCAATTATTTTACTCCATTTGTATGATTCACTTTTAATGTTAATAATACCCACACATTCTTGTATTTAATGCAATTAATTATCATTTCCCTATGTGTTATAGTCTTGTACCTTCAAACTTAATAATTTTAGCTATATAGGAATTATGAACTTTACCCCGAAGGAGAGGTTGAAGGTGATTCTCCAGTAGGTGTTATTATAAGATATACCCAGAATATGTAATCTATATCATTGACTTAAGACTATTTCGGCATCTTCAACCTTAACCTTTAATTCTTATAGTATGATTATGATTGTAAATTAAGCCAGTTTTTTAGCTTGCAAGTATGCTACAAATGTGAGACAATTAGGGATGGCATGGGCTGGCCCTGTCAATTTTTAAAAAAGTAAAAATTTAAAATAACATCTTTTTTTAATTGGGCCCGAGTCTAGGTGGCTCAGTCCCAGGCCTAATCGAAAACACTTGAGTTTGGGCCCAATTGTCACCTCAGGCAATGTTTGACTTTTAGTTTTTAGCACAATTCTCTAAATGTTCTGCTGTCAAACTGGACTCCATTATTTGTAATGATTACTAAGGGGTCTTATCCATGCATATTTATTTTTCTTCAAAAATTTTTCCACTACTTTCTCTATTATATTGGTTAATGGTTCATCTTTCACCCATTTTATCAAATAGTCAACCATAATTAGAATAAATTTGAGTTATAGTATAGTACTTGAAAATGGTTCAAGGATATCCATTCCCCATTAAGCAAAAGGGATTGTATTAGATACTATAGTATAGTTGACCATAGGTATGATGCAAATTGTAATAACTTTGACATTTATATCATCTTTTTGCATCTTAAGCATCCCTATGAATTGTGAGCCAATAATACCTCTATCTTAAGCTTTTATGTTTTAAGAATCATCTTTTTATTATACTTCTTATTCTCTTTCATGTATTTTTATATGAAAATATAATACTTCTACTTTTGGATTGCCTTTTAATATTACATGGTGAGGATCTCCTAAACAATTAGTTATTTTTAATTTAATACCTTGAGGCTTATGCCAATAGCTTTTCACCTGCTTCTGATCATTTGATGATTTCCCTCTGTATATATATATTTTGGGATATACCAAATCCACTTCATTTTCTTCACTAACACCTACTTGATTTACATTGGGTTTGTTTGTTCTTTATAACATATTCTTCATGACACATCTCTATTGTCTTTTATTTTAGATAAATAATAAGTCTTGTTATGTATTAATTGAATATTGACTATATATATACCTAAAATTCTATTTGTACTTTGTCAAGTTAGATTCCTTTATCTCACACTAAATTTTTCTTTGTACTTTGTCAACTTATCTTCCTTTATCTCATATGTATTATTGAGTTTATTTACTAAAAGTTGTTAATTTGACCTTATGGTTATGGACCTAATTTTTATTTCACAGGATAACATTAACCCAAAGAGAAAAATTTTATACTCTGCCTCATTATTGGATATTTTAAATTAATGTTGAACTATATATTGTATTATTATTCCCATTTTCCTTACATATATGTATTCCTATGTCACTAATTTACATATATTACCTATGTTAACTATTCATCTTTGTTAATTTACTCCTTTTCTTCAAAGGGTATTGACATTTCAAGTACAAAGTCCACTATAACTTATGATTCAAAAGAATTTCTTGGGTTATATCTAATATCAAACTCTTTTAGCTCAATGAACCACTACACAATTCTACCTAATATGTCCAATTTAGGGAGTACCTATCTTAACGAGAGTTATGTGCACACATTAATGTTGTGAGTTAAAAATAAGACCAAAATTTTCTTAAATTCATTTTAGATACTCCAACTATGTGCTTATTAATATCTTACTTATATAGTATATTAGCCTATAGTTATTCTTTCTACCCTAATCAAAACAAAGTTAAGGGGCTACATCCAAAGCAACTATATAGATATATAGTGATTCCATTAACCTTGGGGTCAATAACTATTGTGAGAAAAGGAGAAATATATATTAAAATAAGAAACCAAAGAGCACCAAGAATTTATAGGCAAGGAAATAAATTATTTTATTATTGTGAAAAAGATGTTAAAAAAGAAGTATGACTAAAACTATGCTCTTTCATAACTCTTAACTAGGTATTTGTTAAGTCACATGTAAGAAATCTTAGTAAAGTGAAACTTTATAAAAAAAATATCATAAGGTCACTTATATTCTATTTCATTGAAACTTAAGGTCACTGAAACTCTATTTCAACAAAATCCTAAGGTCATTGAAATTCCATATCGTTAGAATTCAAGGTATTTCTCATAATTTCCCACCTTAACATGAATTCTCCAATCTCAACTAAGAATTGTTCCTTATTACACAAGCTCCTAAGGGGTACAAGTTATGTAAGTATTCATCAAGTTCAATTTACATTTGAACTTCTTTATGGGTAATGACTTTATCAATATGTTAGTTGCATCCTTCAAAATGTGAACCTTTTTAATAAAAACTGACTAGATGCAAACAATTTCTCAATCTTATGAAACTTTCCCATTTGTCTATCTTACACCTGGCTTTCCTTTGTCCTCTAAAAGACATTTAATCCCCATCATAAATGCTCAGAGCATATATGACTAAGTTTTTCTCCTTGACTACCTAAAGGTCTTTCTCACTTTATCCTTGGCTATACCATGCTAATGGTTTCTTTCTGACATTGTTCTATCTTATAAACTAGAATTTTCAACCCTCTTAGCATTTATTTTAGGTTATTATAATACCAATACTACTCATTATTAAACCTGGCATGAACTTTCATATGTTTTTCTAATATATGTCACCTCTCAATCACTACATCCTTAAAGGTTATCAAACATACGAAACTTATAAAATTCTATCTTCTAGTGTTTTTCATCATTTAATAAGCTCCTCTTATAAAGTTTCATCTTCTCTTACTCATCAAGATGACCCACCTATATGTGTTATACCACAATACTTGCTTTCTTCCCTAAATATTGAGATATAGCCATCGATCTAACTATTGTTTTTCCCATGAAGACATAGATGTCATACTGTAATTTTCCTCTCATCATAATCATTGCACTTTTTATCACCTTATAAAACTCATACCCTTAACTATCAAAAGTACCATAGAAATCAGATTTTTTCAAAGCTTAGAAATATAACAAGCATTTAATATTGTAACAATTCCATCATACATCTAGATCTATACTATAACACTACCTTTAATAGCATGCTCTCCATTATCACTCAATTTAAAAATACCATTACATTATTTAAAAGAACAAAACTTGTTCTTATCAAAAGTTATACGATAAACGGTGCCAGTATCTATCACCCATCGATTTGCATAATCATAATTACTCATTATTAAAACATAATTGCCTCTTCCATCCTCTTCATTAGAAATATCCTAGATTAAAACAGTGCTATGTTTTCCATCTATTTCTCTTTTCATATTTCCATTCTTTTGTTATGGATGATAACTCTTAAAATGCCATTTATTGTTACAATCAAAAAATCAAAAAGCTTTATCCTTTGATCTAAATCATGACTTACTCATGTTTTCATAATCCCTTTCCTCATTCCTACCTTTATTGGCAACCATACCCATAACTGATACATATTCATATGTGTTAGATATCTTTTTTTCAATTCCTTAAACTACAAAGCATCCTTCACATCATCGACAGAAATAGTCTCTACCATAAAATATGGTATCAAAAAAATATTTATATAAATGAGGAAAGGAACATAAAAGGGGTATAACTTAATCGTCATCCTCAATATTATCCTCAACACCTTGTAGATACAAGATGATCTGAATAATATTATTAATATGATCTTTTGCTTGTGTACTTTCTAGCATCCTCAAGGCATATAAATGTTACTTTTAATATCATTAGTTTCATTAGTAACTTCTCTTAGGACCTTGTCTTTCAAACTCAATAGATAAAATCTCTTCCTTCTTACAAATTCTTTGACAATTTTTGTTCTCCTTTTAATGCTATTGTGTATCCTTATTGAACAAGAGTTGCTCTTATATTTACCTTCAATATATTGAAGTCATTTGATCCATTTAATTTCCTAATATTAAATTTATGTAGAGACATCTTATCTAGGATACCAATTGTTGCACAAATAGAAGCAATATATATAAAAAATGAGGAACTAAAGAACACATGAATTTGTGGACAAGGAAATAGATTATTTTACTACTATAAGAAAGACGATATAAGGAGAAGTATGACCAACACTACTACCTTACACAACTCTTAACAAGGTGTTTATAAAGTTAAAAGTAAGAAATCTAATTAAAATGAAACTTTATTACCGCATAATCCTTAGGTCATTGATATTATATTTCATAAAAACTTAAGGTCATTGAAACTTTATTTCATTAGAATCCTAAGGTCATTGAAGTTCTGTTTCACTAGAATTTAAAACATATCTCATAATAAGAGTGGTGAAATTCTTAAGTAATCCTTTAATCTTTTAAATGTTAATGATATTCTTCCTTCCACTTGAATTTTTTTAGCTTTTATAGTATCTTTAAAAATGTTAATATTGATTAATTGAAATTAAAAGTAATATTAATAGGCTTGCTACCCTATCTATTAGCCTCTATATTTGTTTTACATTTTTCAGTGGATTTATCTGCAATATAGCCTCAATTTTCTGTAGATCAACCTATATATCTCTAATAGGTGGCAATCAGAGGAATTTTCATACTCCTAACCTGAATATGTATTTTTCATGATCAAGTTTCACATCATAGTTATGTAGGATTGTGAAGCATTATTTTAATTCTACAATGTGATCTCCATCCTTTTTCATCTTTATTATCATATCATCAATATAAGTTTTTATATTCCTCCTTAGTTGTTTACAGAATGCCAAGTTTACTAACCTTTAGTAAGTTTCTTTATAATCTTTAGGTTGAAAAGCATGATTATATAGTAATGAATCCCTTTGTCAATAATGAAGGATGTCTTCTCTTTATCTACTTTACTCATTTTAGTATGATTATAATTAGGCATCTATAAAACTTTAATAGCTTGAAATAACATCTACAAGTTGATATATCTTTAGTGGATGATAATTATCTTAAGGGAATTCCATGCTTATTATTTGAATTTGACATATATTATCCATTTTTCTTTTGCTTTTTACCATGACCATATATACAAACCACTCTGAATAGTCAACTTCTTTGATAAAACGTTCTTCTAACAACTTAATGACTTCTTATTCTAAGGCTTATTTTCTTTCAATCACAAATTTTCTTTTCTTTTTTTCTTGGTTTAATTAAGGAATCCACATTAACATTATGGGAAATTATTTCCCTTCTCATCTCAGACATAATGATTGAACATCACATAAAAATGTCTAAGTGTCAGAATAAGAATTTGTTTAAGGCTTCCATCATAGTTTCTTCCATCTATGCATGTGTTTTTAATCTTCAAGTTTTCATATTGTAACCTATTTGATTTCTTCACCTGGTTCTCCCCTAATCTCTTTTCTCATATTCCTAACATCCACTTCTTACTCATTTATAATTAATGTAACATTCTTTTCTTTTAAGGTAGCAGTGTAACATTATTCCACCACCATTTATTCTCGCAATATTTTTTTACCATATTCAAGGTTAAAATTTTCATCAACAATTGATAAGGTGAAAGGATGACAACATAAAGGAAAGGTTGGCATTATATATAAAAGGTCTTCTTACTATATAAAACTCTATCATATTCATTATCTATCATAGCCATATTCCTAATGTGATGGGTACATAAATCTTTCTTTTAATATAGATATGATCTCCTTTAAGATCAAGCATAGGTTTCATTATATGTTTTAGTTTGTTCATTGTGATACCCATTTCTTTAAAGACATTGTAAAACAAAATATCTACAACACTACTTTTCTATAATAATATTATAAAGACAAAAAGTTTATTTTAAACCCTAATATTTACACCAAAATATAGGTTAGATCTTAACATTTTAGAGCATTCAAACTAGATCATAACATTTTTAAACATTTCAATTTAAACCCTAAATAGAAATAAAATTTGATAATATTATTTTTCCATTAGTAATATGTCATGTAAGTATTGATATTACATTTATTTTTTATTGTTTATTTGTAACATCCCGTTTCCAGAAAACGGGTCGGACAAGAGAAACGGGTCCGAGTGTGGTAAATCAACACATCTCATGCTCATGCATTTGTGAATAGTGAGTTTTGCGCATAAAATTTTATTGTACATGCATTCATGACAATTGTCCCGGTATAGTGTGAATAAATGAGGAATTTGTACAAATATATATTGTGAGTGATAAGTTGAATCGGAGAGGTTCATAGTGATTCTCTAATTTTTAGAGAATTATGGAAATTTTCTGGGAATTTTTCGGAATTGTTTCCGGA
>JANIIA010000008.1:24864170-24877553 GCA_027478495.1 Erythroxylum alaternifolium
TATATTTATCAAAATAACATCATTTTCTTTTTGGTTATACTTATCAAAATAAAATTGTTCGAACTCTAATCCAATCAGACTTTAAATTGCTTGAGTTCGATAATGTGAAGTTCAGACTAAAAAATTTAGATTTGATTCTAATCATTACCATCAGTCAGTGAAGCTTTATTTTTATAAAAAGAAATTCATGTATATAATCTTTTAACTATATATTAAATAAAATTTTAAATACATATTATAAAATTTTAAATAATTATTTAATAAACTAATAATTAAATTCAAATCGTTAAAAAGAGTAAACTTATGATAAAATCAAATTAAGATCAAACTTATTCTAATAAATAGCTCAGGTTCTGGCCTTCTAGGCCACGGGTACCATTTATTTTTTAAAGTAAAAAAATTTCAAAATGACGTTTTAAACAAAAACCACTTCGTTTCGAAAAAAATAGACAGGCCAGAAGCCAGACTTGGCCGGCCCCATAACCTAAGCAGACCATAATCAACTCGTAGTCTGACCCAAGCAGATTATAATTAGCCTATAACCTGCTCATGATCGGACCGGGCCAGAACCAGGCCATTATTTACAGCCATATAAAAGACAAGTTAAAATGAAATGCAGTATATGGTTAAAAGACAAGGTAACCTTCCCACGAACATCACTCAAATTAAAGATAAAAGAAATAAAGAAAAGAATCTAAAGCTAAAACAAGATGAAAGGCGTCAACATCACAGGCCCATTCACCTCTGTCATATATCACTAGAACCTCGGTGATAGGTAGAGAAAGAAGAAGAAGAAAAGGCCATGGGGAAGGTGGGATCTAGTGAGGCCAAGAGCAGTGTAAGGAGCGTCGGACTACTTTACGATGATCGCATGTGCAAACATCAAACTCCGGATGGTGATCCTCACCCCGAGAACCCCCATCGCATCAAAGTCATCTGGAACAAACTCCTCTCCAACAACATACCTCAAAGGTTGGTTACCAGTCTTCTTCTTCTGTTTGGCTGCTCTGAAATGGAAGTAGCAGAGAATTCGGAAATTGTATAAATCCATTGTTGAGTGCGAAGAGCTCTGAAACCAGCTGAGCGACTTCTGTTCGCTTGTTTTTCCACGTTTTCTCTGTACTCGAATAGTTCTTGCGAAAATACGATTACTGTTGTTTCTTGTTGAATTGAAACGTTTTCTTCATTTACGTTTCTAATTTTTCTTACCTGGCGTTACTAACATTTGCACACAGGTAGGTGGCTATATTGGTTTGTTAGGTACAATTTTTAGCTCTATTTTCGTTTTATTTTGGTATAATTGGTGAAGTCTACGGTTTATTTGTCCTGTTGGTATAATAGGTGTAGTTTGTGGTTTATTTGTCATGTTATGATGGCAACTGATTGCATTTACTTTTCAGATGCGTGGTGTTGACTGCCAAGGAAGCTGAAGATAAACATCTCTTGACAGTTCACTCGCGCAATCATGTCAATTTGATTAGAAATATAAGCTCCAAAAAGTTTGATTCAAAGAGAGAGAGTATTGCATCAAAATGGAATTCCATATATTTAAATGAAGGATCGTCGGAAGCTGCTTACCTTGCTGCTGGTTCGGTCGTAGAGGTATAAATTTAGAGCTTTATTTGTTCTCCAGCAAACTTTAAGGACGCTCGTGCTCTCAGCTATTGTCTGTCATACTCTTGTGCTGAGATATTGATGCAGAATGAGAGATATTGATGCAGAATGAGATTAGCTCAACTTGCTATGGTGTCTAGTCTCTTTCTTATTGTTCATAATATTTTAGAGACTTTTTTTAGTCAATTTTGTGTATTTTTGAGTTTCCTTAATAGAATAAATTAGTAAATGGTTATTTTGAAGTTTTTCTCATTGAAGAATAGCTATTAAAGAAAAAAATAAGTTGATTGCTTATCTTAAATATGATTAACTCGTAAGTCTGTATATTTTGATAGTCTATTCAGTTTACGGAGGAAAACGAAAAGGAGTTCTTATGAAAATTCCAGATTACAATTTTACGAACTATGATGCTTTCTTTGTAAGAGTGACTTTTGGACTTAGTAGTCATTCTTAAATCCTAAAGGAACCTAGTAGTGTCATATTATTATTCATTTCCAAATTCTTTTAGGCACCTATTAGCATGATAATAATTGTTTCATTTGCTTCAAATTTTAGGAGTGGCTCCTAATTTTTATACAAACCCTATGAGTGATTTTAGACCTATCCTTTTTTTTATTTCTTCAATTCTGAAATCTAGTTATTAGATCTGGCAGGTCTAATTTAGAGAATTTATACGTGTTATCAAAATGTGGGAATATTGTCTACCTGTCTTGCATCAGATATGCTCTATGCTGATTGCAGCTTTTTACAGAAACTCAGATATGCTTTATGCTGATTGCAGCTTTTTACAGAAACTCACATATGGTTTATGCTGATTTGCAGCTTTTTACAGAAACTTATGTGATGACCGATATTAAGTAAATGACATATTCTCAAGATGTTAAGAAAAGTAGGCCTTTCTCATGATGTGAAATGTCCAATTGACTGAAAGTGTTGAAGTTAAAGTGACTCATCTGTGTATATTTGATTGACTTGTTCGTGGGGAAGTGGATAATGAATTGAGAAATTGCCAAATTTTGTTCCCTTTGAATCAATTGTTTTCTTGACTGAATATCTTGTGTTCCCTAATGCTATCTTTTAGTATGATCTTGTTCATGGAAGGCTAACCATAGATGTATATCCATTAAGGTCGCTGAGAGAGTTGCCAAAGGGGAATTGAAATCTGCCGCTGCCATTGTTAGGCCTCCAGGACATCATGCTGAACATGATGAGGCTATGGGATTTTGTCTATTCAACAATGTCGCCGTTGCAACAAGTGTTCTACTAGATGAAAAAGTGGGTGGATTTTAGTAATTGTATTTCCTCTCTTCAGCTATTTAGCTCATATGCCATCAATTTTAATTTGGTATTTGATTTATGCTCTTACCGTTATTGAGATGCCACTTGAAATCCCTTTGGATTTTACAGCCAGAACTGGGTATTAAAAAGATTTTGATTGTTGACTGGGATGTTCATCATGGTAATGGCACCCAAAAGATGTTTTGGAAGGACCCTCGCGTTTTATTCTTCTCTGTCCATAGGTAATATTTTCTTTATGTTTTTCCTTGAGAAGTGGGGTGTTTTGTGATCAAAATCCTTTGCTTAATTATTTTATATAATAGAATTAGATATGCAGATATCAACTGATGGTGATTGCATGAGTTGCAAATCTATGCAGGCATGAGTTTGGGAATTTTTACCCAGCTAATGATGATGGCTTTTACACCATGGTTGGAGAAGGACCAGGTGCAGGATTTAACATCAACGTGCCTTGGGAGAATGGTAGATGTGGTGATGCTGATTATTTTGCTGTTTGGGACCACATTTTGATCCCAGTTGCCAAGGAATTTGAACCAGACATGATTATTGTTTCAGCAGGATTTGATGCAGGTGTGGTTATTGTTATCTTGTTTAGTTCATTGTAGAGATCCATTTATCATATCTTGATACTTGTTCTGAATCAATTGATTGAATATAGTTATTCTTACTAAGCATAGCACTGTTATGATGGAACAGCTGTTGGTGATCCTCTTGGTGGTTGTCGTGTCACACCATATGGGTACTCCATGATGCTGAAAAAGGTTAGCATTTGAGTTATTGTTTGTTTATGTGCTTGTACTATCTTATAAGATGTTATCTTGGCTATGGACTATTAGTGGCAATTTTGATTGAGGCACATGGATCTGAGATCTTACTTGAACGATTGGCATAATTTGGTGCTCAGATTGCAATATCTTTTATAGCACTATTTGTTCTCCAAATTATTCGTATTGTAGGCTTTTGTTTACTGATTTGTTTAGTGCCTTGCGCTTCTTCATTGTTGAGTATTATTGAAGAATGTCTATCTGTAATTGGGCTTCTTATATCAGTTTTGCCTTTTGCAGTTAATGAACTTTGCTCAAGGAAAGATTGTTTTAGCATTGGAAGGAGGGTACAATCTTGACTCCATAGCAAATTCATTCCTTGGATGCATGGAAGTATTACTCGAGGATAAGCCTATTTCCGGATCTTCAGAAGCGTATCCATTTGAATCCTCATGGCGTGTGATACAAGCGGTAAACAGACATGGTTTTAGTAACTTAGCTAGGGGTTGGAGCTCTCTGCTTGTGTCTAGTATTGTTTCTGCTTTAAGAAGCATAATAATGGTATTTGCTTTCTCAACAAGTTACATGGAATCTGTTCTCCAGGTTCGCAAGGAATTAAGTGCTTACTGGCCAATTCTTGCAGATGAATTACCATCAAAATTAACCATGCAAAAAGCCTTACCTCCGGTAAATAAGACAGCAACAATTATTTCTTTGGTGCCATTCTACTTCTGCCCATATTGAATTTCTAATAAAAAGAACTAAATCTTTATGCCCATGGTTGCATTGACATCTATTACTTTTGCATCATGTTAAAATGTCTTGATGAGTTGATTGCAAGCAAACATGAAAATTAGTTTTCTTTTACCAATAAAAGAGTATAACTAATTCCTTATTCATGTTTGTTAATCTTCTTTGACCTAGAAAAGAGTATGATTAATCTTTACAAGCAGTTGTAAATTGAGTAAAAAAGTTGGAACTGTTAATAACTTAATGGCATGAGTTAATCCATTATTTGTAGTTCAAACGGAGAAAGGGTTTTCAGAGGCTTCAATTAGGTCTTGTACGTACACTCCTTGAATACACCATGCTAAGATGGAAATTTTGTTTCAGCAACTGCTGATTTCAAGTTCTGATTCTGAAGGTGAGGATAAAGCACGCAATATTGTGTCAGAAAACCTTTCGGCAGCTGTTCAGGAGGTTATGGAACCACTTCTGAAGCTTAAACTTGAAGACACTCAAGGTGAAGAAAAATAATAGATTCCTGAAATTTAGACTCCTGAAATTTCAAAGTTCTTAATTTTGTTCTGTTTCCTGTACCACAAACTGAACTCCAACTCAGTATTGTTTTAGGTAGTTGTGTTGTAGTGAGCAAATGAGAGAGATGGGAATGTGATAGTTGATGGATCGGAGACCTCCAATGTTCCTCAGTGGAATTTCCTCATATGATTTGACAACAGATCTGCAGAGTCTTCGGTGATCGGTAGTTTAAGTACAAACCGGACCGGAAATCTGGCCGGTTCATATTTGTTTGGGTCGAACCAGCTGGTCCGGTCCGGTTTTAAAATCATTGTTTATAAGCAAAATATGCTAAGAATGTCAAAATTAATATAATATGAAAATAAGGGCTTATCCTTCCAATAGGAAAAACCTTAACAGGTCCATTATTGATTTTCTTATAAATAAGGGTTATTTTATAAACATAAACTTATAAGAACTATGAAATGTTTTAAACTTCTATAAAAATCTTAATGATAACTTGATTTGATGGAAAAACAAGAAGCAATTTGTGTTTAAACACCTACTGTGAAGTCATGCAATAGGGCTACCGATGTGCAAGATAAATGTGGGTGAAATAGCTCTTCAAGATGTCGAGATTTAGAAATTATATTATGAAGTTGTGGTGTGACAGCTGAGCAATCACTCATATCACCTCTATTCTAATGTTTTGTGAACATATTAATCATTATTGAAGTTGATTGTCATTTGATTAGTGGAAGGATTGTTTGCATCAACTCATTTTTTAATTTGAAAACAAGTTGCTTATATCTTTACTGATTCATTGCACGGACCTATGATGAGTGTTGCTTGTAACAAGCTAGGCATGATATAACTAAGTTCAAAGTTGACAAAAGTAAACATCATCTCAATTTAAATCTTATTGAGATGAAGGGACTAAGAAGATATAGTAATATGCAACCTTATAATTAATAGAGAGGTTGTTTTTGATAGACTCATAAACAAAAAGTTTTGATAATTGTTTAAAAAAACAAAAGTAAAAAATATAAACAAATAATTGTATTAAAAATTAATAGAATAAAATAAGAATAAAAAATTTTAAAAATCAAAATAATATAATAATATAATGTAAATAAATATAAATACAGATAAAATATAAATATAAATAAATAATAAATAACAATAATAATACAAATATTTAAAGATTAAAAAAACATTTAAAAATTACAGAACGTTGTGTAATCCCATTTGTCTATAAGCGTATAGGACATAAGCCTAATGTAAGGACTTTTGTTAACTCTTCAGTATTTAAATGCCTTACTGAACCATCTTAACCACTTCTAAATTGTCTGTTCGATGTTGACTGTCAACAGGGTCAACATCTTCAACAGCCTGGAGGACAGAGCTTTCCAAGATTGAAATATGGTATGCTACTTTTGGTTCAAACATGTGGAGACCAAGATTCCTCTGCTACATCAAAGGGGGCCAGGTAACACATCCTGTCACACACATATCCCCTGTTGTCAAAACGAAACATGACTTTTGGAAGTAACTCACGCCATCTTAAGCTTGGAGCATCTCAACTTGTCTGATAAGTCTTGTATGTGATCTCAATATATGAACATCTTGTGCTGAAAATTTTTCAGCTTAACTTGCCTTGTCAAATTACTAGTTTTGCCAAGCTTTGCCTCATACTCTGCAGGGACTGAGATGTAGAAATAGACAATGATTTCTTTCCTGAATATTTCCTTTTATAATATAGTATATTTTGTAACTTAGGTGGATGGTATGAGAAAGCCGTGTGCCGGATCAATGGATAGAAATTCCCCAAGGGAGACTATTTGGAAAGCATTTCCCCACAGACTGTTCTTTGGTCGTGATTCTACGGAAGCATGGGGAGCAGGAGGGGTTGCTTTCCTTCATCCTGAAAGTAGTGTTGATGACATAACCTACATGTGTCTGTACAGAATTACGTATGTTCTTCTTCAGGGATCTGTTTTCACTTTTAACTTCAATTTTTTCTTGTCTGCACATAAATTGCATGCTTTCTGGCGACAATTTGTTGCACAAAATGTTTTAAGACAGTATTTCAGCTAACAAGTTATTTGTTGGGTCATGAATCCAGAAGAAAACACAATGTAGCCCTATTCGTCTTTCTTTCAGATACTTAATGATCCACTGCATTGAGTTTCATATTCGTAGTTTTCTTTTTTTAATTTCCCACAACAGACTGGAGCAGTTCAATGATGTTTTACTTCAAGAAAACATCTCAAGTAATGAGATGAAGACTCCAGCTTTTGACTTGGATGCTTTAAACACTATTGAAAATGAGAGAACCATTTCTTTGGAGCTTTTGAAGGTATGCCAAATTTGTTTTGCTTTGCTTTCTTTTGCTGATGAAAGTGCGCATGTTGAATCTTCAACCATTATAGCTCGTATTTTCTTATGCCTGTTTTGTTTCTATGCAGAGTGGTTGGTACCATAAGGTAGTTTACCTGGGAAAGGAAAATGATATTCCAATCTTGACTATGACGTAAGGACAAAAGCCTCTCTTCTTTTCATGTTTACTCCTTACCTATTTATTCGGCAATTGGCAATGGCTTGACTCGCAATTCTTCATGATTGTCCAGGTGCTCACTCTCTGATATTGAAAAGTTCAAACATGGACAGGTTTCGCTTCGCCCTCCATCTAAAGAGTATGCCAACACCTTAATAAAAGGCCTAGTAGAAGGACGACAGCTTTCAGAACAGGAAGCCGCTGCTTACATCGACAAAGCTTCTACGAAGCCTCTGTGACAACAACCATGTGTTCTTTTTTATCTGCATTGTGAATACATAATCCGATTCTTGCTTCGACTACAGGCATTTGCGCTCTCGCTGTAAAAAGGATCCTAGCCAAGGTTGGTGGGGATTGTTGCTTTTATTGGTAATACACCATATTGAACGTGATTGTGTGGTCATGTATAATATTGAACATAGCAATATGATAAAGACAGTATTACGCAGCTTTATACTTTGCTGGATCGCATTAGTTTGTCCTTACGTGAAATTTTAATTTGTCTTCTATCAGACAAATTAGGTGCTTGCTGAGATTTCGGTGGCTGAAACATATTTCGAGTTCTTTTTGCGTGTCCGAAAGTGGCACTTAAACTGAACCGTGAATACTTCGTATGTAACCCAACATAAAATTTCACGTCGGGAAAGGAAGTTCATAAAAGTTTGGCGCTTCCAGTAAATGGCATTAAACAAACACGATTCAAAGTGGAACATTTGGGCCATGGGAAATCTGCTAACATTCCTTGCAAGTAAAGTAATACTCCAAGCTTGAATACCAAAACTCTTGTAATTTCATTTCAGCAAAATTTGTAAATAACTCGAACAGATAGAATCATTACTGCTCGATATTCCAATATACAGTTGAAATTTGCAACAGATTTCAGCTGATTTTACATCCTCAGTGCAGGAAATAGGTCCTTGAATTCTCATAAGCACGCACTCTCCATTAGAGAAGTAAATCCCTTGTACAGACACGGAAGAGACTTTAAGCAGCTATATGTAGCTCTTGATTGGAAAACAAAGCTGATTTCATGCACTTTGGATCCGAGTTAATCGACAAATATACTATCAATTGATTCTTTCCTAAAAATAAGTTAGCGGCACAGAAGAAGAGAGTTTTTCACCGGTATTTCAGTGTGGCATGACCAGTTTCACCCAAATGCCTGTATAGTTTATTCCTGACATTACAAAGAGATGTAAACAACTCTGAAATATAGGGAAGTGCAAAAATGAAACCAATATGACAAAAGAACCAAAAAGCCAACACTGCAAGAAGCTCAAAACCAAATGGGGAGATTAGAATTGTCAGAACATACCTTGACTCAAATTCCTCACCGCACGTCTCACACAAGTTGCCAGCCTGTTAAAGAATACAACACATACAATTAGGCAACTCATGGGTTAAGCAGATGCAGACTTGAGCATTAGAATTTTAAGTCCAGAAATTTTCAAATCAAGGAACTATCCTACAATCGGTCTCTCATGCCTTCAGTAGATGCAATTCAACAAAATTCATCGAGTTAATATATGTAAAACCAGAAAACTACAAAACTTTAAGTAGTACATGATTTGTAAGAATATCTGGATTACATGCTAGATGATTTACTTCCTAAATGGAGAGGAGGAATATACGACAGGTAGAGTAGTTTGGCAGTTACGTGTACATACATGTCAAGTAACATAGGTCTAGAGCAAACAAAATAAACTCCTCACAGCGCTATGTTACATGGAGGCAGATTTCAAATTTTATTTTTGCATGAAGTGGAAGAAGCATTTTGGTACAAGACACTGCGTCCTAAGTTTTCAAAGTTTAACCATATATGGCAGATTCATACAAACTCCATAGAGACATACAAATAACACTACAATGTTCCCCTATGAATTTCTGTATACATAAACATGTATTAACTTATGAAAATGCAAAACTGCAATAATCAAATTGAAAGTTGAGTTTAGACCAAAATACATCCACAACTAGTCCAGCATTATAATTCCTAGTCAAGAAGTTGTCACAACAACTATTTACAGCACTCCTTCAGTAAGTACATCATACAGTATCTCTCAAGTAGCAGTAGCAAAGATCAGCAAGAATTATGAGCAAACACAAAGCTGAGGTATGAAGTTCATACCTTTCCCTTCTTTGCTTTGGAAGATTTCTTTGACCTGGTATTTGTTTCGTTCTTTGAGACTCGTTTCCTGTCAGTAGAATCACTCGAAATCTTCCGATTCTTCCCCAAATGAATATCAATTTCGTTATCACATCCATTCTCCACCAATGAATTAGAAGATAACTCCTCTATTTGCTCATCAGGATGCTCCTTAGTGTCTTCTTCCTGATTCTTATCTTCATCCATATTTCCTTTGACAGCTTCTACAGCACAATTCTTACCCTTCTCTTTCTTGGCTTTCCTCCTCCTACCCTTCCTGTTGTCATATTCCATAGCTTCAAGCACCTCATTTTCATCTTCATTAACTTGCATCGATAACTCCTCACTGTCAATCCTTGAATGCTGATTTTTCCTATTCTTGTGCCCCGATACCATATCTTCACGTAGAGTACCTTGCCGATCATCTCCACCATCATCCCTATCCAATTTCCCATCTTCTGCAAACCGTTCCACCTCATTCACATCTTCCGCATCCAAAAATATATCTTCGTCGTCACTTAGATTATCAACTTCAATGCCATTCCCTTCCCCTCCAATCCTAAAACCTTCTTTAAATCTCCCCTCCATCTCATCCAACCCACGGTCTATGTCCCCATTCTTCAACTCTTCCTCCTCCAAATCTTCCTCATTCAATACTTCTTCCTCCACAAACGACTTCCTCAAATGCACCAACTTCTCCTTATGCTTCTTAGACTGCTCGTGATTCTTCCATTGCTTCTCACTCTTGAACTTCTTCCCACACACCACGCAATAAAACTCTTCCTTCTTTTCCCCATTCTCCTCCTCGACTGCCTCCAGTTCCTCAACTTCCTCTTCATCCACTCGTGCCCACTCCGGTTCCTTGTAAGTTTTTGCCCTCTCCATCCTCTCCTTCTGCAACTTCTGCTTCCTCTCCCTCTCCTCCTCCTTCCTCTTCTCCATTTCTGCATTCTTCTTAACCATCATATCAATCACCCTTTTGTCCCTTTTCTTCACAAATTCTGCCAGGCCCCTGACTGTCTCGTTATACTCCCTCTTCGCTTTCTTCCTCAGCTTCTTATTCTCATCCTCCATCACTCTCCTAGACTTCCGATTAGGCCCAGCCATAACATCGTATTGATCAACCCAACAAAAATCCATAACAGTGCTAAACCCCAACCAATAATTATAGAAGGCCGTAACTTGCTCGTACGGACTCTGTAAATTCCCCATAACCAGAGCCTCCCTCAAATCCTCTAGCCCTAATCCTAGTTTCTGACAAAAGTTAACCCCATTCGAATAGATCTTATCAAAAACATCAGAATAAACCTTATAAAATCCCTTCCCAGAGTCTGCATAACCAGAGTAGACCGTATTAGAAAAGAAAGAGAACAGATTAGGGATAACCGAGTCAGGGACAAAATTGCCAGAGTCAGGATCGGAAAAGAGAATTTGGGAGCGGTCAGAATCGTACCAAGCGCGTTCCTTAGGATCGGTCGGAGAGAACTTCGTATGCGTGAGAAAGCTCCTGGAATTGCGTCGTGGCTTCCGTTTGGCTAAATTCGGACTGTATGAGCTTGTCAGGGTGGCATGCAAAGCAAGCTTCTTGTAAGCCGAGCAGATTTCGTTGGCGGACTAATTGCGGGAGAGGCCCAGCACCTCGTAGTGGCATCGCTTCTCTGCCGCCATGCGGGCGTCAGTCTGCCGTCAGATGGTGGCTCAACTGGTGCCTAAACAACAACTTATCGATGTATCTAACAATAAGGCCCCGTTCAAATTAATTCCTTTGTACCTTTATGACATAAAATTATTAGATTTTATTATTTATAAAATTAAGGGAAATTTCATTTTATTTTATTGGCCAAGGTAATAAAATATAAACAATCATAATAAAAGCATTGCAACTTTGGTTTCTTGCTATTTCTGGGATTGATTGTAACGAACATGATACAAGTACCTCAGGCTTCGGATCTCCTTGTCTTGTTTACCAAGTTTGTTTTTTCTGGAGAACAAAGAATCAACCCTTTCTGTTGTGAGATAGCAGAGTCTTGCATCTTCTGAATGCTCTAACTATGGAGTTAACTGATAACTTACATATCCCAAATTGTTTCTCAAATTCATCTGATAGAGGAATGGATCATAGTTGTATACAAATCCCGTGCTTGTGCATCAGAATATGTATTTCTTTGACATAGTAACTCATAGAATACAAAAAAAAACATGATTTTCATTCTTCTACTTGTAACAAATTTGGCTACTTGTATGATAAAAATCCAGGGACTTGTGGAGATTATGCTGAAAATGATATATAGGTCTGTTAATATGTTGCAAGTCAATTCGTACTAATATAGAGACAAACAGTTCTAATCATTCAAAAGATTTCTTTTCGTTGAGTGTTTTCATGTTAGATAGAAACATATTTTCCTTATAACCTATGTTGTCTTTTATGTCATCTACCTAATGCCAAATTTGCTTCAGGACTCCGCCAAACTCCTTAATTTGAAGCAGATAACTCTTTAGAAAATGGACTCTTCGCTACCCGAAAAGTCCATTGCATAACCTCTACTCCATCCGAGGCATTTTATAAGTGAAATGGAGAATGGTAATAGCCTTTGCATGGCACATCATCATCCCCACAAACTATTCCAGTGAAAGCTCTTAAATTCAAGATGTGTTTAATAAATGCTTGGGGTCGCCCATTTTTCTTGTCTTTCTGCTAACTCCCAATTAACCATTTATGAAACTGCAGATTAAGATTTTCAGTTAACTCTTTAAGGAATGGAAAAAGAGACACACATAATTAATTTACATTAATGAAGATTGATTGAAATCACCTCCTAATTAAAATTTAAGTACAATTGAGAAATATGTTCCTATAGAAGATAAGTAATCCCAAATTTAGATAAAAATGGAAGATGGTCCACCAAAAAGTAGTAGCTTGATGTGATCATCAACTCGATAAAGTAGAACCATGCTTGTCACCAGTAAGGATTTATATACAAAATCGAAACTATTCCCAGTAATATAATGGTGAAAGTAACCTAAAAACTTATAAGAAAAATCTTTTTATCTATGAAACCATAACAATCATCTGTATCACTTATCGAACTATTCTTTGTCATTGACGATTCTGTTGGAGTGCAATTCTTGGGCAGGGGTAATCCACATAAAAAAGGATTTCCTTGGTATCTACTTTCGTCAAAAGTTGCAAATTGTCTGACTCTTGTTGGCGTCTTGCCAGAAATATTGTTGTAAGCCACACTGAACACTTCTAAAAATTCTAACTGAACCAGTTGAGGAGGAAGTATTCCACTCAAGTGATTGTAAGACAGGTCCAAACTCTCTACTACTGTCATATTTGAAAATGATAATGGAATATGTCCTATCAAATTGTTACGAGATAAGTTCAACATCTTCATCCCCTCTTTGTTTCCAATTTCAAAAGGGTTTGAACACAATAAGTTGTTACTGGAGAGATCTAATCCAATAAAATCAATCCCAAATATACGTAATATGCCGTACTGGTAAGTGTTTCCTTTTTGTTCCAATTCGAGAAAGCCATTATAGTTGGTGACACCACCATCCCTAGGAGGAGTTTTGAAAGTATCTTTTTTGAGTGAGAGAGAGTCAAACCTATTATGGGAAAGATCAACGAATTTTAATTCCTTCGTCATCTTCCATAGATAAATAGGTATTTCACCTTCCAAATTGTTATGATTTAATAGAACATACATCAACTGGTACAAATTCTTGATTGAGTTCGGTATGCCACCAGTTAAGCAGTT
>JANIIA010000008.1:24961422-24982573 GCA_027478495.1 Erythroxylum alaternifolium
TAAAGAGAGATTTTGCCATCTAAAGGGTCAAAATTGTACATTTATGTAAGTGTGCCGAGAATGTCTGCCCAGTGGACTTGTGTCCCTCCAAACGGACATAAACGGAGATGGAACGCTGGAATTCCAGAGAATGTCTGCCGAACAGACATTTATTGGCCAATTTCTAGATTTCCAACTCCTACAAGTTACTTCTAACCCATCGTATGCATATCTATCATTTCTAACTTATCTTCCTCATTATTTCCCCTTCATTCTCACTTCCATTTTAGGTCAATATCATTTACAACCAAATCATAATCTATGTTTGGTCATCAACCCAAAAACATAACATTCAAGCTTATACACATTCATCATAAATTTCTGCACATGTTCAACTCCCTTTATCACCTTCGTTTCATCTCTAACTTATCACACTAATTCTTCCCATTTTAAGACACCATGGTAATCTTTTTCTTTAACTCTAAACTCATTTTTGCTCATCTCTAAACCAACCAAAGAGATACAAATTATTATACCAGAAAAATAGAAAAAGTAAACATCCATTTACATGTCAAAATTTTCTACACAAACTTAACTTCATTTCCAACTTTACTTTATCTCTAAATTATCATCTTACTTCTTCTCATTATCAGACAATACACTAGCCTTTCCTTTGGCTTTAAACTCATTCTAGTTTATCTCTATAACATTCAAAGGAATCCATGTTAATATAAAGACTACAGAGCATAAAGACATCCATTCACTAATCAAATTTCTGCACTTCTTTATACACCATTCTCATAATCATTTTAACCCAAAAGCATCACCACATCAATTTATGCATCATTACTCATTTTATATGTAAAAACAAGACATTTAGATCCAAGTTTTCTCATTTACGTTTTAGCATATATATACCCTCATTTTATGATCATTTAACCCCTAACTATCTTCATACATGCTTCATTCAACAAATCAAGAAGGATAAAGTTTTACACTTACTTGTTTAGCTTCAAAGTCTTCAAATCACTCTTAACCTTAGCTTTCCAAACATCAATCGATCATTTTCTTGCCATGGTAGAATAAGTGGGTTTTTATCAAGAAGAAAGATAGAAAAAACTTTGAAGTAGCTAGTGATGGAAGAAAGCATGGTTCAACTTTGATGCTTGGAGAAGAGAGTTTCGTGATATGATGAAGAAGAAAAAAGAAAATACGAAGAAGAAAAGTGATGAAGATGAAGAAAAGATGCATATGTCGTGGGACAAGAATGAAAGACAATAGAGACAATCTTTCAAATAGGCATAAAAAGGTGGGTTATAAAGACTTGGTGGGTGTCATGACATTTATCATGACACCTTCCACTTAAAATTATATTAATATCTCTTTCTTGTGATGCTAATTAATACTTAATTTCATAGTCTATTAGTCTCCAGATTTCCTAATCTAATTGTCTCCCGATTTTCTATGAAACTTGTCATTGAACCTTACTATCTCTTAACAATAATTTCTACTGCCTATTGATGCTTAATTCTACTACCATTTATCAATTGTTCTGCCACTTGAAATTTTTTCTAGTCCAAAAATACTCATAATTACCATAATTTCCCATATTTCACCAAAAAATTCTAAATCACTAATTATACACACCAACTCAATTTTCAAGACACATAATCCACAATTCACATTATAATCACATTAAATATCAATTATACCAGAAAAATGTTAAATGAGTGCATGAACAATCATTGTAATGTGTACAATAATCAAATACATGTATATGTATGCTATATTATGCATGAGCATGAAGTGCATTTCCTAATTTTCTCATTGATGTCTCTCATGTACAATATTCTAGGGTTCTAACCCTTAGCATAGGAAAATAGGATGTTACATGTTGATTGCTTACAAAAGTCTATACATTTCCACTTATTTTTAGATGTTTATCTAGAATATCCAAATCCAATACTAGGTTTGGTAATTCTCTCCCTCAACTGCAGCTAATAAAGTATCTCCAAGGAATATCTTCAAAAAAATCCATCTAGTCTAACTATTTTTCTATAGTCACCAAAAGAACCATACTTTAATGCACTAAATCTTATATAAAACCTCTTAAACATTGACTATTCAGACTTTTCATCAAGTTTAGATTGAATAATGAATTTCTCATCTTTTTTGGTCCATTATAACTCTTGTCGATAAGATAATAACTTTTCATAATAACATTCTATAGATCCTCGTAGCATCAAAATAGCTTCCTAACATTCTATAGATCCTTATAGCATTACAAATGCTTCCTATTTAGCCCCATAACATGAGGATTTAGTCATCTATAACCGACACTTTCTCTAGAGATCATCCATTCTCATTAGTTAGCTAATTCCAATTCCTCCTATACTTGTGTCAAAATTCATTTGCTATCCATTTCTTACTGGCTTGCTTATTTCTTTGCACTTTCCTGCAACTATACTTTTTTTATAATATCTTAATAGCAAATATTTTTCATTTTCAATCTGATTAGCATATACCCTAAATGAACATTGTGGCTTACAAACAACCTTAATATGGTTGTTTCGCTAAACTACATCTTGTCTTTAAACTTCATGCCAATTTCAAACTGAAAATCATTCATATCCACTATTTGATTAAACATAATATATTTCTTCCTCATAACAGAGGCCTTATATCATCAATCATCATTATAAACTAGTGATTAAACTTCAACGTCACTATCCTTATATTTACTACACCAACTATGTGAACTTTCTTCTTGTATTTATGAATTTTTTGAAAAAATAACATTTTTATGATAATCTTGTCCATTACTTCCAACCCTATCCATATTATTGTCATATTCAAACCCACTATTTACCTTCTTGGCGCATTTCTTATTATTTGCTCTTGCGATAACATATTCTTCATCATTAGTTACATATATCATATTTTCAACTAAACCATCTCCATATTTACTCAATGGCATAAGAATGAAATCTTCATCATATTGTTCCACCTAAATTTTACACAACCCTTTTTCTTTCATACTCATTCTACTGTGTATTAGTTTCACATTCATTATCAATATCATAATCATATTCTTCACTATTTATTATTGGATTCTCATCGGCTTATAATAGATTTTAACGTTGTGGTAGTTCAATTCTTACATGTGGTTAGGTATTTACAATATGTACTTATCATGGTTTAAGAATAAATTCTTACGTGTGGTTAGGTATCGACAACATTTACTTATCATGGTGTAAGATTTAACTCTTTTACACATCTCATCGAATCTTTAGGAAATTTGTAAAACAGAGAGACTACTCTATATCCTTCATCTTTTGACACTCCTTTTAAAACTAGCATGTTAAGTTTATCAACACCTGTATCCTTCTTCCTTTGATCTTGTCCTAACTTGTTTGTTGTTGTCATTTCTTTCCAACACACCACTATAATGAAGTTCAAAATTTACCAATATCCACATTATAAATAACTGTAGCTTTAGTTTTCAACAAAACATATTAATGTGGTGATAACAATAGAAAAAGTTCTTAAAACATATAATATACTATGGTGATACCTAAACACTATGATTCATACTTATAAAAAGTAATCAAATAACTAATTATTGACAACTTTGGATGTTTCGTTTCATCCAAGAATATGCGCATAGTGAAATGGATTAAGAAATAACTAAACCTAGATTGCGATATTACATATTCATCATTTTGATGTTAAATGCTAACACCCATAGACAACAGTTTTGAAAGTTTTATAACTAACTAAGATTGTCTTTATTTGAATAAGGAAATTGGTGTAGATAATAGAAATAAACTTAAGCTTTTTCAACTTCTCATTGAGTTATTTATGAAAGGGGAAGCGTTCTAAATAGACAAAGATTAACTTAGCGAAGATCAGAGGGTATAGTTTTGAATATGCAATTAAATTGCCTGAATTGATTAAGTTTTGGGTTGAACTCAAGCTCTTGCTTAGCCCGGCTTGACCTAAAGCTTAAAATTTAAAAAAAAAACGTGATTTTTATTTTTAAAAATTAAAATTATTTAAGCGAGCTTAGTCCAGGCTTCATGGGCTTTAGGCGTAAAGCCTAAAACTTAAACTCAATTTTAAATATTTTATTAAAAAAATCAGTTTTATGAAACTACACCATGCAAATATAACATTTTGAAATTATAAATAAATTAAAAATACTATATTATCAATGATACGGCAAAAGATTGAAAGAATCATATATTTATTACGTTTTTTGTGTGAAAAAAATTTATGTGAATGTTTATAAAATGTTAAAGTTTAATTTAAATATTTTAAAATATTAAACTGTAATTTAAATTCATGTAAAAGCGTCAAGGTTAAATTTATAATTTTGAGTTTTGACATTTATTAATTTTACAAACTTGTTCGATACAACAAACAAGGTCAAAACGACGCCGCTGAAACATCCATCGCCATGCCCACCGCAATCAACGGAACGGAAAAACCTGAATCGAACACTATGCCTATTCCCTAACCCATCTTTCAAGGGTTTTTGTCATCATCTTCTTCATCGATGGCGATGGCTGCTCTCCGACGCGAATTCCGACGATTTGCTGCCGTGCCTTTATCAAATCCCCATCCAGTCGCCGCTGCTCCCCGATCTTATCTCATCCCCGAGTACGATTTCATCTCTTCCCAATTTCTACATTTCCCTGGGTTCTGATGAAATATGGATTGGGATTTGTGTCCATTTGTTTTTCATTTCTATTTCTTTAATGTTTGTTCCTCGTTATGTGGTTGGCCGACCATTGTTGGTTGGTGTTGTGTGTTGCCATTTTTATGTGATTATGTGCTTCTCTGTATCTGTTTGTTTGGAATACGGGGAAAAGAATCTTGAAGTTGAATGTTGATTGTCGTGTTTTGAGAATGGAGTTTGAAGTAAGTTTTACTGGTTCCAGATGATGGATTGGTGGATTCGGGTTTTCTTTTCGATAATTTCGAGATTGAATGAAAAATTATGTTCATGGGAGTTAGCTTTTGACATTCAATTGGTGTTTCCTTTGTAAAATTATTGTCTTTGGTCAGCGGTATCCAGTACTGTTTTTATGAGTATTAGCCTTTGAAATGGAATGTTATATAAAAACTGTTGACGTGTTTAGCTGAAACCACTCTTGGCATGCTATTACTGCAAACTACACGCTATAATCTTGAAATATGTGTACTGTTACAAATTGAGTGTACCTAGCCACATAACGATTGTTTTTAGGCTCATGCCGCGCTATCATTTCCAAGCTCTTTCTATTTCGTAACTTTGTGTATTCTTCGACACTTTTAATTCTCAAAAGTGGTTTGTGGTGTATAGGGAACAGGCCTCTGTTGGGGTGCGCTATATCTCTACTCAAGTTGGTATTAATGGCTTCCTTTCTATCTCCTAATTCCTTTGTTTTTAGAAAGACTTGCAGTCTTTTGCATAATCCTAATAAATCTCTGTGAATATGGATAAATTATGATTATCTTATGCAGTCCGAAATCGCATGAAGAGTATCAAGAACATTCAGAAAATTACTAAGGCAATGAAGATGGTTGCAGCTTCTAAATTACGAGCAATTCAGACCAAAGCTGAAAATTCCCGTGGCCTTTGGCAGCCATTTACTGCACTTCTTGGCGACTCTCCAAGTATGTAAAATATAACCTGGTCAGGTCACTGGTCAAGTTCTGAGGTGTTCATGTTAAAATTAGCAAACTTTACATAGTACGCCATCTTTTCATTTCCAATCCATCAAGAACTTCTTCATTGTTGTAGATTATATTTTGGCACGTCATTGGTGCCTTGTACTGTTCATATGCACGTATATAATTGTTCTGGTTGGTTAATCAACGTTAACACATTGTATAGGTAGTTTTTAGTGTGAAAGTGAAATTGGATTACTGATCTTCTATTTCTGTTCACTCTTTTCATGATTTGTAATTTAAGATAAATTGGATCTTTATGGTTTTTATTAGCAATGTGAATTTTGGGTTGTTTAATTTTCTATTAGAATAGCTTATGTGACTTGATTCAAAGTATAGCCCTCCATTGACCATAGATTAAAACAAGTAATATGGTTATTGGCTTTGATAAAGGGTAAGGATATTAGAAAAATTATGTTTTCAAATGCTTATGATGTTTGTTCATTTGCTAATGGTTCTACTGACTACTAAATTCTTTTATTCACTCACAATTATGCGCTCAATTGATTTTGTTTTACTCTTCTATTTATTTGTAATCGCCTTTGTTATATTGGTTAGGCGTTGATGTGAAGAAGAATGTCATTGTTACTATTTCGTCGGACAAAGGTCTATGTGGTGGAATTAACTCTACTGCAGTCAAGATAAGCAGGGGTTTGAACAGGTTGGTTTCAGGTAGGCATTATTTTGAGCTCGATTCTTAGAATTTATGCACTGAGATTTACATTTTTTGATTGGCTTATTGTGCTACCGCAGGTCCTGAGAAAGAAACAAAATATGTCATATTGGGAGAGAAAGCAAAGGCTCAATTGGTCCGTGACTCAAAGAAGGATATTGAGATAATAATCACTGAGTTGCAGAAGAATCCTCTTAATTATACCCAGGTAAGTCTGTTGAGTTGTTTGGATTTGTATTAAACAAAAGAAGGATCTTCTGTTGAATCACGATTCGTATTTGTTCACTTAATTGTGCATCACAAGTTTAGGCTAGTGAGGCAAAGACATCCTTCACTGTTTACTTGCGGACTTCTTTTTTTTTATTTGAGTTTCCAATCCTCAATTTCCTTGGTATTTTCTTCCAATTCTCCTTTTATGCAGAAAAAGTAGGAAAAGAGAATGTAATTTTCATCTGCTTTACAGTGAAAACTAAGAGAATGTAATTTTCAACTGCTTTACAGTGAAAACTAGTTTTTCATTTTAGCAACGTAATTCACATATTCTATAATTATTTGTACTACAGCCTACAGATAATATGTTAAACAATAAGCATACCTTATATCTCTCTGTGTTTGTATATTTATATATATCATGATGCAAAAATAAATGCATAAATTAACAACAGTCATTTTTTTATCTCTATCAAAAAAATTTTTCCAAATCAGATAAATTATATATTGCGAAATTACTGTAAAGCAGTTGAAAATTACATGTAAAAAATTACTGTTTCCTAGGGTGAAAAATAAGGGAGACAATTTAATATATTGCGAAGCACATTTGAAAAGCATGTTTTTGATGCTTAATTATGGAAAACTGGAAAGTAATCGTTTTCAACTGTTTCCGATTCTTAAATAGGAAAATAATATATGTGAATACAAAACTCTATAGTTCCAAGTTATTCTGAAGAATACTCTTAAAAGATATTTTTGGTTTCTGCTTGCCAAGGATTCTTTATGTTGTCATCTTATCATGGCACTTAAAATTTCTTAAAGTTGCATGGGAGATGCAGGCTTTGAAGATACAATGCAATTCAAAGGTACTCGGTGAACATTCTCACCTCTGTGTGCTTCAAACCATTGTGCTTTTAGGTTGCTGTCCTTGCGGATGACATCTTAAAGAATGTGGAGTATGATGCTCTAAGGATTGTCTTCAACAAGTTTCAGTCGGTGGTTTCATTTCTTCCCACCATTGCAACCGTATTATCTCCCGAGGTTATTATAATCTATCATCAAATAAGTTGAAGTGATTGATTTCATTAGTTGTATTCATGTTGTGTTTTCGCTAATATTGATGTAGGTTGTGGAGAAAGAATCTGAATCTGGTGGAAAGCTTGGTGAACTTGACTCCTATGAGATTGAAGGCGGTGAAACAAAGGGTGAAATACTTCAGAATCTTACCGAGTTCCAATTTTCTTGTGTAAGCCTGAACTAAATCCTTTCTCTAAGCTGTCCTGGGGACTGTGCTGCATTTTTATAGCAATCAGCATGATAACAATGTTTGGTATTCTATCCAGGTCATGTTCAATGCAGTTCTGGAGAATGCTTGCAGTGAGCAAGGGGCTAGGATGTCTGCCATGGATAGCTCAAGCAGAAATGCTGGCGATATGCTTGATCGACTGACGCTAACTTACAACAAGTCTCTCTCTCTCTCTCTCTCTCTTTCTCTCCCCATTTGCACTCCCCGTTCTTAAGTTATCATTTTTGCAGTCGGAAAAGAGATTTTCTTTTGCTTCATGTTCTGTTACAATAAGTTTGTTCTACCATTCATTTTGGACTGCGGGTCAATTAGTAGCATGCAATAGTGTATTTTCTTTAATTTTGTTGCGCTTGTTATTGATTTCCATGATATGTGTTTTGTTTAACAGGACTCGTCAAGCATCTATCACAACTGAACTGATCGAGATTATATCAGGAGCAGCAGCACTAAAGGGTTAATGGGGAAAGCTTGCTGCTCCCTGATATTAAGGAAATAAGATCATACAAAACGTTCTTTCGGAAATTTTTGGTGCTACTTATTGAGGATTTATTTTGTTCAGCGTTGCTCGATAAATCAACTCAGCATTATACTTTCTCTTTCGAAAAATCATGTCAAGATGGCTGGTTATCAGCTGATTCTTGTTTTATTTATTTTCAACTTTTGTGCCTTAACATCGGATGTTAAATTTCTCGGGAAATTTCAAAATTCATGTAAATCTTGCAGTACTTAATTCTTTTCGAGTTATGATTTTCAGCGAGGTGTGTTAAGATATCTAGGAGTGGAAAGACACTGTTTTTAGCTCCCACTCAAGCCTGGATAATGCATAATGAAAGTGACCAAGAAGTAGCTCAAAGCTTTCTCTAAAGTCTAAACATTCATCAAACTTCCCCTTCCTTTTGTTTTACCTTTTTGATTCGCCTCTTGTTTAGTAGTGATGTTCTCCGCCTGTTTATTGACATGGGAAAATGTACGGCAGGTGAACTTGTTGGGCATGGTTCCTGGAGATGATTAAAGCGTTGAAAATAAAAGAGAATTGAGATGTAGATTACTAATACGTATTGAACATTATGTGCTAGCGCCCTTTTTCTGACCTCCAATTGGTGAGACTTTGAATTTAGTAGTTTTCTTTGTGAAATACAAATCTAGTAGTCGTCTTGAAGGAGAGTTTGGTGCACAAACTCTGCAACTCCCTTGCTAGTGCTGATGGGCCACAATAGAAGACTCCTGTTCCAAAACCAAAAAAATAGTATTGTGTTACGACGGAACTTTTCAAATCTTCTAGTTATGTCCCGTCGAGATACTTGCAACTTAGGAAATTGGACCAAGCACTTAGAACAACTGTCATCCAGGAAAGAACGATGGCTGCTGTCGTGTTTGAGAGGGCTGGTGCTTTGATTTGTTGGCCAGCTCTGTCAACAAACCTACAAGGGAACCTATATCTACTTGGCAAAGTTGTTGGCCTACCTCTACCTATGTTTTCAAGCTTTCATGTCAGGGTGAATTATGTACCACAATTCCCATATTTCACTTCTCATTGGCTAAACAGAGACCTATGCGTTCCTAAACATAATGATTGCAAGAGATGGAGGTGCTTGCTTCTTACCAATTCTTTCTCCACTGTGGTTTGCGGCTAATTTTGAGAAGATGGTGAACCAATTCGGACGACCAAAATGTGTGCGTGCCTGAAAATAGATGTGTTACTTTGTTAAGCTGTTAACCTTCTACATTATAAAGTAAGCAAGTTTCTGAATGTTTTAACTTGAGCACAAGTCAGCTGAGGGAAAATGATACGTCCTTAGATTACTGTCAAGTCATGCACTGGTATTTACCTCAGTCCTAGAGACAATGTCTATGCCATTTTTGGCATGATACAATGCCTGTATTGCTCTTATCAAAGCTGATCTTGCATCCCCTTCTACATGTACACTGGTTAAGAAGTTGTGGGCTTCAATGGCGGGCTAGAAGATCAGCAAAACAGTAAGAACAATAAGACATAACAAGAACATGTAAAATAGTTTTCCAAGGAATGGACCTTTGCTACGAATGGAAATGTCCTGTGATGATCAAGCTACCTGCTTTTGGTTGGATGCTGAAATTTCCGTCAATATGTCTCTGAACCAGTCAAAGGAGCTTTGTTCTCTTGTAACCCAATAGAAGTAGGCCTTTAGAGGAGCCCTTGACAAGCTACATTCTTGCTCACCAACCTACATGAAGTTCACCTAAACATTGAATATGACTTGAAAACAGAAGCAATTTGTTAATGTTGATGAAGAGAGCTAAACTGAGAGCCCAGTCAAAGCATCATACAGTTTCCATACGGTGCTTTTGGATACCATCAGCAATGTCTCTAAGGACACTGATGAAAGGTGTGGCTCCTATGCCAAGTCCAACAAGCACAACGATGTCATATTTGACATGGTCTTGAGATGCAGCGCCATACGGTCCGTCAATCAGTATCCTTGGATAGTCCTTGATTCCAAACAATGTTGCCTGCACACCCAGATGATTCTTGAATGAGTTTTGAGCATATTAAGTTGGTCAATTGCTCTAATCCTGTGCTTAGTTTCTGTTTTATGTTCTTTTACCTCCTGGAATAGACTATATAATTGGTAACTCCAGTCTCCAAGTGCTCTAATGTGAACACTCAGGTGATCATCCCTAGGCCCTGAAGTCAATGAAAATGGGTGCCTGAAAATGTGAAAGGGGTATTGTGGTTAGTGAATGAAGCACTAAAAACGACACACAATACTCTCCTGAACTATGGCTATGTTGCTTTGGTGAACAGAACATGAAAACTCCATTTCCACCTTCAAAAAATGACAACACACAGAAAAATGGGGCATCAGACGCAACCCAATATTTCTAAATGTTTTGGTAAACACCATTTAGTAACCTCCAGAGATATAATCCAAAAATTTGAAGGTGGGTTTCTTAGCCCCTTGAAATTGAACAAGACGTGTTGAAGAAAAGCATATGGGTCGTTAGGGTACCACTGAAATGGAGAAATCTGAGGACATTGTACGAAAATGTACATTCCACTCCGGTAATTGAAACCTTCTGGTTTCTGAAACTGCAGGGATAGCACTTTACCCTGATAAATGCTTGCCTGCAGAAAAGGAAAGGAGAAATTGCTCTTGATGTTAACATGTATTCATTCCAGTTGTACAACTAAATTAGTTTCAGATGATTTACCTTCAAAATTTCAACTTCATAAAACCCCGATCTGATAGCTCGGAAGATCCTTTCTCCGACATATAACGAAACAGGAATGGCAATGTACATCCATGTCTGCATGAAGAGTTGGTAGATCAATGTAGTATTCCAAGACTTACAAGCCCATTTCCTCGAAAGAAAAAGCTTACCGTTTTGTCAGTTACTTTGCTGGTCAGAAAGAGGAACATGGAGTGAACTATGAGCAACGCATATACAAGGATAAGTAGGTGGTGTGAGTACCAAAAGGTATTGTACCCTGTTAAACGCCTAATGGACCTCGGTAACAATGGAGACTGTCGACGAGGCCACCTTGTCGCTAGCACAAAGACGATGCTCATTAGAACTACCATAGCAATCCCAGTTGCAGCTTCTGTTGTTGTTAATAATTGCATATATGATGGTTGATGGTACCCGAACCGTGCTGCTATGGTTTGTTGGAAAAGGGAACGATCAGAGCCACTGATTCTTGGGAAATCACAAGCAAGATGGGTTCCCCCATGTAGGATCACACCTACCACTATTCCTCCTGCAATCACCTACATCAACCAAAAATGGAAAAGTATTAACTGCCCGTGAAAACAATTGGCTTCTTATGAAGGCTACCCGTTGTTTATTTTTCATACCTTGTGGAAGTTGACGTTATCATTAAATGGAACTATGGAATTGATGCTTTGATTCCTACGTAATAATGTGATGGTGTTTCGACAAACAGGTAGGAGAATCAGAGCCATGTTGAGTTTCAACGTCTCCGCTGCTCCCTTGGCTGCGCAGAGGCAATAACCCATCACTTCAAAAGCTGTTCTGTGACGGTATTGGATGAACTTCCAAGTGAAAAGTGAAACACAAACCACCAACCACAGCATAAGTATCCATGCCCTTCTCCAGTAAGATCTGAATAAAGTTTCAGCCTTGGACATGGGCTCTTGGTATGAGTCATTGCTTTGATATGTAGATGAAAATGAGACTCTTGGGTGGCTTGTTTTGAGGAGGACTTCAAGTTGGTGTAGCTGCACCAGCATCCACAGACTTGAGTTATTTCCACTATATGAGAACGTATGCGTTTTGAGAAATAGATTTCAAGTTGCAAAATTAAAAGAAGAGAAATGAAAAGCGACAGAAGCATTTTCCCCTACACCTGAATATAGCGCCTGTCTTCACTATCAAGAATTTCCATGACTAAACCAGCACATTCCTGTGCTTCCTCGTGCGACAGGGACAATTTATTGGTTGAAGCCGTAAGCAAAATAGCCTGTAAATAGGCAAACATATTACAGATGCTGGTCTCTGTTAACAATCTTTATACGAATGGTTCAAATCATTGGATTACTGACGAAACATCATCACCTGCTTTAAATCCATTACGTTAATTCTTCCATCCATATCTCTGTCACATCTGTAAAATAAAAAGGTACAAGAAAAAGAAAGAGGAGAATGAATTTGTCGTCTGAAAACAACAATTGAATTGTTCTCCACAAGTAAGCTTCTGCTAAGATTATTACATGTCGAAGAAAATTTTTAATCTTGTACTAAAGCAAGGTTGAGTCATGCGATCCCAGTTGGCATGCAATTCCCTTTTTGAGATCTCAAGTCTGTGATCCTGTCTTCTGCCTCTAAGAGCCCTCAAAAGTTCATTAGCAAACTCTGGTGATTGTTGTAAACCTGAAAAAGGAAACCAAACTAAACGACTCGAGAAGACAAGAACATAGAATCTATACATTACTGCCAACTAGTAAAAGGGAGAAAACATGAACTTCTGCCATGTGCACTTCCTAAACTGAAAGGCGTGTCATGCCATGCGGGTATGTTGGCTACGTTACACCTGGGATTCATCACAGGTTTTGTCTAAATAATGACAAATATTTCTTGCTAAAATCATGTTCTTGGGAACTTGAAAATTTAGTGATATGGGCACTTGTCCTATTCCATTAATTATCTTTTTCTCTTAAAAAATCTATGAATGAAAACTCTCACCTATGCAGAAACCAAAATCTGATGACGATCTTAAGACTGGCTCAGGGGAGTTTTCGGTAGAAGCTAGTCGGTCAAATCGCTGTTCTACTTCTTTCCAGTCAATGTTGATGAATCTCAGCCACTCCATTGTAGAACCTACTGCTTCAGATGCCTCCATTTTCTCCAATGAGTAATGATGGTTCATGTATTGCATTAGTCTCGGCAGCAATGAAAATGGGACAGGCATGGTTCTGCCAACACTTGGAGGAGAAGATGACAATGATGGTGAAGAAGAAGCATCGTAGGAAGATAATGAAAGAGAGTATTCATGGGCTGTTCGGTTTTTTGCATGAGTTTCTTCCATTAGAATGTTTTCCTGAGCTTTTCCCAGGAAAACTAGCCCTTTTCCTTAAAAGTCCTGATATAATCGAAAAGGGTTAACACTATGAAAATGCAGCAGCTATATCTTAATTAGTTGCAGAGAGATTACGAGAGCAAGTGATTTTGTATGGTGAAAGAGAAGTAGTTAATGTTTTCTTTATTATAGGAAGTTGAAGAGATACTTCCAGGATTTGGGTGGTTTGAGTGTGGGTAACAAGAGACTAGACACTGTTGAAGAATAATGCTGAATGCTGATACGTGCATAATTGGTTTGGTGTGAAAGAGATGGATTGTAGAGTTAAACAAGAAAGTGGATTTGTTGGAGACGGGAGAGATTAGGCAGAAAGAAGATAAAGTAAAGGAGAAGGTAGGAAGCAGAGGAGAACTTGCGAAAATAGAAAAAGATCCAAAATATACAACAACAACAACATCCCACATCTAACGAGAGTTGTTGGTACGCGAGAGGAAGTCTAATAACAAAATCATAATATGCAAAACATAAACTTACGCGAAAATCTTCCTCTACCCTCTGTCTATTTGACCCAGGTACTTTTAACTGTTACTTATACCTCAGGCCTCTTTGTTGGAAGGTTAATAATAGAACGGAATATAATATAACACAATTTTATCATTTAATGGAGAATTTTATAATGGAATAGAATATAATAAGATGGAAATGAAAGTTTTCATGTTACTTTCTATTCTATCTTAAACAATGAAAATAAGAAACCTTCGATTTAGGAGTTTAGGATGGAACGTAAACTAATAAATATATACTACTTAATGTACTCTCAATAAATTTTTTAATACTAATTATTTCTTCTAACTCTACCCTCACATTAGAATTAGAATTAAAATTACGACCCTTAACTTTATAAAATCTGAAAAAGTTTAGATTTATACATACCATCTCCCGGTAGCTCCCTCCCTCCCTCTCTCTCTCTCTTCTCTCCGCTTTACAACCCATATTTACCGCCCATTGTCTTCTTAGTAATACCTCTTTACAATCTTAATAATATTATTATTTAATTGTTTGTATATATTTTTATGTAAATAAAAATATAAATAAATAATTTTTAAATATAAATCACATATAATAAAATACATTTATTAAATAATTAATAATAATATTTATATAATTAATAATAATTTGTATATAATTAACAATAAAATAATAAAATTTTTATTATTTTAAAATAGAAAATATATTTTAAAAATTATTATTTGTCACCGTTGTGACTTAAATAAGTCACAATTATGACTTTTTAATTGGACATGATTTCTGTTTTTAAAATCATAATGTTAAACTTTTTTGCAACAATCATTTTAATATCAGGGGTATAATAGTCATTTATTATACATTACATTATATTTCATCCATCTTCCAAACAATATTTCACAACATTACATTATGAATCATACCAACAATATTTCACTATATTACATTTCATTCCATTATAAACCGTTCTTTTCTATTTTATTTATTAACATCCAACCAAACAGATTCTTAAACTATTTTTGGCTAGGAGTTTATTAAAAGAATAGAATGAAATGGAATATTATTCATTATTTGAAAAGAGACTTTACAATGAAATGAAATAGAATAAAATGAAAGAAAAATGTTTCGTATTACATCTCATTCTATCCTAAACAGTAAAAATGATAAACTTTCGATTTTGAGAGTTTATGTTGGAATATAAAATGATAAACAATTTTTTACTAAATTACATTATAAACCTTTCTTTCAAACAACATCTCACTATATTATATTATGAATCTTTCTATCCCTCACAAATAACAATTTTTAATATTACATTTTTTGTACGTTACTTTCCATTCTATTCCATTAAAAATTCTACGAAATAGCCTTAATGATAGTTACTAAGCAACCTGTACAAAACTAGCTGATGACTTATTAAGAGTAAAATATGATGAAGACAAAAAACTTAACTAGTAATCGTGGACTGCATCATCATGGTAAGTATGTTGGGGAAAAGGCTGTTTCACTGAACTAGCCACAATTTAAAGTCTTAGTATTAGAATAAATTTGTTTCTTTATGATCGTAAGGTTACATATTCAAATCAAAAAACTAGATTATTTTAGAAATTACAAAAAGAAAACTGCATATATAGATAACTCTTACAAAGTAAAGAGTCCTATGCACTGAGATACATTTGACATTTTTTTCTGCATTTGATAAATATAGGTTCAAATCACGTGTTCTTGTTAGTTTCTTTTTACCCTGTTTTATGAACATCTATCTAATCATTTTCTGTGAGTCTCATTTATAAGATGGATGGATGCTTACGGAAGTGATTTGTTCCGATAAATGTAGAGGTTCGAAGTGTACTGCATGTTCAAGGCTCCTTCGGAAGTAGACTGTTTAACAATTCAAGTGAAGCAGCACTCTTGAGGGGCTCTCTCGCCGTGTACGCATGGTTAATCTCTCCCCAGAAACAATTTTTTATTATGGAATTAATTAATATTCAGTTTCACCTGGAGGAAAACAAACAGGACTCTGATGGTTCAAGGACCACAACCATTATATATTAAAATACTGAAAGGAGTATCCATATGATAATATGGCGACATAAACTTCAGACCAACTTTATATCTTAATCAAGGTTATGGCCCTTTTGCATTTCATTATTATGTGCCATTCAGTACCCTTCACCACCTTTGCTGTATTATCCTATTTCTCCAAACCATTGGCTACAACTTAAGCTATAGATTATTGATGGCAACTTAAGGCTTTCATTAAAAATTTTGTTATATGGTTTTAATCTTAATGGAGTTCCCTAATTTTTATAAGATATTGTTATATTTATTTTGTTTAAACCCTTTTCTCACCTTCCAACCTTCTTATAAAATACGAGAGATGGCGATCGGTAGCTCATGAGCTTAAATTTAAATGTTTCAATGGATCGGTCCATGAGTCAGGTCAGATCAAGATCCAACTATTTTAAACAAAATGAAATCATTTTTTTTAGAATAGTTGAGTCTTGAGTAGGTTTGGATTTAGATAACTCAGACTTGGATTTAATTAAAATTTTTCATTTTAAAAAAATTATTTAAAAAATAGAAGGGTCGTCCCGTTGCCATTAACATAACTTTAAGGGAAAAAAAACATAATAGCTTACATTATAATTAAATTAAATATGTAATTCAATCTCTAATTTTTGGTCTGTTAAATGTTAACCTAGGTTATTTATTTCTACGATATGGATAATATGAAAGTATCCTCACACTGTCAAGCACAGGTACGATTTTATGACATGGTCAAAATCATAGTGAAGTTTGGTCTATGTATCAAATGAAATCACGTAAGTTGTGCGGAAACAAATGGTGTCGTTTGATAGAAAGCTAACCAAGAACAAGATACCTTTGAAGGGTTTCTTTAGTGAAGGTAATATGTTGTTGGTATACGAAAGCCAAAGTATCGCTTTCTTCATTTCATGGTAAAAGTAACTTGGATCCTACTCCATTTCATAAGCGTTTTCTTTCACCTTTTCCATACGATATATGAGGAGGAGATTTTAACAATTATTTTCAATATAACAAAGTAGACAATTGGCTATTACAAAAACGTAGCTAATTATCTAAACAATCGTCACCTATAGTTATTTGTAAAGTTTCTGTTAATTCTCTGTAGTTGAAAATTATAAGAGATGTTTTCAAAAATTGCACACGAAAAGTATTAGCTACGAAATTTTTTCATAACTAAAACATTACAAAAATGTAGCAAAAAATAGAATCTTAGTGGTAAAAAATTTAGCGCCAAATGACAAGTAACAAAAAAAAACGTACCTAATAATTTTTTGTTATGTTTTCATCTTCATAACTATGTACTATTAGCTACGTTTTTTATAACGTAATAAAATATAATTAGCTATGTTTCTTATAATGTAGCCAAATTCTTTTAGCGATATTTTTCATAACATAGTCAAATGTTGTTATTTACTATGCTTTTAATAATACCATAAAATGTTATTTGTTACATTTTTAATTTATAATATTGAATAATATGTTTTTTATATAATATATCAACATATTTTTGTTGTGAATCATTTATTTATTATTATAAAATTAAATTGTAGAAAACATTATTAATTCAAAATATCGTGACTATCATTAAATTATACCAACAAAAAGAATATAAAATTAAGATGATCATTTGTTCCTATACAAGATATTAATGGCAATTTAAATAATTCTTATATACAAAACAATGAGAGTGAGCCTTAGAACAACTAATAAGATTAATTGAAAGGTCACATAAGCGCCTTCTGCATTAGAGGACAACACTTTCTTATAGGCAAAATAATAAATAAAGAACTCAGTTTACAAATTATAATACGTTTAGATTGCAAAAATTGATAGAACATAACCCAATGCAGTACATCCAAGGTAGGGAAAAGAAGACTTCATATTGCAGAAGAAACAAGAAATAACATCGATTTCATTAAAAGCTCTCGTCTCACCTGGGCTATGCTGTTATCACCCTATAATGCACGCTGGAGGACGGAAAAAATCCCTCATCTAGGCTATGCTTTTATCATCTATAAACAAGCACTCATTACCAACACCATACCATCATCCTCATACCTGCACATCTTCAGCTTGTAATGACTACTTTTTGGAGTCCCAGTTCTGTCGTGATAAGATGGAATAAAGCTTGCACCAATTTCCTCACCCTTGGCTCTCTGCTTATTCAAAGATCATAAAAGAAAAGGTCAGACCATAGCTGAGATAAGCTTCGTTATGCCTATGTGGGAGCGCCTGTCAGGCAAGAGATCAGCTCATCTTTGTACTGTTTTCACTTGTTTAGAGTCCCTGGCTATACTTTTTATATCATCAATTCATTGCTTTCAGTCAGATTGATAAAATATGTCTCAAAAAAGATGTAGAAAAAGAGTTCAGCTAATGCAGATCAATAAATGCACCATTAAGATTCTAGCCCAAAGTATAACAGTTCTAGTTGATACTAGCTTGCAAAAAGAGGGAAACAGAACAAGTAGATGTGGACGCTTATCTTGATTTTCTTGAACTGGTACACCACTTCTGAGATTAGGATGTAGAGGAAGAATAGATGTTGTTTCTGGATGGACTCTTACACGGGCAAGTTCTTGGAGAACATATATAATTTCGTCAACTCTCAGAGGCAGCAACTGGGGTTCACCCGGTGAACATAAGAGTTTAAGTAATCCAACACTCTAATGGGAACTGGTGTTCACCTGGTGAACATAAGAGAAGGCATAAGTTCCAGAGTCTCCAAAGGTAGAGCGCATGTGTGTGATGCACGTCGGTCCAAAGTGGAAACAATTTGTTGCACAATCAAATTAGAGGATGTCCCCATTGAAGCCCCAGACCAGATAATGCTAAGCGCATATGGCACATAATAACTTAGAGCATAACCACTTTACCATCAAACCATCATTCAGGTTAATGAAAGATAACCAAGTATTAGAACATATATTTAACTCATTCAACTATTTAACCTTGATAAAACAAGTAGACCAGGCTATAATTTGTGCAGCAACAAATATTACTGACTTGACACTGCTAGTCAAACAGCATCATGCATTCTGAACACTTTTCCAAGAAACTTACATCAAGAGGTGTGTCAACTGGGGACTTAAGAATCTTATTGCCAAGGATATGTAAGATTGCCATCTCAAGTGCTTCATCAGCCTTCAGTGTTGCAGCTGAGAGGGTGTTGGCAGGGATGGCACGCCCACAGCAGTAGCTCACAAGGAAAATTTCATAGACTTCTGCTACTTCTTTCCAATACGCATTATGGCAGGTCTAGGAATTTTGGAATCTTGATTCTTGGTGACATTGCATAGATCATCAACAAGAATATGGTTGAAGCCTTCGACAGCAAGCCTCCAAAATGATCCATCAGGATTGTCTTTTCTTGTCATCATACACCTGAGAAAACCTGTTTGTTATTGACTTCCAAAATAAACTCTTCTATCTTACTGCCATTTTCTCTGAGTCAGTTGAAACTAATTGAGGAAATTAAGCAACTAACAGAAAAAATAATGCTACTATTTTTTTTCAATAGATCTTATGTTAAAAACAAGTAAAAAGCTTTACGAGTTGGAAACTAAAATACTGAAGCTTCTACACTCATCCTTGGCATTTTGGTTCTAAACACCAATCCTCTGTCTCAGAACTCCAAACCTTTCTCTTGGCATTGGCTTAGTAAAAGTATCAGCTAACTATGGGAAGGACGAGTAAGTCAAAATGTGGTGTATGCTTTGCGGCATCTTCAACATGATGTGTCTACATTATTAGTTGGTGGATTAGATGGTATCTTACGTGTCCAGGACCAGAACACTGACGAAGTTCTTTCAAGCTATGTTTTGGATTACAACACTAGAATATACAGTTTACTGTCCTATTAGTAGGTACTACAGACATTACCATAACACAATACCTAAAAGAGCATAGGTAACTCTTAACCCAAAACACCTTTGTCTTTTAGAAAACCATTACTCATCTTACAACAATGAGCTTGGAATACAGAAGATCTTAAGTCCCTACTAGAACACAATATTTTATCGTCAAGAGCAGCTATTGAAGACTTCCTTCTATACAAAAGAAAGATGCTAACATTAACAGATTTTTTGACCGTTAATAAACATTAACAGATCTGTAGAACCCAATTAGCACCTACCACAACTCTACATTAATCAATTGACTCAGCCCTAACTTACAATAACCACGAATGAACTGAAAACACAATTACCTAGAGAAGAAGAACCCTTCTGAATAGGCAGAGCAGATGTTGCCAATTGGTGGAGAAAACACGAGGACACTAGAAAGAAGACAAACGAAGACACTGGAGCCGCTGGAGAAAACACGAGGACACTGAAGAGAAGACAGACGGGGACACTGGAGCTGCAAGAAGACAAGATAGACAAAGAAAAAACTGTCCTTAAGATGGAAAAACGACATCGTTTTAGTAGACAAAACAAACCTTTATTATTTTTATTCCTCTTCTTTTCACTAAGAAAAAAAGAAAAAAATTTCGTAACAAATCTTTTTGGCTACAAAATTTATTTTTGGAACTGATAATTACGATATTTGTGTATTTTAGCTAAAAAAAATATTTCATAGCTAAAAATATGTTGCTATGAAAATAAATTCATAGTTGAAAAATATCGTTAAATTTTATTAGCTACAAAAAATATTTCATAATTAAAAACCTTTTATTATAAAACTAAATAAGCATTTGGTTTAAGCACATGGATGGCTGTAGATATAGGTATAATAGTGAAAGGGGATAGGGATGGATATGAAAAATAAACAAATGATGTTTGGTTTGTAACTTAGATTTATGTATTAATACTAATAATATTGTTTGGTTTGTTGCATTAATGAGAATGAAAGATAATATAATACTATTTTTACCCTCAATAAAAATGAAAATAATTTGCCCTTTATATGTTTATTGGGGTTATCTTCATATGTTTAACTTATAGTAAAAAAATTAATCAGTTCTCATATGGGGGCGCAAAACAAAAAATTCTTTCGTTAATGAGACGCGTAAGGCAGGACGAGAGATCGTAAGGAATAGGAATTGCAATTCCAATTCAGCCTACCAGGCTCAGCCTGGCCCAGCCTGTTTTTAACCCGAATTGACCGGGCCACAGGGGGGTCACGGATCGACCATGGTCCGCCCGAGCCGAGCCACGACCTGAACGTGGTTGGCCCT
>JANIIA010000008.1:24983871-25000315 GCA_027478495.1 Erythroxylum alaternifolium
AGAGCGATAGACTATGCTAGAGAAGGAACCTAATTGGGGTTTACACTGATAGGTCATACAGAAAGTTGCTTAAAAAATCAAATAGCAAGGTTGAATGGTTCCTGTTGGTCTGGGGGAGGTTTAGTAACAAACATGCATCCTGCACAATGTGGTTAGCTTATTTAAATAGGTTGAACATAAGGGATAGATTAAGATGCCTTAATGTTCCTAACGTATGTGTCCTATATTAGGAGGACGAAGAGACTAGGGACCATCTCTTCTTCAAATGTAGGGTCTCAAATAGAATATGGACACGAATTAGAGAGTGGTGTTGTATGGATAATGTAGGAGATAACCTACAGGAAGTGCTGAGGTGGTTTAACCAACATTTAACTAAATGCTAATAGAAAAGCAGATGAGGCGATTTAGACATTACCTATTGGAAGCATGTTACATGATATATGGTGGCAACAATAAAATTTTCTAAAATTCTAATAGGGATGAGAGGAGTTGGTTAGAGGAATTGAGGAAGAAGATTGGAAAATTAATTGTAATGCACCCACTACATTTGAATTAAACCATATTCCTCATTTTTAATTACTAATACACCTTTAATTTCTCAAAATAAAGATATATAATGACATAATTAAACCATATTCCTCTTTTTTAATTATTAATATACCTTTAATTTCTCAAAAAGATATAAAATAACATAAATAAACCATATTCCTCTTTTTTAACTATTAATATACATTTAATTTCTAGAAAAGATATAAAATGACATAAATAAAAGAATAATGTAGAATTTGTAGAATTGTTTTGTATAATATATCAAAATTTAAACCCAAATTAGGCTTTCACAATTTTAAATATTTATATGTAAATCCTTTAATTATAATAAAATTCCTTTCTATTAACCAATTTGAAAAAGAAAATTAAGTATAATGCATGGAAATTAGTTTGTATATCATCTTTTATCTTTCCTTTAGAATAACTCTCAATTTTTAGACACCAAATAAAATTAATATCAAATTAGTTTGAATTATGGCGAATTAAAATGATTATAAACTAAGATTTTAGGAGTTTTTTAGGTCTACAAATATTTGGTCTTATCTTTCTCCAACACAATCTTCTTAAAGAAAATAATATCAGCCAAACTATCCAGTTTAGATGCTAAGACTAAGAGGATGACTGATGAGTCATGTTCAAGTACGATGTAATAAATGTTTGGACAGTTTGAGTTATTAGTATAATGATGTGATTATTATTACTATTAATATTTGGTATTTGTTTATTTTTATTAAATTATTATATAATTTATTTAATATATATTTAAATGAAAATTTTCCTCATTATGATTAAGTAAAATAATCAGATAAAGAGAATTAAACTCGGTAAAACTTCGTTTCTGTAAAGGGACTTGCTGATCTATCCAATGCTTTCATGTTACCTTCAATCTTCCTGTTATCTTTAGTTTTAACTTTTCTAAGAAAAAGTTCAAAATGTTACATAAAACTTTACAATTTACTACTCATTCAAAATGTATAATTACCGACAAGATAATCCACACTAGAAGTGAGATTCCTATTCCCTTACAGTATATTAAGATTTTGTAATAGTACACTTGTCTTTTATTTATAATATAATTGAAAAAATAAAGGGCAAATCCCTCAGTGCACAAGACTCCTCACTTTGCGAGAGTCGGGGGAGGGTTATCAATTATACACAACCTTCTCTTTGCATTTTACAAAGAGGATGTTTTCGTGACTTGAACCCATGACCTTCCAGTCACAAAGGAGTAACCTTACCAATTGCTCCAAGGCTCGCCCTCAATAATTGAAAAAAATAGTTAGAAATTAGTAATTATATTAGAATATGGACTTGGCATAAGGTGTTGGTATGATGAACTAAATAACCACATTTATATATGAAGAGAAGATATGCTAAGAGAAGGGCCAAGAATATACTCATAGGGGAAATTCCCCCTAATGATTATGGTTTGGAATGATAGAGGGTTAAATGACCCTCTTAAAAAAGAAATGATTAAGCAGACTGTTTTGGAAAAGAAGCTATTCCTAGTTGGGCTTCTTGAAATTAAACTAAACATTTCCCAAATGTTTGTTGTTTCAAGATTTTTGGGAGCTAATTGGGAAGTTGTTTCAAATCATAATTATCATTACAATGGTAGAATCCTTTATTCTATAACACCAATAAAATTTCAACTCAGGTTGTAGCAGAAACTAATCAACTCATTCACTTAAAATGTAAGTTGGTAAGGGCTACCACAAATTTTGACATCTCTCAAATTTATGCTTCTAATTTTCAATTGATTTACAATCCATTGAAGCTTTTATTAACAAACCTTGTTTGTTAATTGGAGATTATAACTATATACACTGATCAGGAAGTTGAAGGAGGAAGAGGATTCCATACTACAATAGGAAGAGAGTTAGCTAAACTATTACAGAAGGTTAAAATTACTGATCTAAGATTTGAAGGGAAGCTATTCACTTGGTTTAACAAGCAACAAGGACACATGTTGATAAAAGAAAAGCTTGATCGAGCTCTGATTAATCAAAATTGGCTAGCAAAATATCCCCATTGATTTTCTCTATTTAGAGAAAATGCCTTTTTAGATCACTCATTCGTCTACATTCAAAATCTCCATGCTATGAAAAAGTTAGGGGCATCTTTTAGACTCTTTAATGGGCTCTCTCAGCAAGTAGGTTTCACACAACTTATGAAATCTTGCTGAAACCTTAACTTAGTTGGTTTCAAATCTTATTAACTTATGCAAAAGCTGATAATGGTTAAACAATCTATTAAACCTTTCTTTAATGTAAATTCCAGGCAAGTTAAGGTCACTTAACAATTGCTTACTGAGGCTCAACAGGCTTGTTATAGTTTCCTTCATAACAATCAACTACAGCAGAACTGCTAGCCTAAAGGACCAACAGAAAGCCCTGAATTTGTATAATTCTGTTTTGAAATAGAAGGCTCACATAAATCGGTTAAGAGATGGTGACTCCAAAACTAAATTCCTCCATACTTCTTTACTTGCAACAAGAAATAGGAATATGATTATGGAACTTAAAGACTCCTCGGGTAAATCTTTCTCTGATGAAGATTCTTTATCAAAGCTCATATGGGACTACTTTTTGCAATTAATGGGCATTAAAGAAAGTTCCAATGAGCTCATAATATTAAAAGATTCTTTGATAGTCTTTTATCTCAAAAAACTAAAGAGTTACTATCTGCTCCCACCACTAGTATGGAAGTCAAAGAGGTCTTATTTGGCTTACACCCTTCGAAATCTCCAATGCCTGATGGGATTACTATGGGGTTTTTCAGCAAACATGGGAGATAACTGGCAATTTGTTCATAGAAGTTGTTCTATAATGCTTATCCTTTTGTAAGATGTTGAAAGAGATTAATTATACTTATATATGTTTTGTTCCTAAAAAGTTGAATCCAACTTCATTGGCAGACTACAAACCTAACTCATATTGCAATACGGTTTATAAGGTAATTGCTAAACTTCTTGCCAACAGATTGAAAATTTCCTTAAAGGCATTGGTAAAATCAGCTCAAGGTGCATTTATATAAGGAAGGTTTATAATAGATAATATTCTTCTTATACAAAAGATATTTAAAGATTATATCTCTGGGAAAAATATTAAAAGTTGATGTTGGAAGATTGATTTCTTTAAAGGATTTGATATTGTAAACTGGCATTTCATACAAATTTACATATAAGCTCTTAAATTTCCTACAAAATTCATTGAATGGATTCTGATGTGCTTAAAAATTACTTCAATCAGTATACTTATAAATGGGATTCCAACTAAGCCTTTAAATTGTGTTAGAGGAATAAGACAAAGGGATCCTTTTTCCCTTAATCTATTCACTCTAGTTATGGAAGGTCTCTCTGGATTATCAACAAGATCATTGGTTCTAATGGCAGATTTCATTATTATCATAAATTTAGTATTTACAAAGTAACCTATTTGATGTTTACAGATGACTTGATTCTTCTTTTAGTGACTGAAACTCATTTTTTGATGAAGCTAAAGGAACTTCTTAAGTTATTTTCTAGATGTTCAGGATTGAAAGTGAATGTAGAGAAAAGCGTCTTGTATTACTCCAAAGATATGAGGAATGCTGATGAACTTTCTAGGATAACTGAGGTACAGATTCAAGCTCTTCTACTCAAATATATTGGAGTCCCAATTTTGTAAAGCCTAAGTATTATGATTATATCTCACTCATTGAAAAGATCAAAGCCAAAATTAATGCATGGATAAATAGATTCCTGTCACTTGCTGTAAAGGTCACTTTGATAGTTTTAGTACTTGGAAACCTTTATGTTCATTGGATCTCTCACATCATTATACCAAGGAAAGTAATCAAGGAAGTTGAGGGCATTTATAGTCTGGGAAATCTAACAATTCCAAGAAAGCAAAAGTCAAATAGAGTGTAGTGACTATTCCTAAAAAGCAAAGAGGATTGAGGATCATTCCTATTACCCTATTGCAAAAAGTACTCTTGTGCAAAAGAATTTAGAGGCTATTTGAAGACAAAATGCTATATGGTTAAAATCACTACATGAGACATATCTAAGGAATGAAAGCTTCTGGAAATTGTCAACCTCTAGGGAATACTCTTGGTTCTTCTTCCAAATGTTGAAATTGAGACAAGTTGTGTACCTTTGGGTTAAGCATATGCTAAGGAATGGAGAGGATATCAGGGAATGGTTTGATAATTGGATTGAACATAGTCCACTTATACAAGGGACTGAATTATCCTAACTTACTAACAAACTTCCAGTCAACACCAAAACTTCCTCACTGATGAACCAAGATCTATGAGTAGGCAACTTTAGAGGGTTCAACTTACTAGTGGAATATCTCCCCCAGATCACTCACAGCCATCGACAGGACTCAATTTCCTAGAAACCTGATTCTTCTGAAGTTTTTACCAACAAATCATACTATAAGGCATTATTGGCTGAGGGAGAGAATGTACCCTTGTTCAACCTTTTAAGGAAGCACTCACTGAATCAAAAGGCCTCAATATTTACCTACTTGGTTATTAAGAACAGGATTCATTCTAAGAACAGACGGTTTGGCTCTTATGACCCAATCTATGTGCTATACAAAGAAGCTGAAAAAGATGGGGAACACTTATTCTTTTAATGCAAATACTCGAAAGCTATCTGAAGCATAATTTTAAATTTACTAACTGATTACAGTTCTTTTTATCATTGGCTATCTACTCTTAATTGGATCACTTGTAAAGGTGCAAGATAGAACTATGTATAAAATATCTTTGGCTACAACTATTTACTCCTTATGAAAAGAAAGAAACAAGAGGATCTACAGGAGTAAGGAAGTAGACAAGCACTATTTAGCTGAAGATATCATCAATTAGATCAGAGTCATTATGATAGGTAAATTTGATCAACATGCATTATCTCCATCAATGAAAACTAAATGAAATTTTGTAACTCCTGTTGTTATATTTCATATGTTTTTGTAATATGTTATATTTTCTGAGCTTGTAGTAATGTTAAGTTAGCATTGCTATAGTTAATAATAATCTTTATTCAATTTTCAAAAAACATACACCTTTTAATTAAATGAATAAAGCACACATATAGTATTTATTTTAATCCGGTGCTTAGAGTGATTACCAAATCTTTTATGATGAAGAATTTATATTAATTATATATTTTAAATAAATTATTTAACAAATGGACGAACTTAGAAGATTTGAATTCATTGAAAGCTTTTTGAAGAACTTATAATGGATACTGGACCACCTCAGTCCATGAAACTCAAACCAAGAGAAACAAATAGCGTTCAAAAATCCATGTCAGTTTTTTCCCCTCCTATTACCATTTTTCTTATTTTCACCATAATATTGAATTGAAAAATTATTAAATTTCGAAATAGAGTATGGTAATATAGCACTACAAGTGTAACTTGTATTTGTGTGGTTAACATTTGAACATGTATTACTCCTCCCAGTAATCCTTGAAAGCATAGACACAAAGACATTGATCTCCTGCCAAGTACCAACCATAACAAGACATCGTCTTTGGAACTCACGTACGGCAAGACCTTGCTTTTGCTCTAGAGGACCAGAAACTCCAAAAAGGAAAACTTCTTTTTTCCCTTTTAGTATCAACAACAGCCAGCCACTTTTTGTTTATCTTATGTTTTGGATGAATCTGTTCTGGTTTTAATGCGCCGCCTTTGGTGTTTCTGGTTAAATGGGATCGTTTCCCTTGTGGGATTTGCTATTCTAAGGTTGTCGTCAAATGCTTGGGTTTCTGATATGCTATTGGATTTCTTCCTATTTTCCGACAAAGAGGGAAGCTTTTACTGAGAAATGCATCCTTTTCTCCAGCAATCCTGCATTTTCTATTTTCTGGCGTACGTAGTTTGCAGCTTGTATGCAGTTAGATTTCTGCTTATGTGATCTTAAGTAGGTCAATCTTCTTCTCATTTTTGCTTATTATATACTGTTTTGTTTGTTTGAATTGCAGGTGTCATTGTTTGCTGCATTGTTTACAGCAATTGATAACTACTGTTGAGATTTTTAGGGTTTTCCATTCTTCGGTGCGGATATGGCGTATTGGTTTTGGAGAGCTTGGTCGTGGAAAAGTATTTGCTTTAAGTTATGATTCTTCAATTTTATGAAATTTGATATGATTTCAGTCCCACATAGGATCAGAGAATGGACGAGATTTGAATACTTGATTTCAGGAGTAAGTAAATATTCTGAATGAATGGAATTTATTTCCTTGTAAATCTTTGCGATGGAAAACATAAGAAAGAGAAAAATTAGTGTGGTGGAATTTGGCTATTTAGATTCTGTTCTTTTCTCATTTTAGTGGGAAATAGAGCAGAGATGGAACTGTGGGTTGTTGGAGCAGCTGCTGCTACTGGATACGTGGCTAAATGCTGCCACAATATATCAAGAGGTAAAGTTGGTTTATCATGGTTGTCTCCTGGTGCTCCAAATGTGAAAATCTAGAAGCTCCAAGCTATCCACTCCAGAGATTAGAAAGGGGAAAGAAAAGCACTTCTAAAATGGAGGAAAAGATTTCAGATGAATTTTTTTTGGATTTTAATGAGATAGATAGTGTTTAAGAAACAATTATCTCTACAAGTGGCTATGATGAACACCTAGAAAAGTTAGAAACCAATGATGACTACCATATTCTTTCTTTCATGAGTTTGGGGCAGGGAATCACAACTCATGCAAACCTTAAAGGAAACGATGGCAGAAATGGGTTGACTGGTGATATACTAGAAAAGCCTGGTAGTTCTTTCAAAGATGAAGTAGATTCTTCTCATGTGTGGAGAAACAGAAGCTCTTGCAAAGTGAAATGTTCATATGAGCAACTCCTTAAACACGGAATTCACTTGAAAGTTGCCTTATGTCTTAGATAGACAAACAACAGATAAAAAATGGAAGAGGATTTGCTTAGGTCCCTACTGTTAGACCTTAAGTCCAGACTGCGGAATCGCGCGAGTGTTGGTGAGCCTTGGCCACTGCTTGATACGCAGGTTGGCACGAGGAAGGCGTGTTGACGAGGGAACAAGGCAAAGTCTTGCGAGTTGGTGAGCAAAACCCGAGGAACCTGCAAAGTAGGCCAAAGATGCGGGAAGTAAGGGCAAAGATCTCGAGAGTAGGCGAGATTCGATACCCGTGGACACGCGTAGATGCGCATTGGCAGAAATCTTCAACGAGATGTGAGATTCAGCGAGGTTGTGCGGAGTTAGCGAACTAAGTCATACAAGACCCGAGAGTGCGTGAAGGCATGCGAGCGAGGAAAGACACCTAAGCACTTGACTTCGGTGAGGCAGGTTGAAGGTATGTAAAACATGCGAGGTTTTATACTTACTCGGATTATGAGTTGTACTTGGTCATAGAGTGACGAGACTGCATAGCTTAATTATGGAAGATGGACTTGTCCATAGACGTGCATTGATGGACCTATGTGCGGATATGCTTTAATGACTTGGAAAATACATCAGTAGTGACGTGGCAACTATGGGTGATGTGGCACATGATGACATGGTGATATCAACTTGAAGATCACATTGGAGATTCATCAAATCTAAGAGATAAAGACCATGTGGAAGAATCATCGGAAGATAGCGGAGATTTTCAAGAATATGGATGCAATCTTCCAAGTTGGCATATAATCTTTATTTGATTAGATTTTGATGTAATATAGCCAATTAGAAGAGTCCTAAGGGAAACGGGATGTCTTTCCATTGGTCGGTGTGATGCAGTGTAATCTTTAATTGATAGGATCAACTAGGATTGTGGAGATCCTTAAATATCTTGAACTTGCTTTCCAAGAAAAAGGAGCCTATAAATAGCTCATTAAAGTTGAGAGCTATTCATTTAATCATTGAGAGAAATCACTCAAAAGAAAGAGCTTTGAGAATTGAGAGCTTTTAGGGGGTTCTCATTATAAGGGCTTCGAGTAGGGAGTTTCTTGTAAGTGCTTCGAGAAGGAGGTACTTGTAGCTTTTGTTAACATTTTGTTGAGAGTTAATGAAAGATTAGCTTCGGCTATATATCTCTTATTGCTTTCTTTACTCTGTTATACACTTATGTTATTTTCTGTGTAAGAGAGACATTTTAAACACTTGTGTGCGCGTGAGGTGTTCGAGGGCTAACGGAATTGTTCGAAGACATTCACGTGAAAAGGACAAATCTTGCTTAAGCAGACCAAAACAGGATTATCATGAGAAGACGGGCGCGACTTGTGGTAAAAATTCGAGTCCAAAGTAGACCTTTGTGACAGCCATCTTCATCTAAAACTGTGTGGCCAATGCTTCGTGTAATTAGCAAAACCAAAATTGATTCTTTCCATGCGCAGACAAGAACTGGTGATACTCAGTCAGTTGAGGCAGAAAATGTGCGTTGGGTTTCCCCATTGACAAGACTGAATAATGGGGAAATATACAAGGAAGAGCTGAACAATTCCCAAAAATTTGGCAGGGAAAGTGATACAAATTTGCAAACTGGTATGTCCGTCATTTACTTGGTAAAGCCCCATCCAGCTAACAGGCAACTTTGATGATAGTTTCAAGGCATTATCATTATTTTGTTGTTGATTATTGTTGGCATGTTTCAAGGTTTAATGTCCATAATATGCTCTTGATGTTAAATATATTATTAACCTCTGAGCCACAAAACTTTCCAATAGGAAATTTTGCAAAGGGAAATGTGTTGTGAATCATTGGGACTACAACAGTTGCTTAACGCCCAATTTGTCTGATCATTCTTACCAATTTATGCAATGGTGCATTATGGAGATCTAGTTTCTACAATAGAATCATTGGAATTAGGTATTCAGAATTTAATATTGACTATGGTCATAACTCATTCTCAACAAATTGACACTAGAACAATTGCTGATATTCATGTTATTTTAGATTTATGATATTGATGTATGACTTTTGAAGTTTTTCCTTTATTTCACCGTACATGTTATTGTTTTTACCATATTAACATATGAATGGTCCAAAATAATACAGTGAAAAGTGTAAACTATATTCTGAACTGTCATCATCAAAGTAAGATGTCACTTGTTATTCCTTAGTTGATTCTGAAATCATCTATTTTTCTATAAATCATGAACTCCATTTTTGTTTGCTTTGATATTCCTCAGGGTCACTTGATGGAACGATTTTGTTGTGTCTTGGAGTATCTATTGGCATGATCTCTTCATTCATTGTTAACAGAAGATAAGTAGGCAAATTAAAGGAATTGCTGAAGCAAACTGAGAATTTGGTTCAAGATTTACAAGAGGAAAATTGAGATGAGAGATGCATAAACGGTGAGAGAGCTTGTTAACGAGAATCATAAATCAAATGACACCAGTGAGATTTCTTTTCACAATAATGCACCATGTGAACATTTCGCTGTAGTAAATGTAGACAATTTAACCAAGAACAATGATGAGGAATCCTACTATAAGAAAGTGGGTGAGAGTTCTAATCTATGAGTAAAATTGAAACTGAAATTGAGGCTGAACTGGAGAGATTGGTTCTAAATATGAATGCATCTAGTTTGGAGGGAAGATTGTCTGACCTTTTTGAAGTAAGCTCTTTTTCCCTTTGGTACCATTGTGTTATATAATTCGTGATAGGATGAAACATCAACTTCACATGAAAGTTTTAATTTGTTGTGCAATGTTGTGTTTGCCTGTGCTGCTACTGTTTTGCCAACTTTCTGTTCAGTGAATGCTTCTACATTTTCAGATATATTGCTGGCCGGAATTTCTTTTGTTTGGATTTGCAGAGTGATTGGATTTTGTGATTTTACAAAACCTCTTGGACCTTGTAAGTTCATTCTGATTTTGCATACCTTTTGTTTGGGGATGCATGTATAAATATGTGAAACATAATTATGCACTTGTATTTAGGCATGCATGCCAGTTCAAGCCATTGCTTCAATTCGTATTCAGACAAATCATGTTTCACAATAGGCAGTTCCGTCTCATGATGATAGTCTTTCTTGGATGTATTTTATGATAAAGAAAAAAGATTATATAGCTGAAAGTGGCATAGTTTGAGAACTCCATGAGGTAACTAAGGCTCCAATTTCTATTGGAAAAATGTGCTATCACTTGTAATTTTTTTTTAGTTAGGAAAATAACTTCATTTGAGTTCTGCTTGTCAAGTATTAATGGACACAAAACCTTTAACAGCTTGACCTAGATTTTGTGGCCGATTTTGCTCAAGGTGAGCTGGGGGCTAAGTTCAAAGCACAAGATGTAGACCAGGATGAATCATTAGATCAAGATGCAACCGGTAGCTCAACAACTCACTCTGGTAATTATGCAGTTTCACCTAGAGAGCTTAGCTTGCGTCTGCATGAAGTGATTCAGGCCAGACTTTAAGAGAGTGTGAAGGAGCTTGAGTCAGCTCTAGAAAGTAGCCAGAGGAAGGTGCAAATTGAGGAATCAGATCATAGGAAGACGTGGAGAAAGTTGTCAAGCAGTAAGATGGGATTTTCGTCTGACATGAAAAGGAGATGGGAAATTTATGAGAAATTCTCTGGTTATGAACTTACCATATGAAGCTCTAGATGCTAAGATTGAGGCTTGTGAAGAGCTCAGAAAGATGAAAGAGTCTGATGAAGAGGATTCAATATCAGTGGATTATGGAAACGATCATCAGGTTCATGGGGTAAATGATTCCTTGCACCCTCAGAACCACATTGGAGCAAAAAGTGAAAGAACATAGTGGTCAAGTAAAGACATCAGTAACGGATGGCTCAAGACTCGAACTGTTATTTTATGATGGTGTTAGTGAGGAAGAAATGAGTGGTAGCAATGATGAGGTGGAGGAGTTGATAAAGGAGATTGTGGAAAAGACCAAGAAAGGGTCTGCCGTGGGGGTAAATGCACAAAGACTGTTGATTTACCATGGATGAGAATGAAAAGTAGATATCACAAAAGGATAGTTTTGTATTGTAGCGTAAAATTATAGCAGAAGCAATTCATTAAGTTTAAACCTCTTTGATTATTTATTCCACGTTCTTTATTTTCTCGAGTGATTTCCTGCATAATGCAATGCGACCCGGTTTATGTTAAATGGGAGAAGCATGGCTCGAGTACTATTTTTGTTCCTCGTCGGGCATGGAGAATTAAAGATATGTGGCGTAGGATAGGATATGAATGAATGCTCCACGCTTTTGACACTGGGAATCTAAGGATGTAGTGAAATTAGAGTTAACTTCCATCAAGGTTTCATGTCCCTCTCTACGAGTGCGGTGAAAATGCAAAGACTAGGACAAATTGTCGAGACTATCAAATACACGAAGCCATGCTTGTGACTTGGTGCTACTGTGGAAGAACAGAGTTCATTCCTCATTTTTATCAAACAACCAACAAGGTTCGGCCTATGTCAGATTGCAATCAAATATGAATTGACATGCTCTTTAAAGCAGTTGGGATGCAACGGACTAAGACTTGATGACCCATTCTAGCATGCTAGGTCTGTAAGCACTATGTTCAGCTATAAAGAAAAACCTGGTAGGGAACTACTGTTGTAGGAACGTTGATGGCCACCAAGCTGGACTGGACAAAAATAAATTCGTAACTTTGTGTAAATTCTTTTGGTAAGAAAACCTGAAAAAGAAGAAACGAATGAAGCTGCAGAAAACAGTACTTTTCAACTATAATTATTTTCTGAACAACTTCAATTGTTTTTGGTCAAGGCAAGAACAAAAAGGTAGAGTTCACATAGTAAAATCCAACATACATAACATTCAAGTTCTTTGAACAAATGCGAAGTGCGCGGAGAAAATCTAAACACATAAACAGTCTACATTTTTAATAATGAGTTGAAGCTATATCAACTGCTTCCAGCACTCCTCATGCCCTTTTGGCAAAATCATCCCTGTCATCATCCTCATCCCTGTAATTTGCTTCCAATGGTTCATCTTTGAAGTCTGCTTCCAATGAGTCATCTTCGTTGAAACCTTCAGCTGCTTCACCTGTTTTGCTGCTCTCATCACCACCCAATCCCAATCCAGAGTTTCCATCAAATCCACCTCCAAAACCACCACTAGCATAATTATCACTGCCACCACCGCCGCCGCCAGCAACTCCAAAATTTCCCGCTGAACTGTCAAAAGCTCCAGTACTACCAGCACCAGAATAATCAACATTTTGTCCTGGATTATTACCATAACTGCCAAAGTTCCCCCCACTTCTGTAGTTATCACCACCAGTATTACTATCGTAACTTCCGCCGCTCCCATACGTGCCACCACCGACATTACTATTATTGCCTCCAAAATTACCACCAGGCCCACCATAATTTCCAAACCCTCCTCCATAACCAGTGTTTCCCCCATAGCCACCACCACCACCACCATATCCACCACCTCCACTGTAGCCACCACCTCCAAAGTTACTACGAGGTCTATCGGTTGCATAATTCACCCTTACACGACGACCATGTAGATCCTAGTCAAAAGAAGAAATAGAAGAAAATGCTGTCAAAAAGAAAGCTGCTAACATGAACCGCAAATTTTAAAGCTACCTCTAAAGGTAAAAAAAAAAAAACTGGCAAGGGATGATGATGCTACAGCATTAGCTATTGCAAGTTTAACTTTTCGCAATCCAGTACATAAACAGGTATATGCACATAAACATGCTATGTTTACGAAAAACTACAACATCTTAAAAGAATCACAAAGAAATAGAAGACTATCAAAACTAAAGACAGGTCAACATATTAAAGAAATAGGGGTGCTAGTGCTACCATAAGTTTCAATACCAAAAGATAATCATCTCTAAAGCCTATACAACATCAACAATTCATAATACTATGTTGTTCCAGTCTCCAATTTTTTGAAAGCAATGCTACTGTAACACATCTAAAATAGAAATGTAAATGTTGGAGAACGTGGTTCAAGAATGATCTCAATTAAAAGGAATGTTGGAGCAAATGATCCTTGAAACAGGTGATGAAATGTGGATATTAGTTAATATATCTCAGTATTGCTCCTAGACTGTGGGTATCAAAGACTTCGTATTTCAAGAGGCATCCCAAATTTCAGTTACAAATAGCTGAGACTGTTCTCAACAAAATATTCATATTTGAATCACTTATATTTCTTCTCCTATCTTTTCCGCTGTCATCAATATTAGACATGACCTAATACATAAGTAATATTACCTGCCCATCCAAGGCCTGAATGGCACTTGAGGCTTCCTCACTGGAGGTGTAAGTAACAAAACCAAATCCTCTGGACCTACCAGTTTCACGATCCAGAATAACTCTTGCTACAACCCATATAATGTCAATCACCATTTGATCAAAATCTTCACACTGAAAGAACTGAATCTAAACTATTGCAAAAGATGCATTATTGTCTACATAAAAGAAAGAGAAGGTTTAACATTTCACTTACCTTCAATTACCTCACCATACTTGCTAAAAGCATCTCTAAGGCTAGTATCATCGGTGCCATATGAAATGCCTGCAATACCAAATTACTAAACATCAAACTGATAAAAAGGCAGGTAACTATAACCTTTTTTCCTCTTTTTCCCTCCCTCATTCATGGTAAGGGTGTTGTTGATGAGCCTCACCTCCAACAAAAAGCTTTGAAGATGACATGCATCGGATTACTTGGAAGATAGATGGCCTAGACGAAGCAAATTCAGCATTAATCTGCTTGCTAGATGCCTGCTTAAGGATATTCCCAACCTTACTAAGAAAAGCCATTGCAACGACCTTCAAGCATCAAACAATACAAAAAGTCAGTCAAGACAACAACGTAAGGAACAAAAATGAAACAAGCAAAATTAAATCATGCACCACACCCAAATTTTCTTTTGACTCTTTTGAAGAACAAACTCAGTGTATGTCACAAAACTACAAGATAAAACAGATATACTCACATTATGGACTACCTAGCATCCAAGACGACCTATAATATCCATAAAAAAAATACTTCCTTTCTAATTCCCTGCATCCTAAGTCAACAACCATCAATAAATCTTTACGATCAATAACAACTTAGATACCGCGACTTTCTCCCTTTTCACCGTACGACCGTATTAATCATATTAATCAATAAAACATTCTAACTCCACCAGAGACTAACTAATCAACAAACGCAACTATAACTAATAAATAACCCATAAATCGAAAATAGCAGCACACATAAGAGATATGGAAGGAAATGGAAAAAGATTACATAAGTTAGAGAGATAAGAGGTAGAAACAAACCAATAAATCGATTGATTCCGTAATAAATATTAAACCAGAACTTAGGAGAAATATTTACACAATCAAACTGGAACCCAATCCAATCGAAGGAAAGGAAGTGAAATAAAAAAAGGTGTAGAAGACAAAGATAAGAGAAATTAGGGTTTTAGAAAGAACCTTTGAGCTCTTATGGTATCTCCCGTTACACTCTCCGCGACAAAGACGAAGTAAAACCCTACCTGGCTGCAGGGTTTATAACAATGTTTATATGAACAGGAAGAAGAGATCTGAACCGTTGGATTGGACAATTAGATATTTTGTACCTGTAGTGTAACTTGTTTACCGAAACCGTGGATTTTTCAATATTATTCTTAATAATTGGTAGTGAGATATTTGTGAAGCACAAAATCCCTAATTATTTTTTTTGAGTAATATTTAAATGTGGCTCTGTAATTTTAATTTAATTTAATTTAATTTTCTATTAGATGAGTAAGTATAAAATTGTTGAACTCACAAAGTATTTGAATAGCTTAAAATTGATTTTATAAGAGTGGCCTTTAGAACAACGGATAAGATTACTTTTTTGGTGACCGGAAGATTATGGGTTTTGAGCAAAAATAGTCTTTGTAAAATACAAAGCGAAGATTACTTATAATTAATGATCCTCACCTAACCCTCATAAAACGGGAAGTTTTGTACATTGGGCAACTTTTTTTATTTTTATGAGAATATTAACAAAATAACAATTATTGACAATTAAAATAACCTTCTTAGAATACATACTTTATTCTTTGCTTAGTGAAGCAATCATTAAGAATATAATTATGTCATGTAAAATTTATTATTAGAATTAAGTAATATCATATAATGATAATTTTAAAAAATTGAAATAAAAAAGTTAAATCATATTTAACCTTAAATTTAATTATTAAATCTCTTTAACATCAACAAGTTCGTAGAAATTGGGATTGCGGTAATAATTTGTCTGAATTCTGGAATTCAAAGATTAATATCAACACACCAAAGACAGTTGGTGACATAAAAATATGAGATTGATTAGAACCCTAGAACGGACGCGGTCTTGTAATATAAATTCTGCACCCATAGTTGATCATGGATATAGTTCAAGTTTGTTGCTAGAAGATTTGGATTTCGAACTATGTCGAGGGATACTTCATCTTTTATAGCAAGTTGGCTAGAAGAGTAGCAACATTCACTTTTATGCTTGTTAATTTGCTAGCATAGCATTTATCAAAATGCCTTTCCAATTTCACATAAACACCCAAATGATTATACAATGTTATGTGATCTAAATTCTAATCAAAGTTAAAATTAATCGAGTTCAACACTTGATCATAGAAGTTAGATTGCTCGATGTTAACATATTTATAAGAGATTGATATGCTGATAATTAATAAGTAATTAGTATGAATTAATATTGTTTCTATAGTTGATAAATCCGAACGATTATACATACATTCCTTGTAAAGATTACAATAAATTGAGAAATATTTGTTCTCAAAATTTCTTTATGCTCTTTCTGATATCAAAACTTCATCTATAAAAAGAATACAAGATCCCATCTTTTGTTTTTGTTGTTTTGAAGATAATTAGATTGTCTAGTACCTATTTAGGGTTCCTTTACTGATCGACCTTTATGATAATGAAAGTTTTGTATGTTTCATTAGTTTTGGAGTTTGAAT
>JANIIA010000008.1:25001805-25019136 GCA_027478495.1 Erythroxylum alaternifolium
ATAACTTTTAGCATTTCATACTCACAAACTCTACCTCCATAACAATGAGACTCATTGTTAAAATCAGAGATAAAGTACGGCTAGAAATTTAAAATCTGGTAGGAAATGGAAAATGAATAATGTTCTACGTTGATAATTAGCCATCAAGTGATCTATTTGAAATCATTTAGCCTTACTCAAAGATGTGATAGAAAATGATGCAATAGTAGCTATGGTCCTGGAGTAAAAGAAAGCAATATATAATGCATTTCCATCTTCCAACGTCATCACATTAATAAACATCATTACATTGACTGCCAGTGAAGAAGACATGATTACATAGAAATACTCAAGCTCTATTTAGTTTACAAATTTGTAATGTAGAAAAATCTTTGAAGGCATCATGATAAAGAAGGATATTTAGATCCTTTTGATTATGAATTATATGAAACTTCTTGTTTATTAGGTAAGATGACCAAACTATCCTTTAGTATAGAGGGAGAGCATGCCAATGAGTTACTCCAGCTTGTACATTTAAATTTATGTAACCATATGTCTACCCGCACCAGAGGTGGGTACTTATATTTTATTATATTTATAGATGATCATTCTAAATATGGTTATGTGTATTTCATGAAAAAAAAAGTTTGAACCATTTAAAAAGTTTAAAGAATTCAAACTTGAAATTGAGAAACAAATTGATATATTATGACATTTAAATTTGATTGAGGTGGTGAGTCCTTAGACCATGAGTTTCTTGATTACTTAAGAAAAAATGAGATTCTCTCACAATGGACTTCACTTAGAACTCCATAATATAATGGATTCACTTAGAACTCCATAATATAATGGAGTGTTTGAGAGGAGAAACTGTACTCTTTTAGATATGGTATGTTTTATGATGAGTCATGCAGTCTTTCTTATCTCCTTTTATAAATATACCCTTGAAATCGATTTTTACCTTCTAAATATAATTCCATCCAAATTGGTTGATAAGATACTATATGAAATATATACTAGTAGTAGACCAAATTTGTCACACCTAAAGATTTGGGGAAATGATACTTACCTGAAGTGTACAACATCTAATAAGCTTCAAACTAAGCCAGATAAATGCAAATTTGTGTGATATATAAAGGAGTGTATTGGATATCAATTTTACCTTTCTCATGATCAAAAGATGTTTGTCTCAAGATATGCTACTTTCTTAGAAAGAGAATATATTTTCAAGGAAAGTAGTGTGAGTAAGGCAGATTTTAAAGAAGTTTAAAAACAAAAGATTACATTTATATAGAACATGAATCTCAAGTTAATACATATGATATATAACCAAAATTCAAGAGACATATAGTCTGTGACAAACTAATAGGATACATCATCCTCCCACTGGAATAAATCTACATGTTGAAAAGGACAGAAGCAACGTATTGTTTATAGACGATGAACCTACTACTTTTAAGGAAGCAATTTATGAAATTGATTGTCTAAAATGGCATAAAACCATAAGATCTGAAATGGAATTTATATACTCTAACTAAGTATAAACTTTGTTGAATGCACTCGATGGTACTATACCTATTAGTTGCAAAAGAATTTTTAAGAGAAAAACTAACATAGATGGTAATGTACACATATAGAAAGCAAGGCAATGACTAAAGGTTACAAATAAAAACATGGAGTTGATTTTGATGAAACCTTTTTGCCAATAGTTATGTTTAAGCCCATAAGGATCTTATTGGCTATAATAGCATGCCATGATCATGAAATCTAGAAAATGCATGTTAAAACATCATTTTTCAATACAATTTGCTTGAGAATGTATATCTGACATAACCTAAGAGGTTTCCTAATCAAATATTCAAGTTGTAAAATTCTACTTATAAATTTAGGTAAGTATCACAAAGTTGGAAGATCCATTTTGATGAGATAATCAAAGAGTTTGATTTTATTAAAAATATAGATGAACCAAGTGTCGAAAAGAAGGTTGGTGCAAGTGCAGTCATTTTATAGTGTTATATGTGGATGATATATTGCTAATTGAAAACAATATAACTATGCTCCAAACTGCAAAGATTTGATTGTCCAAGAAGTTCTCAATAAAGGATATGAGAGAAGCAACCTATATTACAGTAGTTTTATAAAGAAAAATCAAAGAAGTTCCTTGACTTATCTCAATCCACATATATAGACAAAGTGTTAAATAGGTTTAACATAGAGCATTCCTATAGGAGATTCTTATATACATTGCATTGGATTTCTCTCTCACTAAACATGGGTCCAAAAACACATGAGAGAGAGACAGATAAAATGGATTTTATTTTATATTCTTTGGATATTGAATTAATCACGTATATGATGCTATTTATTAGACCAATAACTCTTAAAATTTAAGCATAATAAGTAGAATTCAAGCTAATCTTGATGATGGTCACTAGATGTCTGTGAAAAACATCTTTAAATGCTTTAGAAGAACTAAAAATGTTTTTATGGTCTATGGAGGAGTTGAACTAAAATTTTAAGAGTATTCAAATGCTAGTTTCTAGTCTGATCACGATGATAGGGGATCACATTCAGAGTATATTTGCATTTTAAATAGTGGTGCATTGAGTTGGAAAAGTTTCAAACAACCAACCATTCTATGATCAAGGTAGAGTACATTTTAGTATCAATTTTGAACAAAGAAATGTTTAGATCACAAAGTTTGTCATCAAACTTGTAGTGGTTCTTAACATTGTTGAGTGACAACAATAGCGTCATTATACAAACAAAGAAACTAAGTCCCATCAATAGTCCAAACATATGCTCAAAAAGTTTCACTCAATTAGGGAGATAATAAAGCAAAAAGACATAGGGAGCCAGTTCCCACCAAAGAGAATCTTGTAAATCATCTTACTAAGTCGTTGTCTTAAAAGAGACATAATCTATATATAAATGAATATGGAATTAGATACATAACAATTAACTTTAATGCAAATATGAGATTATTAGTTTATGCCCTTTTGGCCAATTGATTAGTTGCAATTTAATGTATGACAATTTTATTGTTAATCAATAAAGGCACTGTTTATCTTATTTATATTTGATGCTTAATATTAAAGACAAAATCAATGGAATAATTATCGTGCAGTTAAAATTGTGATGAGGTCATAGTTATGATATTTAATTTGCATTTATGTATTATTTTTAGAGTATTTCTATTTGTAGTTTCATGAAGATAGAACAATGATAGAATGATAAAATTAACACACATTGTGTTTCTTTCTTATAAAGAAAATAATTGATCTCATAAATTAAAGTTTGGCGATACTTAAATAAATATGTAAGTGTTTTTTAGAGAATAAGTTCACTAAAATGACCAATTATGATAATGCTAAATAGAACATTACTCGTGTGTCTATAAATTTTCTCATTATGATGGTTATATAACTGATCCTTAGACTTGAGATTACCAAGATATCTCATGTGAGAATTACCACGTTTTGATGTCACGTATGACCTATTCTAATTAAGATAGCTCAATTAGTAGCACTTGGATATAGAATGAACTATATAGAAATAGTTAAGTAAATCAATAAAGAATTCGTCACTTTAAAATAATTAAGGATAATGTGCCACTATTCTGGATTAATCGTGATTTAAGGAGTTCTCTCACCAGAGTAAATTTAGATTTAAAAAGGTGTTTCAAACATTAATTATAAATCAATTACCAATTATAAAAAACAAACATGAAAGAATTTAAATAGAATAGAAACTAATTTTATATTTTATATCCAATTGGAGCATTAGAAGACATAAGGGTTAAATTACGTGTTATAACTATGCACAGATAAGTTAAGTCAAACCACTTTAATATTTCTTAATATTTAGGTGGTCATTGACATATTGCTAGAAATCAATCTTAATATATGATTATAAATTATTTAATTAAATTATTAAAGATAAATTAAAAGAAGTTTTAATTTATCTAATTTTAATTGCAAATTAGAATTATAATTTAGTATTATAATTTATAACTAACGTTAACGTATTAGGGAACTTAATGGATCATAAATAAAGAGCAGTTTAAAAAATTAATCTAAATTAAGTTTAGACTTAATTTTAAAGTTTATGAAACTTCATAGATTAAATATAAGATATTTAATTTTATTAAAATTGAATTGTAAATATAATTAGAATTAGACTTTAATTATAATTAGAAATTAAATTTTAATTAAAACGAAATCCCAATCTCTTTTTCCATAAATAAGAAAAAAGGCATTATAAAGTTAGTCTTAGTAATCCTATCTTTTTCCTCTTAAAAAGTGTGTTTGAGTTTTTTTTTTTAATTTTATAGATATCATTAAGAACTGAACACTTTCGTAATTAACCATCTAAAAAAATTATGCAAGAATTCGGGTCAAGTACATTTTAGCCCTTTTATTTTTTATTCATTTTTCAAGTTATCAATTAAAAAATTTTGATAGAAAAATATTTTAAAAAATTATTATGTAGGTGATTTGATCACGGTTGATTGTTATTGCAAAAACAAGGATGGAAGACAAACTCTTTGAAGTTGTTCCTTTAACTTGCTTTTTGGTGGTTTGGTGATTTGAAAATTGTTTATCATATTGGAGTGAGGAAGACACTCTGTACGCTTTACTTGGTTTGCTGGGAAACCATCAAAATGTTTGTCCCGTGAAGTTGAATCATAGGATGAATTCATATTGAGCCGGGTGAACTTAGTTCTAAATTCATGCAAGGACTTAAGGCTGGCAGAAAGTCTAAACGGGTCCAAAATTTGCAGCCCAAATTCGATCTGGTTTCAAGATAAGGGTCCATGGCTTTTGAACTGACTCCTTCCCTTAAATTTGCCTTACAAGATTTATTCTCTGCTTGTCAGGATCGATTTATGAGGAGTGATTCCCTCTTCTCTTTTCAGTTTGCAGAAACATTTCCACATGAATAGCTTCCACAACCACCACTTCCAAGGAGATAACAAGTTCACAGAACAATTAGCATCTGTGGTGTACCTTTGTCAGGACCAGCAATAAGGCATTGACGCTTACATGACTCACTCCATGGGCTGGTCATTTGGTGAACGTCCAGGTCTTATGCTTCTTTTTGCCTTCGTTGTTACTAAGGACGATAATTGTTGGCCTGTGTTATTTTTAATGGGTCAGATTATAGGCTAAGTTTAAATTTAGATTAACTCGAAACTCAATTATTATATGTAAAATAATATTATTTTATTTAAAAAATTAGATCTCAAATAAGCCTGAGCTACCTTTGATCATTTGGGCTACCTTTGATCATTTAGTTTTGCTTCTTTTTGCCTTCATCGTTGTTAGGGATAACAATTATTAGCCTATGGGTCCAAACTTAAGAGGCAATCAGTCCATACAAGATAATAGTAATAAAAATTAAAATAAATATAGGAAGAAATGAAAATAGATATAATCATTATAATTATGATAATTAGTTAGGATGAAGGAATAATTACCATTACTATTGATAATAGTTGGTTTGTTGAAAACCTTAAGAAATATATTCTAATTTTAATATATTCTAATTAATTATATTTAAGATTAATATATTTTAATTAATTATATTAATTAACTATATCGCTTTACTAAAAAAGAGAAAATAAAAATTTGTTACATAAAAATTTAATATATTCTAATTAATTATATTTAATTTTAATATATTTAATTACGTTGTTTTGCTAAAAATAAAATTAATTAAAATTTTATTTTACATCAAATTTTAATATATTATAATTAATTATGTTTAATTTTAATATATTCTAATTAATGATATTTAATTAATTATATTTTTGCTGAGAAGGGAAAAAATTTATTAATTTTTATCAAAATTTAATATATTCTAATTAATTACATTTAATTAGTTATATTATGTTACTAAAATGAAAGAGATGATTTTCATTGACATATTTGTAGAGTAATCCCCAAGATTTAGATATCAAAGTACTGTTTATGTAATGATAGTATATAACTAACCGATGTTTTTAATTCTCATATTCATTGATCTCTTCCAATCTATGAACCAAACTCTCCCTTAGTTGTTTTTAACGGTCAAGTCAAAGTTTAGACTGATTTAAGACTTAATTATTTTAAACAAAATAACATCATTTTATTTAGAAGAGTTAAATCTCGAGTAGGCTAAACTTAGGCAGCCTAAACTCGAACTCAATTAAAAAATACATTGTTATATATTTTTATTTTAAAAATTTGACCGTTAACATCCTTAATTGTTGTCCAACTGCTACCGAATCTACAGACGTTTCGGCCGTGCATTTTGTTACTAATTCTAGGCCAAGATTCTCAATTGTGAACTGCGTATTATACTCAGAAAAGGAAGCTCTGGAGGAGGAGCACACTAGCGGCACTGGAGCAATGGAGGACGACTGGCGCTGGTAGGTGGCGGCGAGCAGCAGATAGTGCTACACTGTTTTATGTTTCAAATATATGCCACGGTATCAGTGAACAAGTATAGAAGGAGCAGTTCAGAGCCGTCTCTCTTGCATTTGGGATGACATTGTTTTGTTGGGCGCGCCATTTGAGTTTTGAGTTAGATTCTGAGTCCAGTAGGAAGTCCAAAATTCAATCTAACTCAAGTCAAATTTGTTGACTTCGAGCCAAACAAGGGGCCGAGCCCGAGTAAAAATGCCACACCTAGATGAGTCTAGGTGACTATTCTTGTTAGCAGGTTTTCTTTCTTTGCAACGTCCTTAGAAGTTAACAGTAAAATTTGTGATACCATTTCAAGTTCACCAGGAAAGCATGATCACAAGATGAATCCACCCAGCATGGCCACAGGCATGGGTCCAGTTCGTCTGCAATCTTAAAACTCAGCCCCACGGTACTACCCTTGTCTTTAACATGCTGGAATCGTGGAGAAAAGGTGGCCATTGAATTTTTCAACTGCTCTTTTAATGTACTCAGATCACTTTCTGTAGCATTTATTACCCAACTCACCACCTAACTTCACTTAACGAGGGCATAACTAGTCAGAAATCAGAATATGTGGTCTGTGTATTTGGTCAATTGCACAATGTGATGAAAAAGAGTTGACTATTCTACTATGTTTCAAGTTGGAAGGTCCTATGCACCTGCGATTATGTAACTGAAACTTGTCCAAGTTTTCTTTTAATTCTACTTCAAATGAACATACATGTAACTGAGAACTTTTTAGATAACTGTGTTTGTATATGCATCTTGCTGTAAAATCGACTTAGTTACCTACTCTTGTTTACTTTTCTAAGCAAAGATTATCATCCACGACTCATTGGATTGAGTCAAAAATAATATAATAAAACTTAACTTGCCTAATAGGTTGTTTGAAAATTTTCGAATTGAATTTATTAATGAATTGGATTCAATTACATTAATGAGATTAAATTGAATTTAATTTATACTGCCGGTAATATTAGAAATGAATTCAATTGCACTATTTAAAATGGGAATGAATATAGTGAGAAATGAGAATGAATATTATCATTATAATGATAATGATTGATTAAGAGGAAGGAATGATTACCATTACCATTAACAATGGTTGGTTTGTAAAAAATATTGAGAAATAAAAATTTATTATATTTTAATTAATTATATTGTAATTAATCAATTATAATATATTGATTAATTAAAATATTGTAATTAATTTTAATTAATTATATTGCAATTAATTGATTATATTGTAATTAATTAATTATATTGTAATTTATTATATTTTATTTAATTATATTTTAATTAATTATATTGTAGTTAATTAATTATTAATAATATTTTAATTAATAGTTTTTGGAGTCCAATCAAGTGAAGCACAAGAGAGTAAGAAGTGAAGTAATCCAAAGAATGAAAGAGCAAAAAAGCATGACGCTACCTTTGAATGGCACAAACTGATTCTTGATGAGAAATACAAGGCAAAGAATTAGACTCAATAAAAACCCACAATAAATAAATAAACTTTGTTGAATGTCTGGTTATAAACCCGTAGCAAACAACAGTTTTTTGTTCAAAGGTGTCTTCCTCAAGCTTCAAATGTAATTAAATTCCTATGCTTGGAGGAGTGAATTCAATTTATAAATGAGATAAGTTTCAATTATATTCATGAATTTAACTCATCCTTTTTTTGTATTTCCAAACACCTGAATTGAATTCAATTGCAGTATTAAATTCAATTCACACCTTTCCAAACACCCCGTAAGAGATTTTGGTGTATCAACAAATGCATGTCTCAACTAGCCTGATGAAATCTAAGATAGAACTTAAACTTTTATGTTCCCAGTGCAGCTAGGCCTGATTCGATCCATCTGAATTTATGCTATTTACAGTTTTCCATACATAAGAACGTGCACCATGTACGATCGATTCTGGCCAAAACTATTAGGTTGAGATAAATTTGAGGTTCATGAAGAAATTTGCATACGACATAGCGTAGTATACCAACAACACTTGAAGAAGCAATGGATCAAGGAACAGAAACTATAAAAACAGAGCAGAAAATTGAAACCTGTAAGACTTCATCCTCTTCGTGAATTGTTCAGTGATCTTGGGGATCCTACGAAAAGATCCAAAAGCATTTTTCCAAGATCATCAGGAGTGTACTTAATATACTTGTCACCAATATTCCTGCTATTTCCAAGAAACGTTCGATAGGCATGGACTAGGTTCTTGGAAGTTGAAATTTGCAGGTCCTCTCGAAGCTGAGGATTGGGAATATGCCACTGAGTCTGACTCTTGTACACTTCCTCAAAAGCGTTACAGAATCTCTTGCACTTTTCTTTAGCATTTGCCTTCCCATCATCCTTAATGATAGAAATAATTGAGCTCCAACTGGCTCTCTCATAGCTCATAGCATGGATCATAAACTTACCATTGTGCTTCCTAATCCATTCATCTCCAAAAAGAAGCCTTAGTTTAGAGTCTTTAACCTTTTGGACCATGTAGTGGATGTTGTTCACTAAGAAAATATGCCCCAGGGAACCATCTTTGTAGAGTTTAGATTTTTCAGTAAGGTTGGATTCAAGAGCAGATATAAGTGACCGGACGCGATGAGCCAATGGAGAGAGTATTGAAGAAGAAACATCATATGAATTCTGTCCACTACTTGCGCTTTGGCCATCTACAGGTTGGTCCTTGAGAATAAAATCGAGGATACCACTATAAACAGTTAGGGTACTGATGTAATTCATAACATACCTTGTCAGGTGATGAATTCCACCCTGAGGGAAACACTGAATAGATGCATCAGATAAAATGAGATCCTCAAACTCCGTAAGTGTCACCATTGCAGAATCCCTTAAACTCATTGAAAGGCCATGTAATTCAATCCTAATGAAAAAACCTGTCTCCTCTGAATATAATTCATCTATGTCCTGAAGAATATCCAAAACAACCTCATACATGTCGAGCAAGCGAAACAACTTTTCCGGCCTATGAGGCCCCATTGCTACAGCCTCCCCAAAATTCAAGAGACACAAGATTGAAGCTTTTGAAATCTCAGCAAAGCAAAATGAACTCACAGAACCGAATTCACCCAATATTTGGCCACAGAATCTTTTCTCGCTTGCAAGATACAAACGAACAAAAATCTCCACCACCCGCAACCATATTTTAATCTGGCTGTTCAAGTTTTCCCAGTCCAATTTCATCACATCTTCAATGCTAACTTTCTCAAACTTGAGACTGGACAAGTATTCATCTAATGCTTGCTTCCTGATGCCAACAAATGTCTCACAAAATTCCTTTTCATAATTAGAAGCAAACATAGCACGAGCAATGGCCTTGATGTCAGGAATTACCTGAGGATCAACCAAATCAATAGTATGTTGAACAAGTTCTGTTGCAGTCACACCTGAAGATGCTCTATCAACTATTTCATCCTCCACTGAAGCAAATGATTCATTATAAGCTACATCCACCATATGCGAACGAAAGGACATGTCCTGTGGCTCAAAAGATTGCTTATGCTGAACAATAATGTGGTATAACTCTTCCTCGAGTCTCGACATTGCAATCTGCATGGCACACTGTGCTCGGCAGGTAAGTTCCCTCCGTTTACTAATATTGTTCATGGACAAGCCTCCTAAAATTTCCATTACTATCTGAATTTCGTTAACGGCCTGTAGGTATTCACAGGTTTTGGTGGGACCAGAATCCCATATGGAAGATGGATTTGCTTTCCACTGCATAACCTTCCTCTCTGCAGATTTCAGACGTTCCTCAACCTCAGCATGCACCGCTTCATCTCTTTCAATTATTGGAAATATCGCAGACAAATGACAGTCAAGCTCTGCAATGGCTTTCTTGGCATCATCACCTAGGTACTTATTCCCCGACAATGCCTTCAGTATATGTTGTGCCGCAGCAAAAATATGTTGTTCTTCTTCACAGTTGGCCATATTAGATTGACAGCACCCGAAGTGATTGTAAAACCCCAAGCACAACTTCTTTCAAGTGAACTAAACACCTATATCATGTGCTTGCAGATGGAGAAATGCACGCTTTTGCAAGTAGTTAACTGATAAATTGGGACACAAACAATTCTATTTGGCAACGAATAAAGAATTGATGAACGGAAACTTTTCAGTCAACGGATAGGCTTTGCGACAATGAACTTCATCAAAGCTCTAGGAACTTGTAAGAGTAGAAAATTCTTCGTTTGTATCGAATTAACCCAGAATCTTTGCCATGATATAACGGCAGAGACTAGGAAAAATTGTGACTAAATTGAAAAATTAGAAAGGAACGATAAAGGAAACTGGATAGGTTACAGCAACTACAGTCAATCAAATTCCAAAATCATTGGCCGGTTTCTGAGACGGTACCTGAAGAAGTGCTGCAATTGAGTATCAAACTCAATCCGGACAAGGAAAGCACATAATCATCTTCTTTGTTGCATGTAAGTCGTGCCAGTACACGAGCAGGTAAGATCAAAGAACCTACAAAATCTAATAAAGATCCTCGCTAAATATAAATCTAAACACAGGAACCAACATCGAAAAACAGAAAGATTTTCTTTTTCGAAGCAAATATTCGCTTGGAGAAAGTGAGAGAAAACTAAAATATAAGGAAAATGAAGAAATTCATGAGGCTTTAGGCTCAAAAGCTAAGAACGAAACTGGGAAATGAAGGAAAACGATCCTTGCAAGTTGCAACAACAACGGAAATGGGTTCTTTCCTAGTTTCACTCTTCCTAAATCCACAGCGGAGCAAAGACTAGTGCAGACTGGCGGTAGCAATTTTTCGACTTCCACTTCAAAGCATTCAAAGCTCATAGTCATAGCTTCACGGCTTTTTGACTTTTGACTTGTAATTCCAACGAGAAAAGACAAACAATAGTCATAGAGTGTGATAATTGGATAACTGCAACAAATTAAAAATGCCATCTTTTTGTTCAACCCAAGATATTCTTTTGAACTTCTAAGGTTCTGAAATGTTTGAACTCAATATTTAAGTCTGACAATAAAATAACAATGCACCTGACCTGAATCGCATTTTTAAGATCCATGCTCTTTTATTCAGAGATCATACAGTTGTTTTTTTAGTTCACATTGCTAAATCAAACATACCCATATTTTTGCTTAAGCAAAGTATAGGGAAGATAAAGATGTACTTAATCATAACTACATCTCCGGTGAAAATATAGAAACTGTTTGCTTATAGACTCTTGGCTAATTTTAGTTCACATTGCTATTTTCTGTTATCTTCTTCGTGCTTTCATCAAGCCTTGACATGAGTTAGTTTGCCTCTGGATTTGTGATGCATCGGAGATAAGTATATGTCCATCAGTAATTTTTAAATACAACCACATGTTTAAATCTGCGGGTGAATAACCGAAAATTGAAAGAAAATGTAATATCACCACAAAAATGATAAGTAGAAAGAGAGTTGCGGTAGAAAAGTACTTCTGTGGTAGAAATTTTACTTTCCATTAATAACCTTCTGATAATTATTATACTTTTGTGGTAGAAATTCTACTTTTCGTTAATAACCTTCTAATAATTATTATTTTCCATTATATCTTTAACAATGTATTTATATTTTTTATTTTAATTTAATATTTTAATATTTATAATTTGAATTTATATGACTGATAATAATTTTTTATGAAATATTAATTTACTAAATTTATTTTATTTATATTTTCTTATTTTAATTTAATACTTTCTTATTTATAATTTAAATATATAGGACTAATAATATATTTTATGACATATTTTATTTACTAAATTTATTTTATTTATATTTTTCTTATTTTAATTTAATATTTTATTATTTATAATTTTAAATTTATATGACTCATAATATATTTTTTAATTATTTATACAACAATTAATAGTTTATTAAATCAATAGACTTTTTAGTTATTTTATCTTTCTTTAACAACCGTAATTGTATTTGTCAAACACTTATTTTCACATTTCAGCAGTTACCAAAACGTAATCTTAAATACATAAATACTTAGGGGCCATTTGGTTTGAGGGTTTGGAAATGAATGAACGGAATAATAGTAAAATATAGTATTTGCTTTGGGATTTTCAAATCTAGGGGAATGGATTTATTCCATTAAATTTAGGAATCTACTAAACCCACCAAGGGGGTGTGTATTGAGTTTTCATTCCAATCTAAATTTTTATCACGTTTATTTTTTACTCTTTTATTCCCAACTTTTGCCTTACTATCTTCTTTACTTCCTTATTGCCTCTCAATTCCTTACGATCTCCTATCATGTCTTATTGCGTCTCATCAATGAAGAAAATTGCAATAAAATTTCTTGACAAAACTGATTAATTTTTTTTACTGTAAGTTAAACATATGGAGATAGCCCCAATAAACATATGAAGAGCAAATTATTTTCATTTTTATTAAGGGTAAAAATGGTATTATGTATCTTTCATTCCCATTAATGCAACAAACCAATCAACATTATTGGTATTAATACAGAAACGCAAATTATAAACCAAATATCATTTTTTTATTTTTCATACCCAATCTCATCCCCTTCTATCATTATACCCATATCCATAGCTAACCCCACCTTCAAACCAAACATCTCATTATTATTTCAATAAGTTAATTTCAACATGTTGCCAAGTATCGTTGTTCCCCAAACCAAGCCTTAGCCCCTTACGATGGAAAAGCCTTGTTCAAGTATTCACACGAACATGTTGACATGGAGAAGCTTAGCTGGACATCTGGTGGTGGTTGAGATGGCTAAAAATTCAAGTTCATCCACGTTGAAGTTTAACATATCAGATTATATTTAATGGCATTTAAATTCGAGTTCAAGTCAAACTCGAATTTTAGAGATTATCCTAAGGGATACCATTTTGACAAGTTAATTATTAGACTTTTCCTTTCTTAAATGACAATTCAAACCCATTACTTTTAGAAAACACAGTATTTTTGGTATAAAGTGCATTTTTTTTCCTAGAAAAAATTTCAAATACAATTTTTTTAGAAAATTTCATATTTTTAGATAAAATTTTCATAAACAATGCAATATAATAAGTAAAATTTTGAATATGAATCACTTGAATTTAATGTCTCTTAATTCATTGATTTGTATGATCTTGTACTTTTAAAAAAGTCGACACATTTAATGTGTAAGACTTCTCGCATTGCAAGGGTCTAGAGAAAGTATTTAATGAATTTAATGTAAGTAGTCTTTCTTTTATATTTTTACAAACAAGTTATTTCTGTAACTTAAATCTATAATTTTATAGTCACAAAGGAGCAATTAACAGGCTCACCCTGAATCTTGTACTTTTAAAAGATGTCATTAAAAGAAATTAGTATCAAATACAAATTTGAATAAATTATAAGGCTTCCTATAATGTGAAAATAAATTAGGTCAAAAAGTGTAGCTCCCACTCAAATAAAAGGTAAACGATGTTTGAATGGGCTGTAATGCGTAGAGCAGGTTTTACTATGCACTCAGAATTGTCCGTGAATGGATTAAAAATGAAGAAACGCAAAATACCTGATTTTGGTTCCATCTGAACTTTAGATGCCTTTTTCTGCAGTCAAACGTGCTCAAAATCTCCTGGTACTTTTGTTGAGATTGACCACTAGCTCGAGTTCTAGGTCTTTCTGTGGTTTGCTCAGAACGTGGGCGGTCTTAATGAGTCGGAGCTCTCAAATGCTCACGAATTACCTCGCCACCACAGGAGACCCCTCATATATATATATATAGACTTCTATATTGGGCTTTTCTATCACAAGGCCGATACGATCCAGGTCTACACTGATAGGGACTTATTTTTCATCCGAACTTTGACCCATTAATTTAGATCATTTATTGGGTCATCTTATTACCTTTAATTGGATCAATTGCATTACTTAACCAGTAATTTAGTGAAAAATCAAATTGCAATTAATAATTGTCCATAAATGAGAAAAATGACAAATTTGCCTTTAAGGGCAAAATTGTCTAACATGGGCTGCCATCTTTGGTCAACATCTTATATGCCCGACCCCGGGCTATGGTGGCTCGTGGCCTCCGGGTCAAAATCGGAACGTGTCAGGGTCTTTTTTGGCATCTATGTATATGCCTGCTATATTAACTAACGGTATGCTTTGATAGAGATGAGACAATGGATTAACTCTTAAAGTGGTCAAAATCTCTAACTAAAAGAGTAAGTTAGTTAGAGACAGTGACGCGCATGGAATCCACATATATATATATATATTATATATACACATGCACAAATGTTGGTTGGTGCCTAAAGCTATGCAACACCATAAAATTCCTACGACGTTTCTCTCTCCAATTCTCCTTCCGTTACTGTCCTAACCTTTCTGGTTTTCCTTCTATCTTCTTTTCTCACTTTTCCAGTTTTTTCTCCAGTGATCCAGGTAAGAGGCAATATAGGAGGGTAAAAAGATAGGAGTGTCTAGCATATGGATACTTTTGATATTTTTTGGGCGTCTTCTGAATTGAGGGTGATTTTGCATTCCATGTAAGTTTTGTTTCATATCCTTTTGATTTCTTAATGCTGACTATTATGTGGAATCGTTTGGTGATATTGAAAGTGGGATATCTACCATGAATGAAGAATGAATCAATACAAACTCATGACAGTTTCTCTTTGTATTGCACGAAAGCTATGAAATTCTCCAGAGTTTGTCAGGTTTTCCATTTTTAGAAGCTTTGAGATATCATGTTCATAACCAATTAACAATTTATGCTTTTGTGACTACGAGATTGCTTTAAGCATTCATTTTTGTGGAATATATTTGCTAATCAATGGTGAAAAAATCGCAGGAAGCTAGACAGTTATGTAGAATGATTTGAAGTTAATAATGAGGTTTGTAGGCAGAACCAAACTTTATAAAGCGCAAATAAGTAAGGATCATCTGCAGTTTCGGCTACAATCATGTAGAGTTGATATAGAAATGAAAACACCAAGCCATTTGACATGCATTTGAGAAATTTCTGTTCTGGAAGTAACAAAGAAAATGACATTGGAAGGTTATCGGCCTATAGGGTTTTATATGTCATTCTCACCCTCCTTGTGACTTCATAAGTTTGTATTGGTAGATGCTCTTTTGCAATTGTAATGAGTAGTTGAACTCCCAATCTTGCAATGTAAACACCTGCAGATAGTAATTTGATTGAACCGAAACAAAGTTGGCATCTTCAGTTATGGAGCCTGGGCATCGGGTTGAAACTACTAATGATCCAGACACACAGCTTGCAACATCTGTTGGTGAACGTGATCACAGCAGGAAGTTGAGCTCTTCATCATGTTCTTCCTCATCTTCTTCAGGACATCCATTCCACCAAATGGATGACGTTCAAATCAGCAAGTCAAATTCAGGTAAGATTGCTCCCTTTAACCATGAGAAAGACAATGATCAATTGGCTTCATACATCCCAGTTCTTACCATAAGTTAAATGCAGAACTCGCAACACATTCTCCTCCAGAACAGGTGATGGAACGCGCAGCTGTGGACGATGCAACTTCCACTCCCAAGTACCGGATTCCATCTCATGTTTTCAACAGAAGTAAATCGAATACGGCAATGGACTGGAGTGTTGCTTCGAATGAGTCGCTGTTCAGCATTCACATGGGGAACATGAGCTTCACAAAAGAACAGTTACTTTGGTTAGGCAGATCTGGAGAGCTAGATTTTCAAGGTGATTATTCGAGTTACCAACCCCCCAGTAATCAGTCTCCAAGTAACAAGCCAGCTGAAATTGTGAATCTAAATGTTCATGATGATGATCACTTTGGTGAAACAAATGGAGAGGTTATTAGGGACAATGATGTTAAGTCTCCTCCCAAGAAATTCGTTCAATCTGCCAGCCTGCCTCGTCAGTCCGATGCAAGTGGAACCAGCGGCAAATCTTTTGCTTTTCCAATGTAAGCTGTATGCTGTGGAATATCAACCCAATTACCATGAAAATGAAACTAAGGAACACGAAATTTGAAGCAGCAGAAAACGTATCAAATTAGAAATTAGTATAAAAGTGTGGAACAATGTTGTTTTGATATTCACAAACGAGAAATTTACTAATTTGGATTTGTTTTTGTGCGAAGATTGACACATGATAAGAGTGGTTCAACGAGTGGATTATCACAACCGCTGTCTCAGCCAACAACTCCCAAAGTCGTTCAACCACAAGCAGGGACAGAAAGCCCCAAGTCAGAGAGCACCCCGAAAGCAAATTCTAGCTGTGGCATTAGTAGATGGTTCTCTTGCTTTCCCTGTTTCCAGTTCTGTTGTTGAGTAACAATATTTTATGCGTATAATCTTCTCATCAATATGGTATAATCCTCTTGTAATGTTAGAATTGCAAATGTATGTATATAATATATAGAGCTAAAATACCTATACAACGGGACTATGTTGTTTTATACTCTGTTCTTTGGTTAAGCTATGCATGCTGCTGTTTCAAGTTTATATTTAGGCTAACCACGCAACTAGGTATAAACCAACATAGTCTAACTATAGAATGTGCCTCGTTAAAAATGAAACTCTTTTACTTGTTTAACAAAAATTAATGATAAGAAGAAAAATATAGAAAAAAATGTAGTTACGTAAATTGTGCTAAATTAAAATAAGGATGAAAGAATGAATGATTTAATATGATTTTACTTATTTTAAAAGATATTTTTATTAGGATTAATTACTAAGGGGTCGTTTGGTTCTATTTATATTTTTTTTGTAGTTTTCAGTTTTCAGCTTTTTGTTTTTGTTTTTCTTTTAAAGAAAAACAAAAATCTATTTGGTAATTAATGTCAATGTAGTTATATTTTTATCATTAATAATAATTACATATTAGATAAAACTTAAAGATAAATTATTTTTAATTAAATAAATTTATTTAATCTCTTATATA
>JANIIA010000008.1:25091739-25103007 GCA_027478495.1 Erythroxylum alaternifolium
TTATAATTTAGGAGGGGCTATACATATAACAAAAGAAGTATTAGCACAAAAATGTTTAGAAGCAAAATTACACAAAAAGTTAGAACATACAGAAACACAATTATGTTGTTCAAAATATTCAGAAGTACGACAACAATATGGTTGTAATCCTCCTAGGAATCCTAGAAATAAAAATCCAAGATTTAAACATCGATATAAGAAATACAGATGGAAAAAATATCCAAAAAGACATTTTTATAAAAAACCCATTAAAATCTTACAAGAAGTTTTTTAGAAAGAAAGCATATCAAAAATTTAAACCTAAACAAAAATATTGTCCTCAAAGTAAAAAAGATTGTAAATGTTGGTTATGTAAAGAAGAAAGACATTATGCTAATGAGTGTCCTAAAAGGAAATAAACAAACAATAAATATAAAGAAAAACTTAATCTTTTACATTCAACATTCCAATATCAATTAGAACCCATTAAATCTAACTATGAAACTGATTCTACAATTAACACATTATATTATTATGAGTCTCAATCTCAAAATTCAGAATCAACAGACGAATCTAAATACAATATTTATTCAGATACAAATTCAAAATAAAAAAGTTAATGCATATATAGATACAGGAGCTACTATATATATAGCTACCAAAACATTATTAAATAATTGGAAAAAATTACATAAACCATTACAAATTAGAATAGTTGATGGAAGCATTAAATACATTTGGTATGTTAGTTATTACAATAATATTCTTATTGAAAACTATACATTTACAATACCATCTATCTATCAACAAGAATCAGGATTACCAATTATTCTAGGTAGTAATTTTTTAAAATTATATAATCCATTTTGTCAATATTTACATTATATAACTTTGAAAACACCAGAAATCCTTTCACTTAATCAAAAGTTAGTTATTCTAAAAATTCCTATTTATCATACCACATATTATAAAACTTTAAAACTTATTAGTAAAAAAATGAACTAACTACGATTTTTTCTGCAAAATAATTTTACATTACAAACTGAAATAGAAATATTATTAGAACAAGTTTGTAGTGAAAACCCCATAGATCCAATAAAAAAAATACAAATACTCAACTTATTGAAATTAAGTTACAAGACATTACATAAGAGATAAATATTAAAAATAATATTCCATATACCCAACAGGATGTACAAGAATTTATTTCTGAATGCTCTGAGTTATTAACTAAACAACTAATTTCTCCAGGTACCAGTAAACATTTTTCCCCTGCATTTTATGTGAGTAATCATTCCGAACAAAAAAGAGGAAAAAGATGAATGGTTATTAATTATAAAAAATTGAATGGAGCAACAATGGGTGATGCATATAAACTACCACGAAAGGATTATATTATTAATAAAATTAAAGGACATAAATGGTTTTCTACTTTAGATGCCAAGTTAGGATATTGGTAACTCAGATTACATAAAAATACTAAACCATTAACTGCATTCACTTGTCCCCCTCAAAAGCATTTTCACTGGAATGTACTACCTTTTGGTTTAAAACAATCACCTAGCATTTATCAACGATTTATGGATAATAATCTAGAAGGATTAGATGATTTTGCATTAGCATACATAGATGATATTATTATTTTCTCAAATACAGATAAAGAAGACCATCTGAAAAAGGTTAAGCTAGTTCTTAAAAGATGTAAAGAAAAAGGATTAATTTTAAGTCAGAAAAAAGTTCAAGGCATGAAATAAAAAACTCTCTCTATAATTTACCGTTTGCTCATTCCTGTCTCAAGCCTAAGAGGAATTGGCATTTAAGCGAAGGAAAGCGAAACAGGTATCTTATATATTGATGTTTTTGTTTCACCAATCAAGTATTATGAATTATTTTTTTATTTATCATCACAATAGCTATTAGTATTTATTATGTGCAACCCTGTTTATTCATTTTTATTATTAGTTTTATTAGTTTACGAAAATATGAACTCTCTGATTTCTTGCAAAAACTCTGCAAGTATGGATTTACTTCTTTATTATTGCAATATCTATTTGATAAATTCTATTATCCCTCTATTAATTATCATAATTTAGAATAAGCTATTTTCAGGCAATGTGAGCATTAGAACCAATTATGGAATATGCAAAGCTCTTTATACATGTATCACCCTTACAACTAAAAAAACACAAGTTAGTCAACAACTTATTCACTATTTTACTCTTGGAAGTCAGCATCTCCCTCATCTATATCCACCTTCTCCTCAACTAGATACAGAACTACAACTATGTGACCGGATTAAAAACAATACAACAATCTATGAGAAGGAAATGGAAGAACTTTGTCAACTACATAGGAGTTTTTGCAATCATTATCAGCAAGACCATCTTGAACCTCAACTTCAAGATCCAGCCTCCACTAGTTCTTAAAATCTGTAAACAATGAATAATCAGTGTACTATGTGTAATCAGCTACAAACTGAGATTATGTATTTTGAAAGTTTAGTTATTCAATATAAAGATGAATAGGATCATTTTGAAGACCGATATAACTATTTAAAGTTTATTATTAATAATAATGGATTAAAGCCAATTGAAGAAAAATTAGATACAACAACTTATTTATATCATTCTTATTCTTAAGAATTATCAACACTTCAGAATCAATTAAATATACATAAAAGCCAAAATCATTAAAATGACTGACATAATTACTGAATCTGAAAATAATAACGAAATCAATGATATTCTAGAAGTAGATAATTTAGAATTAACAGAAGCTAGAGGAATTTTTCATATCTCAACATTATTATCACAAGAAAAATTAAAACAAATAGCTAAAACCCAACTAGATTTAAAAACAGGCCAAGCCTTTTATAATTTTATAAATCAAAAAAATATAATTTACTATGGAAATTTACTTCACGAAATTCCAATTAGTATTAATCAATGTAATAGACACATTAGACTTCCTTTAATAAATCAAGAACATATTTATGTATGCTAATGCAAAATCATCTAATCCTTCTAGATTATTATCCATAAATCGTTGATAACACTAGGTGCTTGTTTTAAACCAAAAGGTAGTACATTCCATTGAAATAAGCAACTAAATTAGAGGTTTGTGATTTAAGAGAATATTCCTTCTATAGTGGAGAATGGATGTTCGAACTGCCTGATGATTTGTAATGCTTCAGGTGTTATTGATGTCTTATAAGAGGATATGATCATAATATTTGGTCCTTTATAATTAATCTTCAGTAGAGATTCATTAGTGATTCTAATGCATTGTTGATAAACGCCTTTAAGACATTGGAGATTAAATTGGTTGATCAAATCCCACTGGAACTCATGTTTTGGTGGCTCGTCAATAGGTGGATACATGTCATTGCTTACTCCAATTTGGATAAAAGCAATTCTGGATACTTTGATCTCTGCGTCCTTTAGATTATCATTCTTCTTAAATATGGGATAATTGCTGAAGACTTTGATGAATACTTCGTGTTCTTTTGCAAAGCGGTCCTGATAATTTTTGATTGCTTGAATAAAACCTGGTGGAAATTCTGAAAGAATATTCAAATTTGTTAGATAAATTGTATCGATGAGTCCACTTTGAAAGAATAGGTAAGTAGTCAATGAGTCTACTTCTGGAAAGATAATGGCTTTGGGTCCATATCATCCTCTGTTCTATAGATAGTACTGGAATACTTTCTGTTCTTCTTTCCATTCATTTAATGCTTGAAAACATTCATAAAACATCTCAGATGTTATCTTCCTCATTTCTTCCTTGAATGCTCTAGTCGGTAAAGAGCTAATTTTGTCCATGTTGATGGGTTTTCCTAATGGTTTCATACTTGGAGTAATTGAGGCAGATTTTTCAAGAACTTGTTTGTACTGTGGTTTAAGGGGAGGATTTTTGAATTCAGATAATGCTTTTTCTATGGTTTGTCTATCTGGAAAGCTTTTGTGTAGAATGGATGGTTTTCTTATAATATATATAGCAGCTTTATGCCATTTGTCATAAATTCCAGCCATTGGTCCATTGAAGATCACATATAATTTGTTTTCTTTGAATCTTCCTTTTTCTGTGGGGTAGCTTCTGTTGTAGTGGATTGAATTATTTGAGAGGGAGTAATTAGAGTAGGTTTTGAAGGAGTTGATGCTGGGATAAGTGTAGTTTCTGGTGGAATTTGTTTTTCTAAAAGGCTGATAGTACTTCGAAGCTGATCGATTTCTTTAGTAATAAGTCTAACTTGTTGTTGTAAATCTAATAATATTGCCTCCTTTTTGGATAGTGATTCCTTAAGGCTCATAATAACGGCTTCCATTCTCGGGTTAAGATGTCTACAAGACTGTTGTCATAAGATTTTAGATATTGAATTTGAAAATTATATTAATTGAGTTCAAGTTGCCATCCGATAAGGCATCCTTGATTATAATTGGTTTTGATATTATATATGATAAATCCACATAAATACTTTGAATCAGTTTGTATTAAAAATTCTACAGGTAATAAATCAACTCGCCATTTTCTCAATGTCTTGAGATAGGCTAATGTTTCCTTCTCATGAATTGGATACTTGCTTTCGGCAGAACTGAAAGTACCATTTATATATTTGCATAATACATATTTCTTTTGGTTGGATGGTTTTGCCAAAAGGCAGCCAGCCTATGTATCCATACTAGTATCAATTTATACCAGGAGTGTATCCTTCAGATGATAATTATATAGCATTGGTAAATCTTTGCATAATTCTTTGAGAGTACGCACCGTAGCTGTATCTTCTGGGGTCCAAGTCTATTGAGTTTTTGTGCTGCATTTTAATTGTAATCTCTTTCTTTCTTTTGCAAGGTTTTCAAAGAATCCTCAATCAGAAATATAATTCAAAATACCCAAAAAATTGTTGTACTTGTGTTCTATTTCATAAATGATCTAGAAATTGTTGTATTTTTAACAGAATATTAGGTTGAAGTTTTAATAATCCATTATGAAATTGAATACCTAAATACTCAATATTTTGTTGTGCTAATTTTACTTTTTTCTTGGGAAAAATTAGGAGTATGTTTCTAATCATCTTCATCATTTCAATGATAGAATAGTATATTCTATAACTAAGAGAATATTAAAATGAGTTTGTAAATTATCTAAGATCAATATGTCCATCTTCTTTGCAAGTTTTTTTTTCAGAGATTCTTTTTGAGGTGACAATCATCTGTGCTTCCAATTTTGAGTTTCAAAGAGCCAACTTATGTGATGATCTTGGTACCATTACCAATACAATGGTTAACCTTTGGATTTTAGCTGGGGATTTCCATTTTGTTCTAACTCCATTTGAAGCTCAAGGAGACAGAGCTAATCTCTCTAATTTAGGCAGTGAGCTAGAATGGAGGTCACTGATTTGAAGGTAACTTATTTACCTAGAGTAACAAGCAGAAAGGTGGACCTTTGATTAGGAAAAAACTTAATAGGGTATTATCCAATCAAATATAGATAGGATCTTTTCCAAACCTATTTAGTCCTCCATTATAGATAGATCACTTTTTTATAAAGGTTAAAGATCTCTTCATCTTTTGAAAGATTAATGCTCCATTCAAATTTCTAAACTTCCTTGCTGACATGGAGGGTTTCACAGAGTTGGTCAATGATGCTTGGAGCAATGATATTCAAAGCTACAAATTATTTCAAATGATAAGGAACTACATGTTAAAAAAACCAAACTCTTTCTCAAATCATTTTCTTTTCCAACTGAAAGAAGATTACAAAAGGCCAAGGAAGATCTTAGTGAAGTGTAAAGGGCGTCTTCCCTTTCTCCCCATAACCTGAACTTACAAATTGAAGAAAACAAGAAATTGCAAGAGTACATTAAGTAAATGGCTAATCACAATTCCATGCTAATGTAGAAGGCAAGGAACTTATGGTTAAAGGAGGGGGATTCTAACACAAGATACTTGTTTAACTCCATCCTAGCTAGGGATACTATAATAAGATCCATTGTTTGCTTTACAGCAATGATAAATTGGTTTCTAATGCTTCTCTAATTGGAGATATGGTTACCAAATTCTATACGAATTTACTAGCCTCAAACAGAACCAGTAAGATCTCCTCACAGGTGGTGAATGTTATTGGGCCTCCTCAATTCTCTAATATGGATTCAGCACATCGACCTACCACTAACCAAGAGATTAAAGATATTCTCTATTCACTTAATCCTAGGAAAGTATGAGGACTCGATGGTTATAATACATATTTCTCTCAATGCTCTTAGAATATAAATAGCAGTTTGTTAATTGATGTGGTACTAGAGTTTCTTCATTCAGGGAAGATGTTGAGGGAGTTAACTGCAACTCATATATGCCTGATCCCCATAGTTCCTTATGCTATTTCTTTAAATGCTTTCAGATCTATGTCTTATTGCAATACAGTGTATAAGGTGATAGCAAAATTATTAGCTAACAAACTTAAGGAATTTCTTAAGTCATTGGTGCATCATTCACAAGGTGCCTTCATTCATGGTAGAGCAATTTCAAACAATATTCTACTAGTCCAAGAGCTGACGAAGGATTACAACTCTAGGAAAACGATCATAGGTTATGTCATTAAAATTGATTTCTCTAAGGCATTTGATAGCATCAACTGAAGTTTCATCACTAGCATTCTGGAGTGGTTTGACATTCCCTTTAAATTCAATTCTTAGATCAAAGAGTGCATCTCAACACCCTCTTATATCGTACTCCTTAATGGTTCCCCCACCAGGATCTTTAAAGGCTCAAATGGGATAAGATAAGGTGATCCCCTATCACCATATCTCTTTGTCATTTTTGTGGAAATTCTTAACAGAATTATCAACTCAAATATTAAAGGAAATCTAGACTTTTAATATCGTCATAAATCTAAGGTATTTCATCTTACTCACCTCAGTTTTGTTGATGACTTAATGATGTTTTATGTTGTGGATTTGAAATATTTAAAATTTTTACACAAATCACTTGTGGAGTTTTGTAAATTGTTAGTTTGAAAGTCAATAACCAAAAAAGTATAATGTACTTCTCTTGGGATGTTACTAACTTTGAGAATTTGAAGGATATCTTTGGTTTGAACATTTAGAACCTACCTTTTAAATACTTGAGGATTCCTATATTTTTAAAGAAATTGAAGTATCAAGGTTGTTTGCAGCTGGTGGAAATATGTAAAAACAAGATCAATGCCTAGCAGAATAGATTTCTATCGTAAGTAGGGAGAGTTCAGCTATCCTCAACAACCTTCACTTACACTAGAGTTCACACCTGGCTTTACTAAAGAATTATATTAACAAGATTGAAAGATGCATGAATAACTTCATTTGGTATGGGAAAGTAGATGATTACAAAAGTGTTAAGGTGAAATGAGATCATTTATACTGGAGAAAGTAAGAAGGAGGGTTGGGACTCACATCAGTCTATCTAGTCCAAACTAAAATTGTTACTAAGAGCATTTGGAAGCTTATAAATGACAAGGAGGCTCTTTGAAGCAAAAGGATAAATGCTTATTACTTGAGTAACTCTAATTTCTGGCAATTGGGGGAGAAAACTATACATTCCTGGCCTTTCACTTGCATTCTAAGACATAAAAACATCATATATCTCCTTACTAAAGTTAAGATTAGAAATAGGGAAGAATCTTGGATGTGGTTTGACAACTCATCCCCTTAAAACCTTCTTATAAAGAGAGATGAGTTACGCAACCTAGTTGGTAGATGGATAATTAACTCCAAAGTATCTTACATTATTAAATACAACGAGTGGTTGATTTCTAGTAGAGGAGCTACCAGGTTTCAGGACATTCTTCCATGTTATAGGGCTAACTTCCTAATTGAAGATAGATTAATCTAGTGTGCAAGTGCCAATGATGAATACTTAAATTCCTCTTTCTTGAAAGTTATTAGACCCCATCATCTGAATGTACCTTGGTATAACATAGTAAGAAGAGGTTCACTAATGCCTATGGCTTCTTTTGTAACTTGGTTGGTGACTAGAGGAAGACTAGAAGAAGAAGGATAGATTGAAAGGAAACTATGACTAGATATATGTCCTTTATATTTCGTTACCTAAAACTACAAATCGTTTGTTTTCTAAATGCAAGTTTTCAATTTTTTTATGTTCAAGGATGCTGCACGAAATGAACTTAATTTACTTTGAGAATGATTAGAGAAACATCTTAGTTTGGGATGAAAATATGTATAAAAGAATAGGGGATGGCAGGAAGTGCCTTAGTCTTATGGTAACCTACTCAGTTTACTCAATTTGGTTTGAAAGAAACCACAGGGTTTTTAGGGAGGTTCATAATGACAAATATGTTGTGATAAATAGGGCATATTGTTGGATCAGAGAGATATTGATTGCTCACTAAGTAATTGATGGCTTAAACTCTTCCATGAAATGCAATTAGGGTCTGGTTTAACCTATGCCTTTACTATTCTAGCAATAATGCTAGGTTTGTTCCGTTGATAGGCTACTGCTCTACTTAGAATATTAGATTTTGTAATCATAGCCTTATAATTACCTTGTATGCTTTTTAGCCTTTTAATGAAATTTATTTATTTACCTTTCAAAAAAATAATGAAGATATTTCTTACCTACCACTATATCTCTTTAAAAATGTTATAATCAGTGGTGCAATTTGTTTCTCAATATTTCATAAAATATCTATATAAAGCCCTAACATTAAATTTGATATTATTTTCACCCTAATGTTACTAAAACAATACTTATTACATCCTAAATATAATGTAAAAGTAGTAAGAGAGATAATGATAGTGATTTACTTATATTTTTTGTTAAAAGTTAAGGTTTGAATCACATATTTGGTCAATGCCTTTTTAAACCATGTCAATGTCTAATATATCTAGATTATTTAACTATGACACCACATAAGTTAAGTTGACTGCCCAGTTATTAGGAATTGATAAAAAAATAACTCCATTAAGTTTTAAAGTGCTACTAGTATTGTTTTAAAAATATTAAGATACAATGTGATACTATAGATAATAACAGAGGCTTATTTAGATATTTTATAAAACATTATAGAGTGATCTATAACTTTAACCAAAATATTGCATTTTCTCTCCCTATAGTCACTGATATTATATTAGAAAGTCAAATGATAGAAAATATTTCAGTATTTGATTTTGCAAGTCTTTTAAGAATAATTCTTGAAGAATATAATAACCTATTAGAGCTTTAAACCTAGACCTAAGCCCAAAGAATATTAATACTCATAAATTCATGATTATGATTTGGCACCCATTGTAGTGCCGTAATTATTGAACTTGTAAGCATATGATTAGTGATCATATACTCAAATCTCTTTTCCTTTACCAAAAAAATGAAATCAATAATACTTCCTCGTCCTCCTTTATAATTGTCTTCACACCCATCTCCTCCTCACAAATGCCTTTATACTTCAACTATATAAATCTATCAATAACGATAAAGAACACACAACAATTGTTAGTCATAACCTCAACATTTTTAATCTAAAACTCTAACTAAAAAATCCTGTAGGTTAAGTTTAAATCATCTTGTGGTGCCTAAACCATCTTGTGGTGCCTAACAAAAGAAAGTGATACCAAATGAGGATACGTAGCAAACTCCTAAGTCATTAAAGGTCTAATACTCAAAGAAATTCTATAACCTCACCCATAATACATCACTATAGACTTGCTTCTCCCAATGTGTTATAAGAGCAAAATTAAAAACCAATCTGTGTTGATCTAATTACCCCTTTCACTGAGATTGCATTACTCAAACCTGTATTATCAAAATTCAAGTTACCACCATTACACTCCTATACAAGTATGACATATCTTTGCAGTCACACAATCTATTTTAGATAAATGATGTACTTGTATAGGACATTAGATGTAATAAAAAGTGTTTTACTTTCTCATTTACATTGAATAACACAATCAGTGGTGTCAAATGCTTCTCATAGGCTCAATAGAAAAATTTAAATGGTTGGAAAACCAATTTAAAACCTATTTTTTCAACAACCAATGCAAAGCTTATGACTCAATAACTTAGTTTGAGATAATACAATGTTAGGCAAGACCTTTTTATAATATGAGAGAGTTCAACTTTGAATTCATTTAAATCTCTATGTCAATACCTTAATTACCATCATTGTCTTATAGAAACGATTGGAAAAATAGTAGCCTTATGAAAATCCTTGTAGATGGATAATGCATATACCATCAAGGAGGTTTAAAAAAGGGATAAAAGGTAGTTAGCTTAGAGGAAGATAGCCTACTTATATAAAACCTAAGGAGGTCTCTCAAACTTATGGAGCATACAGAGAACAATACTTGTTGCATATTGAAAAGAAACATCATACTAGTTTTCTTGGAAAAAATAGAGCTTCATAACATCCAAAGAAAGAAAGCAGGCCGAGAGGAAGAAAAAAAGTAAAATTATCTACATTAAATATATCCACAAATAACATTTTTAACTTTATCAAAGAGTGAGATACGGTAAACCCTCTTTAGCGTATGCAACTATATAAATGATCAATAGAAAACTATTGTAGATGATACTAAGATTATAACCACGACACAAAAGAACATCAAAATCCTAAACAAACTATCTACAAAATCTTATAATAGGGACAGTAATGTGGCTGAGACCAAGCAATGGACTTTAAACCAAATGAGATGAGAAGGAAGACCTACCAAAATCATTAACATAGTTGCCTATAATTTTTATTACAAAATTTCTTTTAGTAAATGAGTGAAATAACAAAATTTATAAATTTTATCTTTAAAACTATTTCCATTTGAAACAAAAAGTCAGATCTCACTTTTTCTTTTGTAAAAAGTCTGGCATTAACCTCAGAGAAATGTTCAATGTGATCCTTCATTAAGTGCGACTAAACTCAACAAATATACTTGTTTTTGGATTTTAACTTGACTCAATTTGATTTAATTAATAATTATTGCTTCATGGTTTAAAGAAAGAAAAAAAAGAAACCACTTTGAGGCAAAGTTTGGATTTTCATACCGTACCGACTAGTAAACGGTACAAAAATTACTGTTCTGGTATCGGCCTTGTGTACTGACCTGTTTCAATTAGTACAGGCCGATATCGGCCAGTATTCAAAATATCGACCAAATACCAGCCGTACCAGAAATTTTAAAAATTTAGGAGTATTTTTTCAAAAAAAATTCTTAAACCCTCTTCCCCCACCCCCTTTTTTTCCTCTTTCATTTTCTCTCTCACAAATTCACATTCTCACTCTCTCTTTTATTCAAAAAATCACACT
>JANIIA010000008.1:25113827-25144328 GCA_027478495.1 Erythroxylum alaternifolium
ATTATTTGTGATGTTTGTACACTTAATTGTATGAGAATTGTGTTGGACTATATTGGGTGTGTGTGTGGATTGTGCAGGGGTTTTGAATTTGATGATAAAGGAATTACCAATGGTAAGAATTTGTGTTGTCCTGGTGTTACAATATTTGCAATAAATTTCTTATCATTTCAGTCTTTTGTTTCGATCAAGAAATAGTTAAGGCAAATATTTACAAGTGATAAGTGAGTTCCACCTCAGTATGCTAAGTCTAATGCTGGATTGAAGGTTTCCAGCATTATATTGGAAGATAGGGAATTTTAGTCTCAATGTCAATTTGTTATTCGAGTTTGTGAACCTTTGGTGAGAGTGCTTCGATTGGGTGATAATGGAGAAAAGTCAACAACGAGTTATTTTTTGGATGCCAAAGAAAGAGTAAAGGAAGCAATCAAGACCAATCTGAAATATAGGCCTTCTTTGTATACACCGTATCTTTTAATCATCAATGAGAGATGAGAAAGACAACTTTCTTTTTTTTTGTTTGTAGCTGGGGCATTTTTGAATCTTAGTATATATTTCAGATCGGATTTTACAAAGAAAGTTGAAGTTAGTAGAGGGATGTTATTCACTATTATAATAATTGTTGGCCATAAAATGATGCAAGATCTTTTAAGCTCACAAATAGAGCTTTATAAGCTGTATTTCGGGGATTTTGGATTGTCGATTGCTATTCGACAAATAACAAAACTTTCTCCAAGTATTAGCTTTTTTTCCTTATTTGTTGGAATTAATTATCACTTTATTTTTTTTATAACATTACTTTTGTTATCTTACGATTTACAGTTTTTTGGTAGGATCAATTCGGAGGTGGTGTTCTAGAATTGCAAAAGTTTGCAATTCAGATTTTAAGTCAATGTGTGAGTGCAATGGGCTGTGAATAGAACTTGAGCACATTTGAATTCATCCATTCCAAAAAAAGGAATAGATTGGAGCACAAGAGATTGAATAACTTGATATTCGTTTGTTAAAATTTAAAGCTTCGAGAAATGTATATTATTATCATTGTTAATTTCGGTATAATTTCTTATAATTTTCTAATAATTAAAGTCTTAATAGCACAAGTAATGCAACTGATACATTATTTATTGATAATATCGATCTTCTTGCTGATTGAGTTTCTAAGAAACCGGATTTGATAGATGTGAAGATAATCTTGGTTAGGAAAGCATTAACATATCATTTGTTGCATTTAAGTTGAATGATAATGATGATGAGACTTCTATTGATATTGAGGACTTTGTACCAAATGATAACTGTGGTCAGTGTAGTTATAGTGAATATCCTGCCGTAGATGATTGAATGAAGTGTTAGGTTTTTGTTTTTCCTCTTCTTTTAATTTAACTTATATTTGATGTATATGTTAAATTATATATATAAAATATAATTGTAAACGTTTTTGTTACAAGTTTCACTTTTACTTGGTTGATTCCTCATAACAAACTCTTGGAGTAAATTGTAATAGTTTGAAAGTTAAGGATATTTATTATTATTTTTATTAGATGTTTTAAACTTTTGATGTAATTATTATTTATTATATGATGAAATTGTAATATTTTAAATACTTTGTATTATTCTTAACTTTATATTTATATGATGATAATTTTCTTTTTTTCACATTAATTGTGATTATTATTTATATGTGAAATATTTGAAAATTATTGTTATTTTATATTAATTGTAGTTATTATTTATTATTATGATTTTTGGAAACATGGTTGATGTAAACTTATAAAGTATACAGTAAAACTGTAAAAATATAACAACTATTTTACAATTTTAAAAAAAAATTAAAGATTATTTCATAAATTTAAAAAATTAACAGAAATAATATCCAGTATTAATCAATACTGATATAATACCGTATTAAAACTTACCAAATTTGATATGGTATTTACGACATTGTTTTGAGGAGTTGAACCCAATTGCTTAGAAGTCTGTTAAACTCGTAAAATAATATAGTCATGGGGTCAAAACAGTAACCTCATCTGCAATTTCCAAAGAAGCTCGGTTAAAAAGTTTGGCGCAACCCAAAATGTCACAATGTTTGATTTGGAATTTGTTTACCGCTAAAAAGGGACTTTAGAACCAAAGAAATGGCGCCAAAACCCCTAACCATTTTAAATATGGCCTTCAGCTGTCTCTTTTCTTCTACCTCCTTACACCCGTTTTCTCTCTTCTCGTACTACGGCTGAGTTTGCAAGAGAAGAGAACTTTGTTGATAGCCCTAGTTCAGAGCGAAGGCAGCGATTGAGAGATATGGGGAAAATGGTGAGCCCAAATTCTGTGTCAACGTTGCTGTCGATTCCAAACCCTGACTCTCCCTCTGATCTTCCGGAGATCATTGTTCAAGTTACCAATCTCGAGCCCAAAGGGAAATCTTATGGGTATGTTCATATGCACGTCGCTGTATGTATTTTCTGTTAGTTTTTGTTCTAGTGAAACTTGAAGGTTCATTAGTTCAATGCAGAGAGAGAGAAGCTGAAATGTTTATAGGGCACAGATCCAGTTGAATTAAGCTTGATGTCTATTAGTGTTATTTTGTTGTGTTTTTTTTTTAATTGAAGTAGTTAATCCTGATATTCCAGATTTAATGCAAGTGATGGAAAGATGAAGATCAAAGCAATTTTTAGCTCCCGGCTCTCCTCTGAGGTCATCTCTGGGAATATTCAGAACCTGGGTTTAATTCGTGTTCTTGACTACACTGTCAACGAAATTCCCAGCAAATCAGAGAAGTAGATACTCATGGTGTACCTCTTTGGGCATTGTTCAGTTTTTATAAAGTATCTGACTGTTAACTTTCTTATCGTCGCAGGTATCTTATTATAACCAAATGTGAAGCTGTTTCTCCTGCACTTGAAGTGGAGATAAAGGATGAGGTCAATAAGGAAGCAGGGATTTTATTGAAGCCAAAGCAAGAAAAAGATGCCAAAAATGAGGTTCCAGAGGAAGGAGACAGAGCTTTCGTTTTGCAACCGAAGGAAGAAGTTGTTACTAAATCTGCTGCCCAAATTGTCCAGGAGCAGCGAAGCAAGTAAGTTGGTTTGTTTGATCTGAGACCATATTTTAGATGTTTCCTGTTGATCATTTGGGATTTTGTGCTATGTATTTATCTGGCATTTTTTGGCTGTTTAGTCTCGCATGTGCCTTGTAGAATGAACGATGTGTATTTATGTTCTATGCTTTTATAACAGTATGGCTCCAGCTGCACGAATGGCCATGACACGAAGAGTACACTCTCTTGTTTCCTTGAATCCTTACCAAGGGAATTGGACAATTAAGGTTCGTGTTACAAACAAAGGGAGTATGCGAACCTATAAGAATGTGCGGGGAGAAGGATGTGTTTTCAATGTTGAGTTAACCGATGAAGATGTAAGTTGGTACTTAGTTTGACGCCTTTATGTTTCTTTTTTAAAAACTTTTGTGTGATTTGGTTACTGATATGATAAATAAATATGAAATTAGTTTGAAACCTTTATGGTTTTTTAACTTTATTGTGTGATTTGGTTACTGATATGATAAATAAATATGAAATGTTCAGGGTACACAGATACAAGCAACAATGTTCAATGAGGCTGCAAGGAAATTCTATGAAAAGTTTGAATTGGGGAAAGTTTACTACATATCTAAAGGAACACTAAAAGTTGCTAACAAGCAATTTAAAACTGTGAAAAATGATTATGAGATGACTTTGAATGAGAACTCTGAAGTGGAAGAAGCCAGTAGTGAAGCAGCCTTTATTCCTGAAACAAAATTCAACTTTGTACCAATTGACCAACTGGGTGCCTATGTTAACTCAAAGGAGCTTGTTGGTAAGAAAGTTCTGAGTGTTTTGTTAAGGATATAAAGTTTTTCTTTTTCATCTGTTTGGTAACGTCATTCTTGGGACAATGGTCAGATGTGATTGGAATTGTTCAAAGTGTTTCTCCATCTGTGAGCATCCGGAGGAAGAGTAACAATGAGACAGTTCCAAAGCGTGACATAACTATTGCTGATCAGACGTAAGTATGGCCTTTTGTACACTCTGTTATTTGCTATTATTGTACTCAAATAAAGTATTTATGCAATTCAGGAAGAAGACTGTTGTCGTCTCATTATGGAATGATCTAGCTACCAATGTAGGGCAGGAACTGCTTGATATTGCTCATAAGTCTCCCGTAATTGCAATTAAATCCCTCAAGGTTGGAGACTTTCAAGGTAATCTTAAATATAATCACAGTAATTTAATCTTAGGATTTATGGCATATTTGTTATGAAATTTAAATGGTGCCTGTTTTTTATCAACTATTCTGTCTTCTTTTTCTTCAGGTGTTTCTTTGTCCACGCTTCCCAGAAGCATACTGCAAGTTGACCCAGAGATTCCTGAAGCAAAGAAGCTGAGATGCTGGTACATCTTTTCATCATGCAACTATGCAAGCTATTGCATGTTAACCTTTATATGTTTCTTAAATCATTCTGAAGATTGAATTTTCCTCCTTTAGGTATGATTCTGAAGGTAAATTGACATCAATGGCTTCTATTGCCTCTGGTTTGAGCCCTTCAACCAAGAGTGGAACTTGGTCAATGTACTCTGATAGGGTTTCCATGTCCCGCATAACATCAGACCCATCCTTGGGCAGTGATAAGGTATGTGTTTTATCACTCTTTTTACGTAAAAAGGAAAAATGGCTCAATTTATCTCTTTTAACCGTATTTGACTTGTAAATGCATAATAATTACTAATTGGAGACCCATCCTTTCATGTGTACTAGGGCTATTCTTTCAAGTGTGGGCTTTGTCTATTAGGTTATCTTTTATATGCGAGTTGCTTTGATTTATGAAGAGTGGCTTGGAATTTCTAAAAGTGAATTTGCCTGTCTTGTACAGCCTGCATTCTTCAGTGTTAGGGCATATATAAGCTTCATCAAACCTGATCAGACTATGTGGTATCGAGCTTGCAAGACATGCAACAGAAAAGTGACTGATGCAGTTGGAGGTGGATATTGGTGTGAAGGGTGCCAGAAGAATGATGCAGATTGCAGTCTCAGGTGAGGAGCTAGAAGTAAATGAATTTAGTAGATCTATGTACTTTCAGGAATTTGCTTGATGCAAAATATCTTTTTTTTTTTTCCCTTTATAGGTATATCTTGGTAGTTCGAATATCAGATTCAGGTGGGGAAGGTTTTGTTTCTGCTTTTAACGAAGAAGCTGAGAAGATCATTGGTTGCTCTGCTGATGAACTTGATATATTGAAATCACAGGTAAATTGTGAAATAGTTTAAATTGTTAAACTTAAACGGATGAGGATAAACTCCAATAGAAATTAGTTTCTAAGTCAAGTTGCTTTTGTGGGTTTCAGGAAGAAGGGACTCCATATCAAATGAAGCTGAAACAGGTCACTTGGAATCACTATCTTTTTCGGGTTGCTGTTTCTCAGAATGAATACAATAATGAGAAGAGGCAAAGAATAACAGTTAAAGCTGTTGCTCCTGTTGATTTTGCTGCTGAATCTAGATATTTACTTGAAGAGATTTCTAAGATAAAAGGTTCCCATTAGGATGGCTAGATAAATATTTTTTGGTATGGTTGTTTCCCTTTTGGTAGATAACTATCATCTGTAATATATGTTTTAGGCCTCGATACAGCTTTTCTTCTCCTTTCTGAAGTTTACCCAATTGTTATATGTTGCTAACTTTCGTTACTGCTATCTTTGGTCAATTCTGATGGAACTTTTCAGTACGTGGATCTCTATACTTTTCTTTTTTTTTTGTGGTCAAAGATGTGCCTATTGTCTGAGTTAAATCTCTGAACAACATGGTTGTCTACGCTATACAGCCTCACTCCCACAAATACTCAAGGTTGAAACTTGTCTGTAAAATGACAAGTAAAAGTAACCTTAACCTGTTGGGAAAGCTGTGAACAATGAGCTATCGAAGTAATTGGTTCTGTAGATGAATTCAACGGTGGATTATGCTAGGCCTAATTGAGCTATAGACTGTGCTTGACTTGAGTCAACGTCTATGAAGAACAATATTACCTGGGAAGAATCATGTTTTAAACTCCAAGTTTGCCTACATTTCTAAGATCAACTTTTGGTTCTTCAATTGCTTTTGAAGGCACTGTAAGCATTTGACTTGGGATTTTGTAGTTTCTGGTCCGATTACAAGCATTATTGCAATGTCAAATTCAAACAAGGAGCAGAAAGGAGACCATTGATTCCCTTATTTTCTTCCTAAGAGAACATAAAAGGAAAATTAGAAGATAGTTTATCATTTACATTGTTTTTCCTATGAGAAAAGAGAAAGAAGTGGCAAAAGAAACTATATTAATATACTCCAGGGCCTAATAATTGCAATCTATTATTCCTGGCGTTCAGTTTAAGAATGCACGAAATTGAGGAACTAAGAAAAGTTGGGGCATGAAAGTAGGTATAACCATGGTGATATGAGAAATCAATCCTCATCCATTTTGTGTGAAGAAAGCAAGGATGCTAGTTGTTGCAACAACTTGGATGTACTCTCGGCAGTATGACTGCCAGAGTGAGGTGCTGTCCATTCTTGAAATTCATGTAAGCTTCCTGGGAAGTCTGTAAAAAGTCCATCTACACCCATCTTGTTAATCCAGTAATTGTATTCTGCATACGGATCTTGATGGAAGTCATAGTGCAAGAATGAATTCTCATTCCGGTAAGTGTAAGGGTGCACCTGAACTCAAAAATAACCTTGATTAGCTTTTAAGGAAATTTATTAACACTTAAAAAACCTACATTTATAAATTAGAATTGAAGCAGTTGAGATGGATTCAAGAATTTTGCAATGAAGATGATGTCAAAGCATGGAGAACGAAATGGTATGTTTCTTTTTCATGAAAGTAATTTTGCTACTCATGATTGTTGCAGGAAAAAGAATGTTGATCATTCTACCACATCCATTACAATAAGTGGAATGAGATTGCCATTTTCAGGTGACTGCATATTTTACTAATGGCAATATCTCATACAGCTGCAAGAAGCAAGCACTTGATTAGTGCAATTAAGTTGTTTCCAGTTGAGTACTAATACTTGTTGTCATTGTCCAACACTGATTTGTACAAAGTCCAAAAGTTGAGCAATTGCCGTAGTTAGTTTAAAGGGAAAGCCTGCTTCTTCCACCCTCAAACGTCTCATTTACATCTCTAATTGCCATTTTCCCTACCCTAAGACTTCAAAGACTTGCTTGTCTAAGGCCTTGTTATTGAAAACATGAGGTAATTTGTAAGTGAAGGCATTCACGTAATCATAAAATGTTCAACTGAAAAGAAAAGAAGGCATGCCTTGTCATGCACTAGACTGCAATAACTGTAATGTTATCTGTTGCTTAGAAGACAAGTTACCTGTAGGTTATGGACATGTGCTCTAGCAACAAGATCAGTAGGAAATTGCAAGTAATTGTTCCTCACAGGAACGACTGTGTCCTTCCAAGGTCCAATACCCACCACATAATTCTTAATATAGTCCAGAAAAGCATCAGAAGTGATTTCCTCATAGGACTGCATATCATCAAATTAATGCACGGTCCTTTGGTTAGAACCAAACCGGTTTAAGAATGTCCTCAAAAGAACTTAAAAGAAGTAATTGATAGCCTTAGAGTTAGGGCAGTAACCTGATTAGTGTCTTCAGTCCGAATATTGACGTCATCAATCAAGAAGACTTTTGGCAGGTCTGTGAGATTTGATATGTACACAAGAGAAGTTGAAGCAAAGGACTGTATGAAAACAGGTTGCTTCAACCAGTCTTTGGACATATATTGACCTTTGTATCCATATTTCTGAAGCATCTCCACAAACTTGTCTTCATACTTTTTACCAGACGGCCATTTCACCTATAGTTGGTACAGCCAAAAGGTAGAGGATGCATGAGTATCCTATAAGAATATAGCTCACAAATTACCAAACTTAAGTGATAAAGCACATCCTAAACCCCATATCATTGCATGTTTGTGACATGGACTCAGTCATTTTAGTTCCATGTTAAAGAGCTATGCACATCAGTTAGCAGATTGAATAAAGTCATCCTAGGAAGTTTTATGTTGATGTAATACCCTTCCAAACCAGTGTTCTCATCCTGACTTAATTTAGAGGGGGGATTTTCTATCACAAAGTGGTTCTAGCATCAAAATTAGGGGAGGGAATCCTACAAGAGGCAGGCAATCCGATAAGACCAGTGAATCTTACTGCTTAACCATACTTTTTTGCTATAATATAACAAAAACCTTCTTACATTCTGGTTAATAAAAACTGGATTTTTAATCTCTGGATATATCCCAACAACTCTTGGTGCGTCCAGTGCAATCGATATGAACTCTTCAAAAGTGATCATAGGAAAGATTCCTGAAGAGGGATAAATCAAGAAAATATAATCAGCTTTCTACATTATAAACTTAACAATAGTTGCTAGTTTCTTATGCATAGCGAATGTAATTAATCGAATTTGCTCCTACTCTATCATGCTAAGCTGAAAAGTTTACCTTCATCTTTCTACACCAAGATCCTTATATAGTGGAATAATATGGATCTGTGTGATTAAGATTTAAGCCAAGGAGCAAATCAAACATCAACTTGTCATTTTCAGCAAGGCTTATTTGTCTTTGTCCTCATCATTTTTCAGAGCCTTTTAGGTGCATCAGAAAATGTTTCCACAATTGCATACCCCATGTTGTGCTTTAAGAAATCATAGGAGCCAAGTTTTTTCCTCTCAATAAGTCTGATGAAATTAGTCTAAAATCACTGGAGGCCAAGAAAAGCAGTATGGGTTATGCTGGTGTAGTCAAGTGTACTGAAAGTTCAATGATAAAGTTTGAAATAGCTCTCAATTAGGATCTCAAATAGAATGCTAAGTGCATATGATTCCTATGACAATGCAACTTTTACTTATAAATGTGGCTTTTCAGACATTCAGAAAGCTTCACCCACAAAGGCACAAGCTTAGCTTCCTGTTCTGAACAAGTTTGTATCTTTAACTTGCTGGAGAATTATGAGGCTTGTACATTATCTACGGCCCAAGAATTATAGATGACTACAATCAGTAGATAGTTCGGGGAGGTAAGTGAAATATGTACTCAGGGATGAAAAGAAATGAAGTCTATACGAACCATTATACTGTGGATCCCGGACGCCGTAACGGTTCTTTAACCTTAATGTCTTCAGTTCCTTAAGAGTGAAATCAACTGCAGAGGATTGAATAGTAGTTTTTCAAAATTCTCTCTACTGAGTACATGGGAATTTGGCAGAATACACATGAGCACCCAAAGACTTGACCAAGGATTCTTACCAATGAAAAAGCCAGTCATGTTGACTCCTTGTACTTCACAGGTTCTTTTACGATCTGCAAACTCCTTGCGGTCAGCAATGTCTGTGGTGTCATCAAGGATGACATCATGAGAGCACATCAGGACACCATCTTTGGAGGATAAAATATCTGTTTCTATGAAGTCCGCTCCCTCTTCAATAGCCCTCTGCAACAAAAATGCTATTAGTTATCGCAGAAAGCATATATGGATTAAACTTATCTTCATGGAATTTAGTCTCTGTTGAAGTATCGGCCAATCCAAAAATGTAATAAAGGATCGTGGAGGGGAGCACCATGTATGAAGCAGCAGTTTCTTCGGGAATCTCCCCATTTGACCCACGATGTGCAATATTGTAAGGACGAGAAATCTGCAGAGGTTTTTTGTTGCCGTGGTATTTATAACTAGGAAGAGGATACAGCGGCCTTGCAACACATGTGAAAGCAAGCAATACAACTAAGACTGCAATAAAACCTGCTGTATAATGCATACAATTTATCAAAACGATGATCCACAAACAGTAACAGAAACAGAACACATAGGACTTCTGGCTTCTATTTTACGTAAAACCAGTTTATGAACATCTACATTCTGCAAAAAGAATCTGTTGGATCTAGTCATTAGATGATAGGAAATTTGATTAGTACAGATATGGAGCTTTATAACAGTGGACTTTGTCTACCAGGGCCATAACACAAAAGATTAAAAGTAACGTGCATCAAATCTGAAACCCCATTGTGCAATATCAGTTCTTTGATATTGAATTCATATTGATCCATCATCTTATCTTTTCCTGAAGAATTGCCTGCTGTGAGTAAATGGCATCGTCTACTTACTTTCAGAAAACTACAACACTAACGGAAATAAGAAGGAAAGTACAAGGAACCGCGTGTGAATTGTCATCCAACATGAATGAATTACTCAAAACTGAAGAACCCAAAAAGCAAAGTCAACTTACTTGTCACGGTAGTATTCATGGCTCAAACAAACTTACTAAAGCTGAGTGTGTTGCGTGTTGAGAGTGAGAGGTGGTCATATACATATATATAAACGCCATACTATGATTAAGAGTGGAACCAAGAGAGTAATAGGTCTACACGTCAGTCTACAGATCAAGAATATTCCGAGGATGGCGATAAATAAGCTTAATGGATATGAGTAGTTGATCAGCTTTAGCAGAACTAACTGCCTACTGACTAGGATTATTTCTTTCTGGGACGGAAACTCAAAGATAGTGTATACTATAGACGCTGCTTTTGGATTGGATAGCGTGATCCTATACAATACATGTACTACAAACGTGGAAACTGTTTCTACATCAAACACATGTTTTGAACCATGTAAGGATTTACTTGAGTTTGGTCCTAGTAAGATGGTATAAGATTGTCACTGATATCAAGACTCCAATTTCTCATTATGATTTAAGTGTATGAATATCAAAATGACCTGGATTAGTTAAACTTAATTTAGTAAGACGTGTCATTAATGAAAATACTAATATTGGACTAGAATTGAAAAAATTTGAAAATTTAAGTATTTAATTTACTTTTTAAAATTTAGATATTATAATTACAAAATAGAGTAAAGATTAAGAAATTTTTTAATTAACTCATAATACTACCTAATACCCAAGTATGTAACTATTTTTTGTGATTCTATAAAACTTAAAAATAAAACTATAGCTATTATATATAATATAGAATAAACCCCATAAATTAAAAGGAACAAATAAGTTTAATATAGGGATTTTTCCTTATATCAACATGTACAACAACACTTATGTTCTTTAGGACAAAGAAAACTCCTTCTAGATAATCTAGCGGGCAACACCTTTTATATAATAGGGGGCTCGACGAGCAATACATCCAAAGGGAAGGCCCAACAAGCAACACCAATAATGGATAAAACCTCCGGCTGCTCTAGGCTCTTACGAGGACTGTAACAACGCGGCATAGAATCGAATCTAAAACCTAGCACATGCCAAACTCGGCTCTCAACCATATGACCACAGCCCTCGAGGGCATGTAAAACAACACCATGTTACTCAAGATTTACACTCTCATATTGTTAATGTTCAATAGTGCTTGACAGATATTACAGACCCCATATTTTAAGATGAAGTCAGTACAGTTCCAAACCTCTAACCTAATCCACGGGCATGATGTCATGCTAAAAGTATCGCCTAATAGAACATTATTGCAGAAACATACGAGTATGAGGAAATTGTGTCTTCAAGAGCACAAGAGATTGTGTAAATGCTGAAATTACGTCAATGTTATCTATGTAAGATGATGATACAAAATATCTGTCGTTTCATCAATTCTTATATGAAGATATCAGGGATGATATTTAGTTCAATAACTCGGATGCAGTTTTATCATCATGACCATCCTTTGACAGAGGTGAAGTCCATTTCTGAAAGTTGTGGAGGCTGCCTGTGAAATCTGTGAAGAGTCCATCAACTCCTACTTTGTTAATCCAGTAATCATATTCCTGATATGGGTCTTCATGAAAATCAAAGGGTAATGATGAGTTATCGTTTCGGAAAGTGTACGGGTGCACCTGCATGTGGATCACAATTAGAGAAGTTGGAGGTTGGGCGCCCAAATCAAACAGGGAACAGATTTTCTGTTCCAAATCTGTTCCCAACAATCTTATTCCCCCTGTTTTATTGAATGAATAGATTTTCATAAAACAGAGTAGGAACAGAGTAACAATAGGAACAGGTGATTTGATCCCAACCAAACATGAAACTAGTATGTAAAAAACTGATGCCAAGAATTTAACACGGGCTTTTCAAAAGAAACTTCAATAATTTAAATTAAGCTAAACTGTTGCATAAGTAGGACTTAACATACCCCAACATTCATTTCTCTACGACTTCTTTTACACCTTGAGCATGAAACTTCTAAAGAGTTTTCAGCATTCCATTAAAAGGGCAACACTATCAGAGTCACTGTTATCATTTTCTTTCAAGTCCTTTAGTCCAACAGTTTGTGTTGGTTTAGTTTGTTGCATTTTTCAAGTATTTTAACAAAGACTTGAACTTGATTTTAATTTATTATTTCTGATAAACTTCAGATTCTTACATATTTGCTAACCTAATTTATATTTTAAATTATATATAGATTATTATTTGTCAATCAAATGAACTCAACTCAACTCAACTTGTTCATAGTGGTAGTGGGATCAGCTGGGTTTGAGGGGTAGATGGGTTGAGTTTTACACCCTCATACTTATGCACTCCTAACCATAAGTCGACTCAATTTGATAAAAGAGTCCCTAAGCAGCGTGTGAAGCTATTTCTTCGCGGGATTATACAGGTGAAGCCATTATTTATTACAACTATTAACAAATCTGGCCCGAAAATATGACTTCAGCTGCATAGTACTATGGTCTGTTAATGACCATACTTTAAAAAAAAAAAAGAAGGAATAAACATGTTTTAAATCCTAAACTTCAACAATTTGTAGAATCACTACAAAACCCTCATGATGTAACAATTTAACATGAAAACACATTTAAATGAAACAGATGAGCACAAGTTTTCGGTCGATCTGATGTGGCAGAATGACAGTCTAATATGGACTACACATTTGCCACATTATTGGAACTCACATTTCATTCAACTGTCAAAATCTACAATTACAAGTTTTAGGAGTTCTAAGCTTTACCCAGCTTATGCAGCAAACAAAGGAGAGCAAAAGTAGAACACCAGACAAGTACCTTTAAGCCATGAGAATGTGCTCTGGAAACAAGATCTGTTGGTGTTTGCAGATAATTATTCACTACAGGAACAATTGTGTCTTTCCAAGGACCAATTCCCACCACATAATCCTTTATGTACTCAAGATAAGCATCGGAAGTGATCTCCAAAAATGACTGCAAAATAGCCAATTGATCCATTCAACAACATGAAAACCTCCAAAGATATCACAAATAAGAAACTTCATAACATTAAATTAGTCGAACAACAATTGGAACCCCATAAATGTCATGGGAATCCAGTCACAAGCTCTCTGCTATGAGCAGCTAATGCATCAGTCACAGATGGGACCTGTAATATCAGGAGGAATGCAAGTAAAATAACAGGGCCATAAAAATGTCGAGCAGCTTAAATTATAGTGTCTGAAAACATCTCAGTGCTCTAGCTATTGGACCATTGTTGATAAGTTCATCTTGTGTAAAAAGAGTAATTTTCAGGATCATAATGGTTTAAGGAACCATATACAAACAACCCACTTGAATAATGCTGATATTAATAGAGATGAAGATCATACACATGAACCGATATAGATGAGATGCACAGGAAAATACAAACCTGATTAGTGTCTTGCGTGGGCATGGTAGCATTATCTATCAGTAAGATCTTGGGCATGTCTGTCATATTTGATATATACACCAGTGAGGTCGGAGCAAAGGACTGAATAAATACGGGTTGTTTTTGCCAATCTTTGGACAAATATGAACCTTTATATCCATAATTTTTCAGTGTCTCCACAAACTTGTCCTCAAATCGCTTACCACCAGGCCATTTGACCTGTTGCAGATATAATTCAAACATCATTGGCTTACACAAGATTTTTCTGCAAATCTATCAACGTTTTATCAAGTTTCTAGATGCCAAGCACATATTTTATCTGATATAAACTGCTTCTACTTCTAGATATTTTCATGGAAACTGGGTAAAGTACAACAAGACATTAACTCCTATCTTTTTTGCCAAAATACTCAACTTCCGGAGATCTAATACTGCAACCAGCAGGAGTTCAGGGATGCTATAGAAAAAGAAAATGTTCCAAATCAGACATAAAAACAATGAAAATTTCATACGCCTGATTCTTTATGGAATTTTTCTGGAAGAAATTCCTTACATGTTGGTTGATAAATACTGGATTTTTAATCTCTGGATATATTCCAACAACCCGTGGAGCCTCCAGTGCAATTTTTATGAATTCGTCGAAAGTTATAATGGGAAATTTTCCTGATGAACACAATACAAGAAAAAGATTAGTTTCCATTTGGTCCATATGCTGCAGAAAGAATTAAAATTCTGTTATTATCACTTACAATCGAAAAACAAGAATGATGTAACAGTTATGACAACCAAAAACATGACGAATTATGCTCTGTTACAAGACATATGCAAATAAATTACAATTGAATCCACGAGGTAATTGCACTCAAAAAGAATGTTTATAATAACTAATTAGATTACGGATACTGCATCAAGGACAGATTTTGTACAAAGAATAACGTTATTCAATCAAAGAATCTTATTGAATGTTGTCATACTGTCAGAAAAGATAATTTTTTAGACGGAAATCCAGACCTTTTCCACTAATGGACTCAGAAACTTTTCATACTTTTGACCAAAACCAATTCTTGTATGATGAAGACCTACTGGAAATAAGCCCTGAAGTCAATAGATATAATCTAATGTATGAGTAGAAGCAAATCCATCCACTTTTCCATATCTAACCAGAAAGCTTAGCCATACAGTCCATCTGACTGTAATTGAGGCATTGGCAACCAGAGACATGCTAACCAAATGTTATTCTTATTAGGAATCAGAGGAATTCTTGCTATCATGCACCTATTATTATATTAAGATTGTTAGAATCCATTGATCTTCCCAACAACTTAAGCTTTTGGTTTGAATGGTTATTAACATGGCATAAGAGCCTTCTGTTATAGATATATCTTGAGTTCAAGTTGCGTCAGCCTAATTTCTGTTGGATCACTTGTTGAGTTTGTCTACGCTTTGTATCAAAAGGTATATTGGGGTAACGTCAAATATTATAGGGTCTCAACCAAAAACTTAACCTAACTTAATTTTTATTAAAAGAATGCAGGCTCTGCGTCATGACAGTTACCAAAACAAGAAACTAAAAAATAATAAAATTGATGTATCATTAGCATCAACTGTCTCTGAATTATGGATGACACATTGTAAAATAGCTCTAAAATAGCTAGCTTCCTAGGAAAACCTCTATGTTTGGATGATAATAAAGCAAATAGGAAGAGGTTGGGATATGCTAGAATATGCATTAACATGGATTTATCCAATGGTTTATCAGAAGCTATTCCTATTATGAGATTGGGGCTTGATCGATCCCTTTATGAAGATAATGTGTTTGTGCAATACCAATGGAAGCCTTCACTTGCTTCTCAAGTTAAAAGATGAAATACCTACGGGCAAAATTTTTCAAAAGGGGGGTTATGACTAATGGGAGAAGGGGTTACTAACTTAGAGAAGGGACAGTTGGTCAATCCAAGCAACAACACTAATGATTCCAAAGAAAATGCTAAAACAAGTGATGGGAAAGGAGTAGTAATTGAGGGTGGAAAAGAAGTTACTGGTGAAGATATCCTCCTGAAGTAGAAGATAGTGAGACGGGTGAGGATAAGAGCGTGTATGAACTTTCTATGAACCTTAATGACAAATCTAATGGTTTGGTCCATATGGAAGGTAGTTGTTCTACTTCGGTGGAGAATAAGGAGTATGATCCCATCATTGGGGAATTTTTGACAGCCACCAAAAGGAAATCCAATAGGGGCAAAGGGAAGGGCCCCAAAAACAAAAATTTTTGATAATGAAAATAATAGCATAGACTGTGAGGGGGGTTAACTGCCTAAAAAGATTTCAGTTTTAAGGGATTTTGTTTACAACACGAATCCATGGATTTTTGCTCTTTTTGTAACTAAAATCAGAAACGAGAATTTTGGGCTGTTGAATAAGCTAGGCTCTAGATGGAAATTCATCTCTAACCATCAAACTCATAGGTATGGGAGAATTATCATCGGGTATGATCCTTCTTTGGTAGATGTCCATGTTTTTGCTATGGAGATACAAGCTATCCACCTGAAATGTAAACTCCTTCAGGTAAACGTTAACTTCTTTGCCTCCTTTATCTATGGTGCTAATCATATTTTCCAAAGGAATCTCTTATGGGATAGCTTACTAGACTTTCAGAAGCTTGTAAATGGTCCTTGGCTGTTATGTGGTGATTTCAATTCTAATTTATATAGAACTGAAGTCAATGGGAATTATAGCCTGAGGAACTTCTTAGCTGATTTTAGCGACTGTGTAGATAAAATTGAAGTTTTTGACTTAAAAGGCGCAGGGTTCCTTTTACACCTGGAGTAATAAACAGTCTGAAAGATGGGCTTTGAGGAAAAAACTAAATAGGACATTGGTGAACAAGGATTGGATTACACAATTTCCTAATAGTGTAACTACTTTTCTTGACCCTCTATTTTCAGATCACACTCCTATGAGGATAGAGAACCTCATTCAACACCATGTTAGAAGAGGTCCTTTCAAGTTTAATAACCTACTGATAGATGATGATGGGTTCACTAATGCACTTAAAAAGGCTTTGGAGGTTTCGGTGGAAGGAACAGATCAGTTTATCTGTAATTAGAAGCTAAAGGCTATCAAAATGAAGATGAAATCTCTAATGAGTAGAAGATCCTCTTCCACACAGCAAGCCCTTACAAAAGCTAAGAAAGATCTACAAAAGACACAACAGGAGTTAGAGTTGGACCCTGCAAACCCTATCTTTGCTAAGCTTAGAGAAGTCTCTTCTAATGTCTTACTTATCTAAAGTCAGGGATCATGACAGTCTATTGGAACAAAGGGCTAAGGTCAATTGGCTCAAAGATGATGAAAAGTGTCCTAAGTTTTTCTTCAACTCAATCTTATCCAGAAGGAATGCAAATAGAATCAGCTCCCTTAAATTGCAGAATGGTGAGGAAATTTCCCGGTAAAAAGACCTTTTAAAGTAAGCTGAGAGATATTCTAAGAGTTTCTATGGCTCTACTCGATCGCAAGTAAATTCTGTCTCTCTTTGATCCTTTATTCATAATAAGTTATCCCACCAACAAGCATCAACCCTCATTAAACCAGTGGAAGAGAAGGAAATATAAGAGGTTGTGCTTCAAATGCACCCTAATAAATCTCCTGGACCTGATGGATTCAATGATTTTTTTTTTTAAAAAAAACATGGCAGGAAACTAGTCTTATGATTAAAAGAGCTATTTTAGAATTCTTCTCTTAGGGGGTTCTTCTAAAGGAGACCAATAAAACCCATATTTGTTTGATCCCCAAGTCCAATTATGTTGCTTCATTGGACGACTACAGGCTTATTGCATGCACTAATTTCCTTTATAAGTTTATTTCAAAGATCTTAGCAAACAGGCTCAAATTAGTGTTGGAATCGTTGATCTTTGATAATCAAAGTGCATTTCTACATGGTAGAAGAATTGGGGATAACATTTCTATAGTCCAAGAGCTGATGAAAGGGTATCAAAGGAAGAACAACCCTCCAAATTGTATCATTAAAGTTGACTTTAAGAAATCCCTTGATCATGTGGAATGGGATTTTATCCTTCAGACCTTATAGCTATTGGTTTTTCCTAGCGAGTTTGTCAGATGAGTAGAGGCTTGTATCACCACTCCTACGTACTCTATCCCCGTTAATGGTACACCTACTGATATCTTTAAGAGTGCAAGAGGTTTGAGGCAAGGAGATCCAATCTCCCCTTATCTTTCATCATATGCATGGAAGTCCTAAGTCAATTGATACAACATAAGGTAGGCAAAAGCAAAGACTTCAGATTTCATAGTAAATGCAAGAGAGTAAGGCTAATCAATCTATGTTTTGCGGATGACTTGCTGCTTTTTTCTAAGGCTCATGGGAAGTCTATTGAATTACTCATGTCAACACTGTCTGTATTCAAAGATCTTTCAGGTCTGGAGATTAATCCTACTAAGAGCCAGTACATCCTAGCTGCTAGTGCACTATGATGGAAAGCAATATCTCTGAAATTACAGGAATGAAGAGGAAACCTGCTCCTTTGACTATGAAAAGAATACAATTTACTGAATGTTTTCCGCTGATAGGAAAAACATAGAGAAGATTGGGTATGTGGTCTAACAAGGTCCTCTCTTTTGGTGGAAGGCTTCAGCTTATCAAATCGATCCTGAACTCTCTTCATGTTTACTAGTCCTCAAACTTTTCATTAGCTAAAGGTGTCATCAAAACCATTGAGAAGCTTTCAGAAGATTTCTTTGGGGAAATTTAAATTCGGATAGCCACTTTGCCCAGGTTAAATGGTCTGAAGTTTGTAAAAGGAAAGAAGAAGGGGAACTAGGATTGATTCCTATTACCTCGTTTAATAATCCAGCTTTGATCAAGAATCTGTGGAATGTTCTATTGGAAAAGAAGTCTCTATGGATATGATGGTTTCGTAGCTATATCTTGAAAGGAACTAGTCGCTGGGCTATAGCGATAAAACCTTCCTTCTCTTGGCCCTTGATCCAACTTTTGAAGCTAAGACCTATCTTAGAACCTTTAATGTATTGTAGGGTGGGAAATGGAGAAAAGGCTTATTTATGGTTTGATAATTAGACTAGCCCTCTAATTAGATATCCTCAAGCTCTTCAGATATGGAGTGGATTTCCTATCAACACAAAGGTTAACTCTACCTTACTAAGGGGACAATGGAACATTCCATCAGAAATGAAGTATCTTACCCCAAACTATCAACCAAATCTAGAGAAGGAGGACATATTCCAATGTCTCAAGATGTTTCCGAACACCTTCAACATTGCTAGATTCCGAAAGTGGCAGAATCAGAACAACCATAGGTAGATTTGGTCCCCTATCATCTGGTATAAGTCTCTCAGGCCTAGTCACTCTAACCTTCTGTGGCTCACTGTACTTAATAAGTTAAGCACAATGGACAGAATGCATTTCATTATTTCTGATGCTAGCTGTGTACTATGTGAGAGGGAGGAGGAATCTAGGAATCATCTATTCTTTCTCTGTCCCTATTCCCACTTGATATGGGAGAAGATACAAGTGTTATGTCTTATTTTAAATGAAGGTTAAACTTTCACAAGAGCACTGGAATGGCTTCTGAAGCTGAATCAGAGTTCTGGGCACAATGATCATATCTATATTATATCTTTCACCTTCTCCATCAAGGAGATATGGCGAGAGAGGAACTACAGACAATTCCAAAACAAAGCAAGACCTAAAAAGGAGGTACTTTATGTATTAACAAGAGCAATAAGAGAGTATCTGTTATATGCTACCACATCTGAAACAGTTAACCCTAGTCTAGCATCTTCATGGAGAATCAGTTAACTAATATGCAGAATGGGTTCTTACATTATTAAGGATTGCAAACTAGAAAGAAAATATCAGGAAAGTTGATTCCTTCCCATACAAAAGTGACTGTTGATCCTGAATGCTACGAACAGAACTTCAATCCAAGATGTCGAGGATGATCTAGAGGTGAGCTCTTCTGAAGCAGATTGACTATCAGACCTCTAGACGACGTCAATCACCCAACCCTAATTTGGTAGGGTGGGGTGAGGGGGGGAAGACGCGTTTTGCGTTTTTTCCATTTCTGCCTAAAGAGTCGCCCTTTCTGGTTTATTATTTGTAGGCTTGTAACATTCATACGCTGTAGCTTTAGTTAGTCTTCAGAGTTGCCTAAACGCTGCCGTTTAGATGTACGGCTTGTCTTTGTTCTTGTAAGGATCTTTTTTTCTTAATTACAATTCTTTAACTTAAAAAAAAAAACTAAAAGTAACAAACATTCAAGAACATAAATATATTTAATTGAAGAAAGTAAATAACCATTATATTGTTGATCCCGGCTGCTGAATCGCTGCTTCACCCGCAATTGCTTCAACTCTTCAAGTGTAAAATCAACTGCATGCAATTGGAATAACTTTCCTTGTCATCCTGATCAAAACCTCAATAATAGAAACTAGCTTGTTCAGAATATCCAAACACCCAAAACGACACATTTGATCAGATAAATGCTGATACTAAAGTTCTACTAGAGTTCATGTGGCCATGGTAAAATTATGAACCAAGGTATCACTAGCAGGAAGTGGCATAGGTTTTGTACATGTGAAAAATCCAGTGGTATTGACCCCTTGAACCTCATAGGTCCTTTTACGATTTGCAAACTCCTCGCGGTTTGCAATGTTGGTAGTAGCATCAAGGGTAACGTCATGGAAGCATATAAGAAAACCATCTTTAGAGCACAAGATGTCTGTTTCAATGAAGTCTGTTCCCTCTTCTATGGCTCTCTGCAGTCACCAAGTGAACTGATTATGAAGAATAATGTTTAGCAAGTGCAAAAGAAAAGGGGAAAGAAACTGTACGCAAAGTTAATAAATTCAACAAATGCGTTTTGGGGGAAAGAAACACGATCATATCAGATATATGCCTATTTAACTTGCTTAACACATATAAAGCAAAAGCTATGCTGTATGGAGGGGTAAATTACTATGTGAACAGCAAATGGATATGTATCTTTGTAAGGAACCGCATATGAATAGCTAGACTGACCAACAGAACTTCGCAATGGCATAGATCTGTGAATTTTAAGAAAATCTATTTATTGTCTTCCCTTTTTCCAAAAGGAATTTACCAACTTTCTTAATTGAAAAAAAAAAGAAAAAATGGGTGCATACAGCTGAGCGTGTGACTTATCAACTTCAAGGAAAATGCTCAACTAGACTTTCTGATTGCATAAGCTGATACATACCCTGTATGCAGCAGCGGTTTCTTCAGGAATCTCTCCATTTGATCCTCGATGTGCAATATTATATGGGCGAGAAGTCTGTATGGGCTGCCTATGATTATGGCTTATTTTGCTAGTGAGTGTATAGATTGGCCTTGCAACACACACAACCAGTAGTGATAGGCATATGACTGGAACAACATCTGCCATTTATCATGGTACAGATTAACTTGGTCGGCTTCATACTATCTTAGGAATTGCAAAGAAAATACCAGAATGTACAAATAGATAAGTACCTGAAATGAAGAGATCACAGGTCCTCTTTCACGTTAATCAACAAATAAAATAACATCGAGTCTTATAAAAATCTCAATCTGGTCAGTCTAACATTGAATTAGAGAATCTTGATAGCGGGGAGAAAGTCATAATTAAAGTTTCGTCATGGGACTAGTATGGTGACGAGGAACATAACTATGACAAATGCGAATTTCTAACATGATTTTAGTTCTTTCTATCCATAATTTGGAACTTCTAGTTTTAGAACAAAAATAAGCTCCATTATCTTATCCATTTGACTGCACAAGAGATGCAAGCAGCAAAATGACAATCTCGTACCGGAATGCCAATATCATCATCACTTACATGTTCCAACAAATATCCCAAATTTCGCAATAAACCAACACCGAAACAAAGAAGCATACAAGCATCCAGATGAAAACGAAGAAACACATAAATGTTAAGAAAGGAGAAAACAAAGAAGGAAAATAAATGAGCATGTGCATCAAGACTAGCCTAGCCTAGCCTAGGAGTCGAGCAATTGACAGATCAGAAAAGACCCAGGAAGTGAAAGAACATTATTCGTGCACCCACATGTTAAAGCCATGATCTTGGCGAAGCTTCTCCAGCGACACCACGCTCGGTCTCCGTCTCTTTCTATATGGTCTGTTCAATGTAAAAGCACCTTTTCAATAAGAAAGCCTCCAACTCTTTTCCCCCTGAGCCAGTTTTCTACTTACTATTCCATGAAGTTGTCATCCAAGCTGTTTTTAGTTCACAATTGTTCGGTTGACTTATGAATCAGTTGGGGACAGGGTCATGTGAGCTTGTCCAAGATGAAAATTTTAAGACAAGATTCTACTTGTCATTTGTCCGTACTTGTATTGTCAAATTTTGGAATCCTTGATGTTATTGTCTCTTTGAGTTACTTGACAGTTGACAAATTAACAGACTGATATTGTGTCATTTTAGGGTAGAAACAGACTGTATTCGTATGCTCCGCATCGACTTGCTTTAGGTACAGTATGTTGTCGTTGACCCTTAAAAGTATTTCATGAAATGCACGACTAATTTCCTTTTCTTTATCTATACAATCAAGTAACATGGATTTGATTAGAAACCAAGACAAGGAAAGAACGAAATCGTATGCTTCAGAAGTCGACTCTCAAAAATATATGTTTTGTACTTTGTAATTGTATCCATGTTTTTGTTCATGCAACACTCAAGAGAGATATTGCTCCATCCTTTTACTTCTCTCAATATGCTACTTCAATCCTTTGCTTTGTTTATAAAAAAAACACTCCAATTGCAGCTAATCTAGAAACTTGTAATCATACACGAAACCCAACTTTAGCTGCCAGTGTCCGGATTTATTCATGATCCACCCAAAATTAAGAAATAAAATCTGCTTTTACCAGATGCCAAGTCAAGTCCAATTCGAGTGTGCATTAAAAACAACAAAAACATTCAGGCTTCAAATTCAATAGTCTTACCCCAATCTGACTTGGGAACTGAGGTTACTAAAAAATTCAGGCCAGGATAAGGACACCTCATTGCCAACCCTCATGATAATATCTATGAAAATTTCCACTTGGTTAATAGTACTTCATGAAACTAGTAGTTGAAACTACAAAATTTAACCAACATTCTTAGACACAATTTTCCTTGTCAAAGAAGATTAAGTTGTACCTGAATTGCGCTCAATTCAACTTCAGTTTGACGCGCTCAACCAAAATCAGATGAGAAGTTGGTTGATATCAAAGAATTACGCTTGGCATGAGGCATTATTTACGCCAATAAGATTGAAGCTCATTTAGAGCATCTATCTACATGAGCCCATTTTTTTGGTTCTAATAAGTGACTGCAGAGTAGATCATTCAACCCTTCCAATTCATATATATGAATCTCGGACACAACATTTTATTCGTTAAGGTTTGATTGTGTCATAGCTCAATAATTAATTCATATTAAGTTTATCATTGGATATACTGCATTGGAGATAAGATTCAAAAACTAAAAAGGTTGTTGAAACAACAATTAGAAGCAGGACCTCCCCATCACCTATATCAATCCTAAAGTATATCAACAATAAATCTGAAATAGCTTGGACACTATTTACAAACAACTATGCATGCAAGAGAAGCCATTCATCACATATATGTCTCATTCATTCCCAAGGATCAAGGAGTACATGTTCACATTCATATGTGACTAAGATCGTAGAAATTGCAACATGAAAGCCTGTCATTTAATGAGATCCTGATACATTTCCCCCGAAAAGTAAGCATCTCACTTCAAGATAACACGCCAGACACTTTAAGGCGTACTAACTCAACTGTCTAAAACTCAACAGGATAGCAGCAGGCAGTTTATGCATCTCTCATATTAACATGAGATGACCGCAGTCTCGCATCAAGACAATAGACCCCACAAAAAGACCAGCAGCACGCAACAATTTCTGTAAGAAATGACGAGAATTTGTCAATACAAAAGAAGAAACAAAGTCTCACTACGGTTTAACCATATCAGCACTACTGTATTGCGTTTTCTATCAAGATCAAGTAAATGAAAAGATATTGTGATGCATGGTACACTGGTACTGAATGCCTCATCAAACTAACATGACATTAAAAAGGGGAAAACCAGGTTTGTGCCTATTTCCAAAGATACAACTCTGAATACACAAATAAAACATGGTGCTTTCCACTACCAATCCATTTCCTCGTGAAACAAAAAAGGCCAATTATTTTCCTAATGTAGGCATGAACAAAAATAACAAACTTAATCAATGAATTAATCAGCAAATAGCTCAATTGACTGTTTGACAACTTCTTTCCATCTTGCTTCGAGATGCAAACAAGTGGCATAGTAAATTGTTTTCTTCTGCCTTTTCATAGTCCCAAAAAAGTGTCTCACGGCCAAAAAAAAAAAAAAAAGAAAACACAGTGGAATGTGAGGGTGTTAAATTTTGAAATATTGAGCCCAAAAAAACTGAGCACATACAAGCCCAAATGAGGTTCCATCTTAAAATCAAATGGTAATAGGAGAAGTAACTCACTAGGCTTATATGCATGCTCAAAGCCATATATTCTTTTCATGTGGGACAAACTCCCGCTTATCTTTTAGCACGCTTCCCTCACGTGTGGGCTAATTTAAGGCCCAACACATGACATATTTATCGTGTTGAGATGGTGATGATTAACCTAAGAGCAACATGCTCTAATACCACGTTAAATTTTGAAAGATTGAGCCAAATAAACTGAACACATACAAGCTCATATGACGTTCCATCTTAAAACCAATTAGTAATAAGAGGAGTAACTCACTAAGCATATATGCATGCTCAAGGCCATATATTTCTTCCATGTAGGAGGGGGAGTCTGAGAATCCGTAATAATAGATACTGTTTTAGGTAAATATTGGGTATAAGATATGCATTGTTAGGATCCTAAAATTTAAGGGATTTTCAGATAGAGTCAGTTTCCTAGTTTAGTGGGATTAGGGGATTAGTTTCCTAATTTGTGTTGTACTCTTTGTATATATATTGCCTATTAAGTATCAATAATAGATAACTTAAAACCCTAAATTCTGAAGATAAGGAGTTCATTCTTGAATTGTCTAAATATGATCCCTTACTTCTATCTAAACCCAGTCAAATGCCTTCAGTTCAACCAGAACCAAAATCTCCTAAATCTGAACCCGAACCTGAACCCATTCTTGAACCAAAATCTGCTTTTGGAGATGTTTGATTTGGCAAAAATTTGGTGTACTCAAGGCGAAAAGAGATCAATTCGGAATCTGTGCATGTACAAGAATCTGATCCAGATTCCTCAAATGAGGTAACAATTTCTGACTCTCCTACTTTGCAAATTGAAACTGAGGTACAAATTAGTGAGGAAGATCAGGACCAACCTATTGCCATTAGAAAAGGAACCAGAACATGCAACAAAAGGCCGTTACAACCACTCTCACACTACATGTCCTTTCAAAACTTCTCACCAACATTTAAAGCCTTTCTTGTAAACCTCAATACCACAACCATTCCTACAACCTTATCTGAGGCATTGTCTAATAAAAAATGGAAACAAGCCATGGATATGGAGATGGAGGCACTAAAAAAGGAATAAAACTTGGAGTTTGGTGGAATTGCCAGCTGGAAAAAGGCCGATGGGCTGCAAATGAGTGTATACGCTGAAATATACAGCTGATGGGTTGATTGAAAGGTACAAGGCACGATTGGTAGCCAAAGAATACACTCAGACTTATGGGATTGACTATCTAGAGACGTTTGCTCCTGTGGCTAAAATGAATACAGTTAAGAGTAATTTTATCTCTAGCTGCAAACCATGGTTGGGAACTATAACAATTTGATGTAAAGAATGCATTTCTGCATGGGGATCTCGCAAAGGAGATTCACATGAAAGTCCCACCGGGCTATGAAACAAAGGTGACCACTAATACTATATTTAAGCTGAATAAAGCCTTGTATGGATTGAAACAATCTCCTCGGGCCTAGTTTGGCAGATTTGCAAGGGTCATGTTATCTATGGGATATAAGGAAAGTCAAGGAGATCATACATTGTTCATTAAGCATTCAGCCACAACAGTATTACTAGTCTATGTGGATGACATCATACTAACAGGAGATGATGAGATAGAGCGGCAGATTTTGAGTAATTGTTTAGCTAAGGAGTTTAAGATTAAGACTTTGGGAAGGTTAAAGTATTTTCTGGGAATTGAGGTAGCACACTCCAAAAAAGGAATTTTCATATCCCAACAGAAGTATGTTACTGGGCTACTCAAGGAGACAGGTAAAGCTGCATGCAAACCCACAAATACACCCATGAGGCCGAACCTTAAGCTGGGACAAGCAGATTAAGATGTTCCACTCAATAGGGAAATGTATCAACACCTTGTAGGACGACTCATCTATTTGGCACATACCAGACCTGATATAGCCTATGTTGTAAGCATGGTAAGTCAGTTTATGCATAGTCCTAAAGAAGTCCACTTGCAAGCAACGCATAGAATTTTGCAATACCTTAAGGGAACACCAGGAAGAGGGATTTTGTTTAAAAGAAATGGAGGTACAACACTTGAAGCATATACTGATACAGACTATGTAGGATTGATAGTTAATAGGAGATCTACATCAGGGTACTGCACCTTGCTTGGAGGGAATCTTGTCACATGGAGAAGCAAGAAACAAGGGGTAGTAGCATGATCTAGTGTAGAGGCAGAATTTCATACTATGGCACAAAGTATATGTGAATTGCTTTGGCTGAAAATCATTCTAGAAGACTTAAAGATTAAGTGGGGTGGTCCTATGAGACTTTACTGTGATAATAAATCAGCAATAAGCATAGCCCACAACCCAGATCAACATGATAGGACGAAGCATGTTGAGATGGATAGGCATTTCATCAAGGAGAAGTTAGACAATGGCTTGATATGCACTCCGTATGTGTCAAAACAGGGACAACTTGTTGATATTCTCACTAAAGGATTGAGTAGCTCAATGTTTGAGGATATTGTATCCAAGCTGGGAATGGAAAATTCCTATTCACCAGCTTGAGGGGGAGTGTGAGAACCTGTAATAATAGATACTGTTTTAGGTAAATATTGGGTATAAGATATGCATTGCTAGGATCCCAAAATTTAAGGGATTTCTAGATAGAGTCAATTTCCTAGTTTAGTGGGATTAGGGATTAGTTTCCTAATTTGTGTTATCAATAATAGATAACTTAAAACCCTAAATTCTTTTCAACCCATAATATGAATTCAAAATTCTATATCTATCATTGTTCATCTAAATCTAGATCTTTTAACAACTGTGGAATGAATATCAGCACCTTAGAACTCTATGCAAAGCATTAATGTGTACAACTAACACCTGAATCTTACATATCCAACTAAATGCTCTTGTGTACTCAATGATATACTTCTGTATTTAGGATGTCTACCCAATTAAGAATGAAATTGTTTGGGAGGAAGTAATCTAACGTTGTGTAATAAAGGATGTCATGGAATGTAGCAAGGCTCAGCTGAGAATAAGATGCAATTATGTAGTTTATTTGATTGGATAAATATGTGATATAAATGTCTGCTTAAACTTAAGAATAGGAATGTAATGAAGATACCATTATTTCCAAAACTAAATGAAGGAAACTAATTTATTCAAACCGTCAACACTTAAAAATGTATGAAGTTGGTCATTTTAATACTCAATTGCACAAATATTTTACTAAAACCATCAAGCAATAGCTTGGATGATAGTTGCCCCCACCCTCAATGAAATGGTCTTACTATTCAGACCTCAACCTCAATGCATTGAAAAAAAACGTCATTAAAACATGTTTAATGAGAGTTGAACATTTGAAGAATCGACACATCTTGTCCCATTAAAGCCTCAGCAATTTTTTGGGCAATTCCAGCAATATTCTATTGTGAAATAACAAACGCACTCTTCTCCGTTTTTCCATTTTTTTTTTTGAAATTCTTTAAGTATGCATCAGTTGATTCGGACAACAAAAACGAGCATGGCTCTGATCAGACCAGAATTGTCAGATTATAGGTTGACATCTCTACCACAACCAACAGGGCCCATAAAATCTATCGCAACAATTTTGGTGATTAAGTAACAGAACAAACAAGTTAAGAAATCCATGGAATAATTTCCCCAAAAGACGAGGGCAAAACAAAATTTTTTGTTAGTAGCTACAGAGAAAGAGAGAGAATGATACCATATTGAGGGCCCATTTCTCTTCATCGTGCACTTGGGAGTGCCAAAAAGCTTTAAGCTTCTCAAGAGCAATGGTAGTGTCTGCCATTGACGCACCGAAAGGGAGACAACAAGAGTTAATTTGGGAGAGAAGACTTTTAGGGTTTAGCGATTTTGTTATACGAAGAGAAACCCGGTCATGTATAATTTGGGCTTCTTGAAATTGGGCTTTCTTGAAAGCTTGGTCTGATTTTCTTATTATTTGGGCTCCTCCAGCATTCTCAAACCTATTAAATTTTAATTTACTTTTAAAGATTCTTTTTTGAAAATTCTTATGTTTTATGAAAAGTCTGAAACCAATCTTTCTCTTTGTTGTTTTGTTTTATAGATGAAATACACCTTCTCTTTTAATTTTGTTAATTTTACTCAAATTTCATATGTCTTCAAAATATTATAGGAAGTTCTTATATTTTATAAAAGTTTGAAACTTGATACAAAAAGCTCGATCGATCCATAATCCTTTTTTAAAACGACATCGATTTAGTATAATTAACGTAAATGACATCATTTTTATTTAATGATTTAAAAACTTACAGATTAAAACGATATCGTTTTAATTAATTATATCAAACCGGTATTATTTTGATAACAGTTCAAGTATAAATAACCACGTTACATTATATTTGAAAAAAAAAAACAAATCATAAGAGTGGTATGATCCAAATAAATTGATTTATTATATTTAAATATTATTACCTATATTAAAATATAATAATATTTAATATGTAATATTAATTTAAAAATAAATTATAAATAAAGTTAAAAAGTTTATCATCTCATTATTAATATGATTACGTAATGCAATAAAATTTTAATGGCAAACTTAATCTATTATCGTCTTAAACTATTTAATCTATTATTAATTATTAATAAAATACGATAAATTAATATATTGTTATTTTTAATAAAATAAATTATCATTTCATACAAAAAATATTTATATTTTGTTATTTAAATAATGAAATGTAAATAAGATAAATCAATAAAATAATAAGCAATTTTATAATTTTATTTATTATTTTAAAAACCAACGAGAATAAGAGAAAATAAGATATTAATCATCTTATTTTTAACAACATTGCATCAATAAATAAAATTTCAAATGAAAGACTTAATTAATATTACCTTAAACTACTAAATATATTATTAATAGTTAACAAAATAATAAATAAAATAAACCGATATTAAATATTATTTTGTTTATGCTAAGCCTTCTGTCTACATAAGAAGGACCCCTTTAGTTTGCATCATTACAAGCTGAAGGCTTTGTTTTCTGTTTTTTTACCATTCTCTTTCTAATTTTGTTATCCATTCTTATTTTTCTTCTACCGTCATTTGCTCTCTCTACACTTTTGGTATTCGAGCTAATTGTAAGATCATGTGAAATGCTAATAACGAGAATGGAACCAAGAGTGAAATACCGACATTGAGGCTCATTTGTCTAAGCAGGACATAACAATGACTTCCTTAAGCCATAAGATAGAGGAAGTATTAAGTGTTCTTAGTAAAAGTTATAGGTCTGTAGGAAAGAATGTAGCAGAGACGAGTGGAGCTAGTGTTGCAACGCCAATAGTGAGTCCATAAATGGAGAGAATCAATTAAAAAAAGGGACAACAACCCATATGCCCTTGTGCTAAAATCAATACGATAAGAAGCTGGAGATGCCAATTTTCAATGGTAAAGGGCTTTTCAAGTTGAAAGGTATTTTATGGTAACTAAGTTGACTGAGGCTGAGAAATTGGAAGCAACTGAAGTATGTCTTTTGAGGCATATTGTTAGTTTAGTTATAGCAGGAGGAGAATCATGCTCCGTATCTAACTTAGGAAGAATTGAAGAATCAACTCTTGCCTCATTTCTTACCGAAACAAAAGAGACCTTACAATAACAGCTCTTGTCACTCCTGTAAATATTGTCAGTTGTCCAACACAGAAAAGACTTTAAAACTTTTATTGTTTTGTTGAAGCATCAGGATGATGACACCCTAGTGGCAGTGTTTGTTAACCCCCTCAGATTCTCTGGCCCTTTTACTCTGTCCCTACCCTGTCTCATTGTATCTCAACCATCCATTGGGTCCACATGAATGGAAGGTTGAGATACAATAGGACACGGTAGGGACAAAGTAAAGGAGCAAGAGTGTAACACCCTCTTACCGTAGAGTACGCACTGGGACGCCCGTAGGTCATTCCGGTACATATCCTATGATAAGGGAACGCTACGTGCAATCACTACAGTTACTCCACATGGTATCACAACAATTTGAATAATAAAACATTAATGTAAACCACAAGATTTTTAAAACCAAACTCTTCCTTTTTTCATTGATCAAAATCAAAAGTTATACATCCATCGCATAATGTACTATCTGTATATATTTGTACATAGATACAAAAACCTAGTACAAGATACTACATGAAAGAGGAAGAATACATCAACTCTAACTAGGTTATCCCAAAAATCCCAGCTGACCGACCTGTGAGCTATGACCTCTCTCGCCAACTCGATCTACACGGCCAGAAAAGTCCCTCTGGAGCTAGGAGTCTACTCTCGGTCCTGAAA
>JANIIA010000008.1:25149527-25170804 GCA_027478495.1 Erythroxylum alaternifolium
ATTTAAATGTATGTGATGCCATGTGGAGTACTGTAGTGAGTGCACGTAGCGCTCCCTTATCTTAGGTTATGTATCGGGATGACCTACGGGCGTCCCGGTGCGTACTCTAGGGTAATGAGGTGTTACACGTTTGGTAACACGTTAGAGGAGAAGGTTAAGAGTGAATTGATGAAGATGGATTGTAATGGGCTTTTAAGTATAAAGGAGTCTGCTGAGAGGATTGAGAAAGGGAGCTTTGTTATAAGCTCAGCTTATAAAGTAAAAGTAGTAAGACTGCTAATAAAACCTAACTCACACCTTCAACCTATACAAATACACCACTTGGACCTCCACCAACCGAACCAAATAACCCCCAACTATCCAAATCTAACTTCAAACCCCACTAAAATTGACCCAAAAAACACTTCTAAGAGAGAAAGGAATAAGTGTGACGAGAAGTGCCAAATCAGACACCATTGCAAGAATTGAAAGTTCAGTGTCTTGGTGATTTGTGATAAGGAAAAGGAGGGGGAGATGCCAAGAGGTATGGGAGAAGTAAAGGTAGAGACACTGCTCTAAGTGGGTGAAGTCTAGCTAATGGTTAACTCAGTTGTTGGGCTCACGTCTCCTCACTCAATGAAGCTTAAGGGAAAAGTGAAAGGAATAGATGCAATTATCCTTAGCAATTAGGGCACAATACACAATTTCATCAGTGATAATTTGGAGCGCAACTTGAGCATTCTTGTCACTGGAATAGCTAACTATGATGTAGCTTTTGCTTCAGGAGCACTATTATTGGGGAAAGGGATCCACAAGGGGTCACACTAAAAATTCAAAAGGTAATGGTGTAAGGATTTTATACCATTTGACCTTAAAAGTTGTGATATTATTATAAGGCTAAATTGGTTGTTTTTACTGAGATACACTACTTTCGATTATCAAAACCTAACCATGAGGATGCTAGTTAAGGGAAGAATGATGACTCTTCAAGGGGACTTGATCCTCTGTTCCCTTTTTCCTATACCAATCCTGTGCCCTATCTTAACCATCCACTTATGTGAATTTCATTTGCTCTTCAAGAGGATCCGGGTTTGAGCAAGTCTTTAATTTTGTTGAAGGTCATGTTTAAAACATTACAATAAGAAGGGTAGAGGGTGTTAGTGGAACTGGGCTGCAAGATGATGGCAGTAAAGGAATGATGAGGCTACCAAAACAGTGCAAGGAATAAAGTAGGCCATGATGACAATTATGACCTTAGCTCTACCCGAATTTAGGGAACAATTCATCACTGAGATGGATGAATCGAGGACAAGATTAAGGTTGTTCTAATACAAAAGGGGAGCAAGGTTTAAGTCACTATACTAGTATGAACTCAAGACCATAGTATTTGCTATTCAAAAGTGGTGGCGCCATTTGTTAGGAAGGGAATTTCTAATTTGAACTGATCAAAGGATTTGTAAACATATTTTAGAGTAGCAGTTAGTGTTAAATGAGCATCAAAAGTGATAACTAAGTTGTTAGGATTTGATCTGAGATTGAGTATAAACCGGCGGGTGAGAATAAGGTAACATATACCTGTCTAGAGTATCAATTGGTCTAACCATGACCGTGGCACAATGCTTTGATGTGAATGAATTGATGAAAGAGACAGATCAAGGTCCAATTGGGTTTACTGTTATCATTCTTATAGTGGACAGATTCAGTAAATATGTTCATTTTGTCACCTTCAAACATCCATTTTCTATTATTATGGTTGCTGATGTTTTTGTACAAAAAATTGTCAAACTCCATAGATTTCCTAACTCCATTGTTTCATATGAGGATAAGATCTTCATGAGCTATTTATGAACTGAATTATTCAGCTTACAACAAACCAAATTGCTCCACAACACTACCTACCATCCTTTAACAGATGGTCAAACCGAAGTTGCTAACAAGTGTCTTGAGAATTATTTGTGTTGTCTTATGCAGATCCAATCAAAAACTTGGAGCCAGTGGTTACCCCAGTGTGAGTATTGGTATAAAACAATCTTTCACACTTCTACTAAGCTTACTCCCTTCAAGGTGGTGTATAGTCGAGACGCACCTCCTTTTTTGCATCACCTATAGTCTGGCACCTTTAACTCAACATTGAAGGAATAATTAAGGTTAGAGATATGATGCTCAAGGAGATGAAAGAATAATTAGGTTTAACTCTGACACGTATGGAGAAATATGCAGACCAACACCGTTAAGCCGTGAATTTTCAGGTTGAGGACTGGTTTAATTAAAAATTTGCCCCCTATCAAACCAGATCATTAGCTTGGAGGTTGAATGAGAAGTTGTCCCCTGGCTACTTCAGTCCTTACCCTATTGTTCAAAAAATCCGGTCAGTAGCATACAATCTTGAACTTTGTAGTTCAGCTCTCATTTATCTAATGTTTCATGTCTCTCAGCTTAAAACGATTATCGAAGTTAGCAAATACCACTAAGATATTGCCTCAATTTTACAAGATGATCTTAAATGGAAGGTAGAGTCGGAGTTTATTTTGGAAATGCGTTTGAGAGGAAAATCGAATGTTACAGTTGAAGTGTTGGTTAAATAGAAAGATCCTCTGAATTTTGAAGTATCATAAGAGCCCTATGATACAATTACTCAACAGTTCCTCGCCTTCCACCTTGAGGACAAGGTGAAACACAAAGGGGGTGGTCTTGTTAAGCCTATTATTCACATACAGCATGCTAGGAATAAGAAGAAGGACCTAAAGCACCCATCTGCTGCTATCATTGCAGGCTAAAGGCTTTGTTTTATGCTGGAAGAGTGAAGTGGTCGGGTCGCTGAGATTCTCTGTCAAAAGTGTTAAGAGTATAATAAGGTCATGAGTGAGGTTTGATGACAACTATTTGATAATTGGTATGGTTATTGTGTAGGAGACAATTACCTCCCAAATGTGGCCTTTAGTCATTAAATATCACTTTTTTCATCGATAAAATCTTAATTTCTACCATTTTCTCTCTTTCTCTTATTCATTCTTCTTTTTACCATCATTTAATATACTAAAGTGGATATTTTTAGCTTATTTATGTTTCCGAAGAGAATTCGGGCGAAATGGGGACATATTGGTGATTCATAAGTTGTTTCTGAATTTTCTGAAATACTTACGAGTCACCAATGAAGTTAGATTTTTGGATTTAATGTCAGAAACGCAATGGTTTTAATGTGCTTCATAAATGCAGAACTCGAGTGTCTTTCCTGTTGGAGAGCAGGGTCCAAAATCGCAGTTCCAATGAAGCTTCCAGGGAGGTTGGAGCCGCTGAAGTTAATAACCAAAGTTGAGGAAGCTGGCTTCCTATCGGCACCAGAGATGTTTAATCTGTCTGTCTCAAAGTACAGAGAGTCTAAGCCTCCTGTAAAAGGAAACGGAGTGGGTTGTCCCACCCTGGAACTCCTGGGGCTCTCTTTTGGATCCTTCTATGTTTACTTGTTTATCCCTGGCGGATTGCTCTGCACTGTGGCTTCTCTACTTTGGGTCAGCTTCACCAGCTTGTATCAAACTTTGTATCCAACTTGCAGATATTGCACTGCAATGGGAATATGGAGCACATTCATTCTACCAAATTTTATCATCTTATCTTGTCACGCGACACGTCCCTAGTCATGCTGTCACTCTGTTTTCTTCGAACCAAACTTAGCCCTTCGATTTAATTTCTTCCAAGGCATTCTAAGGGTTACTCTAATTCTCGAGTGTGTACGTGAAAGAGTTATCTTGAAAAATTACACAACTTCCATGAATAGTTACATGATAATGCCAAAAAAAACATTGGTCACGTAATTTATAAGAAGCTCTGATGGACATAACCAAAAAGAAAAAAAAAAGAAAAAGACTGGGATTTTCGTTGAGTAATTGCAACTTAAATATGAGCAAGAATCTCTAATGCGGTAATGCCTTGGTACCCTCATTTCTACTGTCAAAAATCATCTGTGCAATTTCGGTTGCCTATGGTCAAGCAGGGACAGAACTACCTTTTGCCCCACCTTGACGCCCTCCCCTTTTGCTTCCGTTTTGATTACTCCATTGATGATCTTCTCCGCCTCCATCACGGCCACCTGAACCCCTGGCTCGCCCTGAAAACTCAGCTTGATTTCTGAATTCATTCTTACCATATCCTCTACCACTGCCCGAGATTCCACGACTCTTGAAACTATCACTCCGAAATCTGCTTCTTCCTGAAGGATACCTTCCTCTGCCACTGCCGCTAACTGTGAAAAGCAGCAGTATTCTGAATTTCTGTTATATTGAATGCATAATATTGGAATAGCTATGCCCTATGACACAACAATTTGAATTGATCAAGTTACTAAAGAATAAATTTGACGCACCTCGGGTATTAGTTCTCTTTTCCTCAACAACAGCTATATGATCCCCAATGCTGATTGGCGAGGCCTGAAATTTAGTTTTCACATAACCATGCTAGTACTTCACATAAAAAGTCTCTAAGTTCATACACAATGCATGTCCAAAACCTAATACTGCTCTCCAAATATAAGGAATGAGCATCGATGGGGAAAAGAACAAAGCATAATGATATTGGATGCATGAGAGAAACGGGGAGATAACAGCAATTCAAGTATCTAGCCTATTGCAGTGTTATTACATAATTAAACTGCCTCTGCCTGCTAGTGAGGATGATTTTCCTGAGTTATTTCATCAACTATGTTCAAGAGAAAAATAGACAACTGAATGACTTATTTCTAATTAAGTTTCAGCCAATCTATTTGTAATAATAGGGCAATACATGCTCAAACTAATATTTCAAAATCTTCAAATATAGGATTATATAGGAGACATAACATGACAATACTAAATCTACAATACTGCACCAAAAGTTGGAGTACAAATCATGGGGAGTACAAATCATGGGTTTGCTCCAACTTATTAGGAACCATCTCATCCATAGCTAAGAACTTATTAAATGCTAAGAAAGGTTTAATTGTTAATATGAATTTTTTGTTTCAATTTCTAAAAGAAACAGAAAATAATAACATTTGAAATCCTGAAATCAAGTTCCAAAATTTAAAAGTTCTAACACACACTGATTTGGAAGAACAAACTAAATAGGGTAATATACAATGATTCAATAAATCTACCTATATCTCATACGAATTTTCAGCTATATTGTCTTAGGAGTTTCCTTTTAGATTCCAAATGAAAACTTCAAAGAAGGTAAATTTGCTTCAGTTTTAGGTAAATATGTACGCAGGATTAAACCTTTCATGTTGACCTTAAATGGGAAAAAAATTAATAATCATATGGTTGCCATCTCTTTTTTCTCTCATTAATTTCCAATCTTGAGAATTAGACTCCTAAATAATATCTTATGCATCTATAGTTAAAACAGATGCAGTATAGTAAATTTAATGTGAATTTCATTTTCCCATACATACAGGAACAAGATTGTATTTTCAAACAATAATGCAGAACTCCACTAAGACAACTGCTGGATAAATCAAGAGAACATTAAGTAGAAGCAGATCGAACATGAAATAAAACAAGACAAGGAGAACAAGCTTTAATAAGTGTAATACATAAGTATTGAAAAGTACCTCAAGTGCACTAAGCATAGAACTCAACGTTTCGAATTCAACAAACCCAAAACAGAATCCTTGCTGTAGACAATGGGAGATTAATATAAACATCAAATAAATGCTTCGATAAAGTAAAAAGCATAATGATATGCATACCAGACCTTACGACTTCTGACTTGGATGCCCCCATCCTTAATTGGTCCAAATCTTCTAAATGTCTCATCAAGTTGTGCATTTGTTGCATTATAAGGCAGATTGCGCACATATATGGAGTGACCTTCAGCTGTAACAAGCATAGTTTACAGAGAATATAGGTAAAAACATCAAAACATTTTATATTACATTCTCTCCACCTCTTGCCACAGAACACCCAAAACCCAATCCCGTAAAAGAAACTCTCCAGCACGATCTGGTACTCAGATTTAAGCCCTGGTGGGGACAGTGGAACCAAGATATAAACTTAAGGATGACCAGCAAAACAGTTTTGCATCACTAAATCAACATCCAAAACTGGAAACAAGGTTGGCAACAAGTGAACATTGACATGTAAATTCAAGTGGAAGTTCAACAATCTATCACTTGTGAAGACAATGCACCTTCTTCAGATACGTCTCCACTTTCAGCTACAATGCCACTGGCTGCAGTCCAGGCCTTTGTTGCAGAAGAAGTTTTTGCAGAGTTGAGTAACTGCTGCTCAGAGTTTACAGATGATGGCCTCACATTATTGGTAGGTACATACACTGGATTAGATGGTTTGTTACCTTTCATCACTTTCACCTGTTCAAATTTCTGGTCAAGCAATACCCAAAAACAAGTAAAGAGTAAGAAGGACATTGGGTTGAAGAGCATTAACATACGATTGAAGCATAGGATTTTTTTGGAGCATCCTCTAGGGCTGCCGGCACTGCATCATCGCTACTACCAACTACATTCTGGGCTAAATCAACTGGGGGTTCAATAACATCTTCTTCAGTAACTGATCCTTCTTCCTTATCAGAAGGATCACAAACTTCAGCACCAATATCCATATCTTCCTCCTCCAAGGAAGCAGGATGATCTACCATAGCGTGATCTGAACTCTGACTGGGCTCTGGACAGAATGTTCAAAGCAATTAAAAACTTTGCATGTTCCAGCGAAATATAAAACAAGAGAACAAATGGATGGAGAGGAGTAAAAAGATGTGTATTCTAAAAAATGGAACCAACCTTCTTCTGGTGCAAAGGAAGTGGGAGGAGCGGTTGTCTCATGGATTATATTAACCGTGGCAGAATTGTTTGGCAATGATTCAGTATCCTCAACAAACCTAAACACATCATTTAACACAAAGTAGCCTTTGTCTTGCCGAGCAAGAAAGAAGGTTTGCGAGAATTTCTTTCTGACATTGTCCTTTCCAATCAAGCACCCAGTTACAAGCACAATCACCCCTTGCCCAAAAGACTCTTGAGCATCTGCAGTTTTTATCTCAGCAGTGTAGTCTTCAAAATTCAACGAAATAATCTTGTCATTGATTGCCTGCTCCAAGGTGAAAAATAATGAAAAAAGAAAATGTCAACCTACATCCATGTATAACTGTCATTCCGAACTCTCAATTCAAATTTATAATAACTAACAAACTGTCACAAGACATCTAAAGCAACATACCATCACAACAAGAATGCAAGTTAACCTATATCGATCATCAATACCTTAAAAAATTATTGTCCCAGAAAATTATACATGAAGTATTAGTTTCTTTAAACATCAACCAGCTGAGGTTTACAAGCATTGTCATCCCCGCTGCTGTTGTGCCATTGCTATGGAGCTCAAAGCAAGTTTGAAGAAGAATATCAGACATTTTAATAAAATCAACCAACAAAATACTGTTAAGCAGATCACTGTTACAGCAAAATTCAATAATTAACAGGAAGCACTCCCATATTATGCAATTCTCAAAAGAGTTATGCTCATCAAGTCAATTTCCCTCGCAGTTTTATAATTATCAGCAAATAACCATTCTCAAAGATTAACCAATGCAGAAAAGTTGTCCAATTATTTGAAAATAAAATCTACTAGTTACCTTTGTGCGGTTTATAGGATCATAAGTGAACATCCAATGAACAACATGTAAAATACATAAGTATAGGGGTGGACTTGTAAAAGTATGATCACTAGAAATAGACCACGAAGAAATTAACTAGAGGATTAAACTCATAAGACACTCAACAGTTCTTATTGGATGGCGAGTAGGACACACCACTAAGTGGCTAATTTTAATCTTCTCATGTTCTAAAAATAAAATAGAAACACACGTCATTGCCTAATGCTTCATTTATAAGATAGGACTCCTCAATAAAATTTGAGCTAGCCCATCATCACTAACCAAGGGTATTATCACATTTGACAGAGTGTGGCACATCATATTGCCTAAAGATTAAAAAATCCCTATGCCAATGAATCCATTCCAACGTAATAGAGATGACCAAATTCCAAAGAATTATAGCAAAGATATGAAGTCACAGAATAATTTATTTCCTTCCATAAAAGGGATGGTGACAACTAGAAAACAATTCATGTTCAAATTTTTGATAAACCAACTAAACAAGCCTACCGTGCCATTTTTCTCGCTATTAAATTAAAATGTTCACATCCATTCACACCAAATGACCATTAGATGGACTGTATCCACAACATTCCAACTAATAAATAATTACATGATTTACGCTGTGAATACTATAAGGTACTTTGTGAATGAATAAATGTGCCATATCTCATGATAAGGTGAATTTATGTGTCTACTATTCAAAATATTCTAATAACTTACTTGCATGGTAGTCACAGTTTCCATAATACCACCTGCACCTGGTCGGCTAAGTAGGCTTGAATCCTGATAAAACCTATGCACCAATCCAGGAGAAAAGTGAAGAATATGGTAATACTGCTGCACAAAGGCATTTCCAACGACTTCAGCACTAGGAGCTGGAGCAGGAGAAGTTTCCTGCATTGCCATCTACCATTAAAATTCAATGTCAGGAAAGGAATACTATAAACAGGCATCATTAAGATATGCCAACAAAACTATGCCGTGCATTTAATGAATTGATTAAGCTACAGAATAAATTACATACATTTTTTGCCACGTGCATAACACAAATAAATTCTTTTTCCCAGTGTTTTACTATGAGATTTTGTAAAAGTGTGAGAAGATTAATTGTATCAGTATAACAAAATGTTGAATAAAATGTTTTTATCTAACTAATTATCAAATAAGTGATTTTTAAATTCAAATTACCAGAATACTTTTGAAAAATACTGAAACTGCAAGGGGATTTGATGTAATTAATCCAAAAGTAAAGGAGGAACAAAAGGAAACTGGCATGAGCAGGAGGACCAAAGATGATTATCTCGAAAAGATTATAATATTCTAGTACAAATGCATATTCTGTCCAGTGTCTACCCCCTCCATTCCTAAAGAAGAAGAAGCAGAAGTCGCAGAAATAATAATATTTGACTTTGAGAAACATTCAGTGAAAACCTTTTGACAGCTAATCGACTAACTGTGGAATCCACGCCAACAAGAATCAAAACTACACTAAAACTTACATCGTAAGAAGCTTAGATCGAGAAACTCATCGCATTCTATGTAAAACAAAGCATGAGGCAAGATGATAATAGATTAAAACTTTTTCCAAATGAAGTCACCCCAGGCAAAAAAATGAACCACAAAGAAAAAAGAAAAGAGGTACAGTTCAAAACGCCAACAAATGAGCAATAGGGAGCCAATTACAAAGCGAGACAGACCAACTACAAACCAAGAGAAAGAAACAAATAAAAAGAGAAAGCTCAGATATTTAGCTACAGATTTATTCAAGGCAAAACCAGGAGCCTACAAGACACAACAGGAAAACCCCATAAGAACCCTGGCGTGAAATGAACCCAAGGTGCCAAATCAAAGAAGGAATTGACCTCAAACATCGTATAGGTGGACGGATCAGTCAGACAGCAGAGTACAAACAGAATAACAGATCAAAAAGAAACGGACAAAAAGCAAAAGCAAATAAATAAAGTAGAAACGAATGTTGAAAGTCTCATGCATAATTGGCAAAAAAATACCTGATTGGTGTGTGATTTAGGCGTAGAAGTAGAGCTGAACAGAGAGATCTGCAAGAGAAGGGAGCGTAAGCACGCGAGAATTAAGAGAACACAAGGACAGACCAAAATCCTGACAGCGAGAGAGAGAGGGAGAGAGTCAGAGAACGTAAATGCTGTGATGTTTTTTTTTTTTTTAAGTTATGCTTTAGTTTGGTGTAGTGACATTAATTAATTAATTATTAATAAGAAGTATTGATATTAGAGCCCAAGTATCTATTATTATTTTTAATATAATAAATAATAATATATAAATCATGTTTTTTAACTACATTATTTAATTAATTTAAAGATGATGAAAAAGATCCATTATTTAAGTGATTAATTAGCGATTATTTTAATATAAAGAATCATATATTATTATTATTATTATTAATTGTGAAAAGTATTATTTGTGGTGTTCTTAAAACTTGAGATCAAATATGGAATAATTGTGTAAAGAAATGTGTATAGCCATAGTTATTGGCCTTTGAAGTAAAAATACACGTCACCATCCAACTAAATGAGCATGTTATTATGGAACCATCAATGTGTCATTTGGATAAGATTTCTCACGTTTAGAATAGTTTATCTAATTTAATATAACTACGGTCACACACTACGACTAAAAAATCAAATCAGCTCGGTTAATCCACATATTACGACTAAAAAATCAAATTAATTCGGTTAATTTAATATTAAAAATTTTAAAAAGTCAAAATTTTCAGTTTTATTTTAACTTTTTTATTTAATTGATTTTAATAATTTGTGTTATTAATAATTGATCAATTAATTAATTAATTAATTAATTCTTATAGATTAAAATAAATTATATATTTTTATTTAACAAAAATCTCTTTAAATTATTTAATTTTATTTAATTTTTAATTTAAATATTAAATTATATTTATTGTGTTTTTATAAATTAAGAAAAAGACTTTATTTTTATAATTAACAATCAAAGTTCGTTTAAATTAATTAAATAAGTATAGTTTTATTAAAATATATTGTGACTCAATATCAATAATTTCATGAAACTTAATGTTAATAATTTAATGTTATAAGAATATTGTTTACCATATCGAATTAGGAACTACGCATTTTTTTAATATATATTTATCAAATACGACTGCGCCGTTTTATTGACTGCAAATGCATTCGTCGTCTCCATTGGTGTTCTTCTTCTCAACGTCAATGCGTAGTTTATTCCTAACTTCTTTTATCTTCACCAATTATGCAACGATTACTGGCATTATCCATAGTATAAAGAATCTTAGACGTGACAGCTTTGTTAAGCTTAGCTGTGGCGAAAGTATTTGCATACATATACTTGTAAGCAATGTTATAATATTGTATAGTTTTGATTCTAATACGGTACAGTACTGATATTGATCAATGTTGATTACTATTTCGAATAATTTTTTAAAATTATAAATATTCGGTAAATTTTATAAAGTTACAAAATAATCACTTGATATATTGTACTACATAATTTTTAATTTTACCTCAATCTTATCCTAAAAATCATAATAATATAGATTTTAAAGAAAAATAATCTCTTTATTTTTATTAATATTACTTTTCATATGTCTCACGTCTAAACATTAACCACAATTAATATAAGAAAAAGATCATTTAATTACCAAACATATATAAAATTAAGAATAATATAACGTAACTAAAATATTATAATTTACATTACATTGTAAAGAATAACTGCATCAAAACATTATATGGTAAGAATAATATAGGTTCATGAATCCTTAAACACTACAATAAGAGTTCATATTGAGAAACGTAACAAAGTAGAAGTGAAATCTAAATCAAAAACACTTATACTTAAAAAGTTCTATATTTATACTGCACATATAGAATTTAATATATACATCAAATACAAGTGAAATAAGAGAAAAGCAAAGAAAACCTATAACTTCATTCAATAGAATATCAGCTCAAATCGCACTAATTACAATTTTCATTTAGTGCAAATTCTTCATCAAGAGGAATCTCTTCATCATCATTATTCAAATTCATTGCACCAAATGATGTATTAATATTTTCTCATCTAAGATTATCTTCAAAGTCACTCTTATCTATGAATCTTGGTTCTTCAAAAACCCAAATGCTAAAAGATCGATATGATCAAGTCAAATTAGATTTATAAATCTACTTATTCTATAAAGAGTCTTGGTAAAGAAAGAAAATTCAATTATTAGGAAATTACAAAAAATTGTATTCAACTTAATAATGAAAATAATATACCTTTCTCGAAGCTTTAAGTTGTATCAAAAAAAGACTAAATCGTTCAATGTTTTATATTCCAATCTACTTCAAATATGTCCTAATTTCTTTGGCACCCGGTTCTACTCACATAATGACTCAAATTTTGAATTACACACTGTCATAATTTTGAATCATTAGTTTTGAATTGGTCCTACTAAGCAAATGTAAAACAACAAAAGTAACCTTACAAGAAAAATAAAGTGATGGTTAATTTCAAATAAGTAATAAAAGTGAAGAAATATATACCTAAATTAAGTTTATCTCTTTGACAAATTGCAATGGGCATCTCAAAATCACCAAATGCGTCTTTGTATACCTTCATTTGTGAGCTAAGGAGATCTTAAATCATCTTATGAGAAATAATTGTTATGATAATTAATAGCATTCTCCTATTAATTCTAGTTTTCTTTGTAAAATCTGGTCTAAAATAGACACTAGGATTAAAAATGCCCCAATAGCAAATAACAGAATACTCTTGCTAAATGCTCATAAGCGCCAATAAAAAATTAAAAGTGGAATCAAAATTTATGATTTAAAGTATAATTCTAGAAACCTTCATTCCATCATTAAACCTGATATACTAAGATGCAACCGACATATTACTTGTAAACATTTATCGTAGCTCTTTATTCAATTGAACAAAACATTGAAGTGATAAAAAATTATTGACAAATCTTGTAATTACATAATGACACAAATTCTTATCATTAGTAAACCCCTTTCTCATTAAATTCTGAACCTATAGATGAATATATATGAACTTAGTAACTTTTCTTGCTTTCTACACAATTTGATCAATGATAGGAAAGTTTTTAGCATCTCTCATATTTTTTAACATTGGGTCAATGCAATGAGCAACACAAGAAATTCAATAAAAATTATTATATATCCTTTGTAACCTTTTTCTAACTACTTTATAAATAGAATCATTTTCAGTGATGAATTGTATAATGTTTTTAAGCCCAATTTCATTCACAACTTCTTCAAATATTTCAACAAAGTATTAACAATTTTTACAAGCCCTAATGCATCAATAGACTTCAAAAATATCATTCCCTTATTATAATAAATAAAAAAGTTGTTAATAGACTCATATCTTCTATTTGTCTAACCATCATACATAATTGAACACCCATAAATTGTCTAAGTCATTCTTTTTCATCCAAATATATTTTTTCATAGACAGAGCTACTTATAAGATTACCTCTATAATCATCAATTGAAGGAGTTTTATATTATGGACCGTAAGAGGCAATCACATCCACCATAAGCTAGTAAAAATAAGACTGAGTGGCAGTGAATGATACACTTGCATCATACCACCATCTAGGCACTTTAATGTCTATATAATGAGTTACTTTTTTATATTATAAGGCATTGCGACTTAAAGGTTGAGCTCTAAGAGTTACTCACAAAGCAAAAAAGTTAGACATGTCTTTTTCTCATCCTTATATTAGTTACATTAATCCCTTATTAGATAGGAATATCACTTTCAACCACTATCATCATGACCATCACAAAAAGAATTTCCACCACCAAATTTGTGGTTCAGTTTTTGCCTTTTGTCTTTCTCATTTTAATACTTGCCAAGTAAAGTTTTCATTTTTCATTTTACATCATCGCTAACTTTTTTACAAGACTCGATATCACTTTGATCTTAGTTAAATGCTTTTTTAATCTGGTGATTCCACCACATTTTAAATGTTTCTTATAATATAAACAAATATTATGATTCTTTATACCAAAAACCAATATAGTATAAGTCCAAGTTGGATCATCGAATCTTCCTAAAGTTAAAGATGCTAAATTACCAGGAGTACTTGAACGTCTCTCTATGATCCAAGGTTTTAAAAATCGGACCGGACTGGTCGGTCCGACCGGAAAATATTTGAACCGGCCAGTGGTCCGGTTCGGTTTCACCTAATAACCTTTATATATTAAAACCGGCCGGTTTATTAGCGAACCGGCCGGTTTATTCGAACCAGTCCAACCAGTTATGTACAATAGATATTCTTTATCAGTTTATCACTTTATTGTTCATTTCATCGAATCTTTTAGGCTTCTCCTCCTCTCCACCGCCTTCTCTTCGATCTTCTCTTCCTCGTCTCGAATCGCCTCCATGGAAGAAGTGAAGTGGCTAGAGTTGCTGAGACCTTTGAGCCTAGTGTGGGAAGGAGCAATAGAGAGGAGGAGGAGTTAACATGAGAGTAGATCTGGGAGTGACAATCTAGATGGTGTTTCCAGGAAAGAAGAGATTTATGGAACCAAGCAGACAAAGATGGAAATGGGGTTATTGATTATGAAGAATTTAAGGTATACTATCCCTTACCATCTTCAGTTTCAGCTTCCCCGTAAACACACCTCTGTAAAAGTTATGGTATAAGAATCTGGTTATGTTAATTTCTTTTTGTTTGTAACCATACCCTTTTGATTGCTCTGTGTACTTAAAACAGACCTATATGTTTCTCTTAAACATACATGTTCTACTTCTAAGTAAGTGATGAATATTTAGAACAGGGAATGTAGAATTCGGAATGTTTGGAGTAGATGGAAAAAAATCACATCAGGTAACTATATTAGCTTCTTATATTTTTAGAGTAATACCTTCCATATCTCCGGTTCCCCGTCGGAATATGAAATGTTTGTTCTGTACCCTGCTCCACAATGAATGTTATCTTATATTTGTCAGCTTCATATAGGTTTTGAATTTTGACACTTTTTTTATTATTTGTACATCCAGCAACAGTATTTGTTAAGAGCCATTGTTTGATATTACTTGAACTTATATTTTTTAAATATGTGAATCAGGTATTTGATGGGCACGGAGGTAGTGATGCAGCATTATTTGTTAGAAAAAATATTCTGAGATACATAGTTGAGGACTCCCATTTTCCAATTTGTGTCGAGAAGGCAGTTAAGAGTGCCTTTGTAAGAGCAGATTATGCATTTGCAGATGACAGTTCACTTGATATCTCCTATGGAACCATAGCATTAATTGCACTCATATTTAGAAAGTAAGTTAACTGCAAAACTAATTCATTTATGTATCAAGAATACAAAGATTTTTCAGAGATTTGGCATAATTTTTAGCTTTAATTTGTCTACGCATCTTACAAATGGTTTAAAGCCTTTAATCATAATATAGTGCAAGTAGAGTGAGAATTTTCTCCTATGTGATTTCTAAAATGTGTGAATGTTGGTCTTCTGATATCTTTTTCTTGAATGCTTGGGATTTGGAATTAGTGTCTCCATAATGAGATCACATATTTATGATTTTAACCATCTGTAGGACATTGATAGTAGCCAATGCTGGTGATTGTCGGGCAGTACTGGGGAGGCGAGGGAGAGCGATTGAGATGTCCAAGGATCACAAACCTAATTGCACATCGGAAAGACTAAGAATTGAGAGACTAGGAGGAGTCATATATGATGGTTACCTTAATGGTCAATTATCTGTTGCACGTGCCCTAAGAGATGATGAAGTCTTGATCATGGGTTGTGATGGGCTGTAGGATGTAATGAGTAGCCAATGTGCTGTGACAATTGCTAGGAAAGAATTAATGCTTTATGGTGATCCTCAGAGGTCCTCAAGAGAGCTGGTTAGGGAAGCACTATAATGCAACACATGCAATAATGTAACAGTAATCTTGGTTTGTTTCTCGGTAGACCCACCCCCTCAGATAGAGATCCTGCAGAATCGAGTTCGGAGGATCATATCTACAGAAGGCCTGAATTTCCTCAAACGTGTCCTTGACAGTAATTCCTGAAAATGGAGATGGTTAAAGAAGATGTTTACGGACGTCACATTCGTGGTTAGAACCGATAAAGGCATTTCTTTTCCAGGCTTCAAACTGCTGTCCCTTAGCTGTCCCTGACCTACTAGCTTATTCAGGGAACAACACGAACCTGTAATTTGATTTTTTGAGCCTCTGAACCCCTTATAAATTCAAGATGATTTATTGTTGTACTGTTTAGAATGTATTTCTTATTAATTTCTGTAATATTTATAACTCTATTTCAAATCAATTTCTCTGTAATATTTAGAACTCTATTTCTTATCAATTTCTGGTTTTGATAATTGGGTTATATATAATCTTTCAACTATCCAAGTTGTTGATCTAAAGCACCAAAATTAAAAACTAACAATATTTCGGTTTGGCTATTTGAAGCCGAACAATTGTTGGAATACAGTTTAATAAGTGAGTAACATTTGATGGTCTTTTGTGTATCTATTCTTTAATTTTTATTGTTATTTTAAGTTTTATATTAGACTCATATTTATTTAGTATTAGTTTATTATATAATAATAGACATTGGTGTATTTTTTCTTTCATTAAAATATTTTATTTTTACTTATTCTTATAAGTTTTACTTCTTATTTATTATATACCGGTTTATAGCGGTTCACTACCAGTTGAACCTCTAAATCTTAAATCTTTCGATTGGTTCGATGTCCGATCCGGTTTTAAAAACATTGCACACAGCTATATAAAAGCACATGTAGGATAACTCCAGTGATTTGTCCTATTAATTGATTGGATATTACTCCCATCATTAACGAAAAAGAATGAAGAAAGTTATACCCTTTAATCCACTTTAAGAAGTTCCATTATGCACAAATCGACACCACACCACCTTAATTGCTAGAGATCAAAATAGGTATATATATGTGAAGATGAATGAGGCTTCGTGAGCCTAGATGAATTATATTAACAATATATATAGGAATATAGGATACAGAATTTGCTTAAGAATATTAAGGAATAAATCTATTCTATATATATATAAAAGGCTATCATTAAGGGATACCTAAATATGTACACTGACAGTGGCTATAATTAAGGTATACCTAAATATATACACTAACAATATGTATTCTGGAAAAGAAAACCCAAGTGATAAATGAAAGATGGCCTTATGAACAAGGACGAGACAGTCAATCATTTCCATGTAATCATCCTCCTTGTCCGCAAAAATTCTTCTTAGAAGTTTTGTTAAGTACCGATATGATATTTTGGAAGAAAAAAGTTTAGGCCAAAATTTATGAATTCCGTGACAGAAAATGTATTGTTCATTCCAAGAACAACGCTCTACTTTCATTCCTCCCACAACAATCACTTGTGAATAGCCTAATAAGATAAAAGTTCTTCCCAAAGAACGTACGTACGATGCAAGTGCTTTGCATGATTTCTTGTTCAAACTTAAGAATATGCCAAAATGAACCATAAAATCTATGACCCCGCACCACAAAGTTAATGCAGCTTCTAATTCGTTAGATTTTGCTCGAGTCTCTTTATTGGGTTTACATTAATTATGAAATATTCATCACTCAAACTATAATTGCCAGCAACAAGTAAACAATAAACTGGGATTGATAGATTCAGCTTTGAATCACATGCAACTGAGTTAATTCCCTCTCCCATTGAGTTGTTGGACCCAATAATAATATTATGATTAATTATATTGAAAGTCTGTCTTTGCTATAACTATTTTAAGAAAACTTCTATAATCTAATTCTATTAAAAAGCCGTCATGATTTTATAATTAGTTATTTTAAGGATATGTTGTAACATTTTTATTTATAACATTATAGAATAATATAATAAAAAAATATAATTATTTGTAAATAATAATACTGACAGAATAAATTAAAATTATAATTTAGTTATAGGCATATTATCAATCAATTAATTCATTTGATATTTAAACATATAATAAAAATCATATGAGCTTGATGTCAAACTTACTTGGCGTGTTAGGAACCCATTTTCGGTGCCTAACATGCCTAATAAAACAAATATACTTTCAATCTAATAAATAAAGAGAAAGCATCCATATGGGCAGAACAAAAATAAAAAGAGAGAGAAGTGGGGTGAGGAAAAAAAAGAAAAAGAAGAGAAAAAAATTATGTATTTTTTATAAGTCTAGTTTTTCTCCTTATAATTCTTCAATTTTTCAGTAGTAAAATTCTTCTATCATTGTCCGTAGTTTTTACCCTAATTTAGGGAGTTTTCACGTAACATTTGTATGTCTATCTTATCTTCAATATTTTTTAGTTTCGTTTTAGCTGCGACCTTACTTTGTCCAAATCCAAATTGTTCCTAACAAGTAGTATTAGAGCCAACCTTGAGTGTGTATATCTGTTTATTGTATACTCTGTGGTTGTCACTAAGAGTGGATTATCCACATCAAAAGATAAGTTAGAATATTATTCACTTTATCAAAGGCATTATTCATAAAGCAGTTGTGATAGAAATAATGGCAGCAAAGTACAACATTGAAAAATTCAACCGGAGCAATTTCTTATTGTGGAAGCTGAAGATGAAGGCAATCTTGAGGAAAAATAATTGTCTGGTAGTTATTAGTGAACGGCCAGCTGGAGTCATTGATGACAAATGGAACAAGATTGATGAGAATGCTGTAGCTAATCTTCACCTAAGTTTAACTGATGGACTATTATCCAGCATAGAGGAAAAGAAGACTGCAAAGGAAATATGAAATCACCTCATAAAATTATATGAGGTCAAATCACTCAACAAGAAAATTTTTCTGAAGAGGAAACTATACACTTTACATATGGAGGAATCCACTTCAGTGACGGAGCACTTAAACATTTTGAATACTTTATTTTCGCAACTCATATAATTGGGGCATACAATAGCAATAAGTGAATGTGTAGAACTTCTACTTCAAATTCTACCAGATTCTTATGATCATCTCGTCATAAATTTAACAACCAATACAAACACTTTAGTCTTCGATGACATTGCAGCTGCTATTCTGGAAGAAGAGAGCCGGTACAAGAGTAAGAAAAACAGGTTAGCAAGTTCGCAACAAATGGAGGCCTTGGTGGTGATGAGAGGTAGATCAATAAAACGTGGTCTAAGTGAGAGTTACAATCGTGGTAAATCAAAATCTAAGAGTAAGAAAAATTATAAATGCTACAATTGTGACAAGGTAAAAAGAATTGTATAAAGATAAGATTAATTCTCAATCAAATTTTCAAGTGGGAGAATTGTCAATCTTAGTTAGCGTAACATGCCTAACAAAATAAATAATGGTTGGCCAATATGGCCAACCATACCTTCAATCTCCTGCCTATAAAAACAAATAATGATTGGCCAATTCGGCCAATCATACCTTCAATCTCCTGCCTATTTATAGGCAGGAGATAAACAAAGAGAAAGCATTCATACGGGTAGAACAAAAATAAAAAGAGAGAGAAGTGGGGTGAGAAAAAAAAGAAAAAGAAGAGAGAAAAATTATGTATTTTTTATGGGTCTAATTTTTCTCCTTATAATTCTCTAGTTTTTCAGTATCAAAATTTTTCTATTCTTGCCCGTAATTTTTACCCTAATTTAGAATTTTTTTGCGTAATATCTATGTATTTGTTTTATCTTTAATATTTTTTAGTTTCGTTTTAGCTGCGACCTATCTTTGTCTAAGTCCTAATTGTTCATAACACTTGATGTAATTAATCACAATATTTAAACCTCAGCAAAAATTTCTATCTTGCTGAACAAGAAAACTCACCTTTATTACCGAATGAGCCTAGCTTAGACAGTACGTGTACCCAGTATTCTCTCACAGTAACGTGAGTTCGAATCCCAGAGAGGGTCCTCTCCCTAATTATAGGGTTGAGGATCAAGTCTCCAGGGACATATGCGAGTTGACGAAAAGGAGCATGCTGGATGTTGCCCAGGAGCGAAGCCGTATGAGATCGAGACCCAATATGGGTGATTGGTCTTAGTACCCAGCTTGTGCCGGCAGCGTGCGCTGAGCACCCAACTCGTGCACATCCCTTGATTTACCTTCTCAAAGACGGCTAAGGGCAACTCCTTTGAGGTTCAGGATTAAGCTCATCGGCTAGTACTGAATTAGCGGTAGCTAAGGAATTAACAGGTGGGGATACCTGGATTATTAAAAAAAAAGGAAACTCACCTTAATTCATTTATTCTCATGAGATGGAATCAATACGTTTGGACCAGGCCAGAAGTCATCAAAGAAAGTAAAAAATTTTCAGTTTATGAGTACTATTGAAACGTTTCACTTACCATTAAACAAAGCTGGTCAATACAATTAATGAAGACCGTTAACGTAGGATTTTAATGAAGTCAGCAACCCATGAATTATTGTATTTTTCCTTACACAAGAAGGATTTGCCTGGGCCGTCAACTCTTCTTTGTTTCTTGCATCATAGGATAATCAATTGTATGCCCGGTCATTCTTTTATATTTTTATGTTTTTATGACTTTAACCTATGGTTTTTTTATTCAAAAGGAGTAACCTCGTCAATGTTGTTGATAAGATGAAAATATTGGGCTAAAGCAAAAACCCAAGGGGCTCGATTATATGTCTGTAAGGCCGACACATATAATTAGATTGTAGTTAAGTCATTCATTGCTTGCATACATGACATTTGTAGTTCTTCCAATTAGTGACCGGACATCATAAATTTTGTTATGGTTGTATTTGACACATCTAAAACTGAAATTTAAAATAAAAATCACGATTGCCTATTTAAATTCTATATAATTTGATTTTTCTACCCAATCCATAAATAATTAAATTTTATAGATATACAATTTCTTAGGTTAGAGACAAATAATTCAAATTTTGGATAAAATAATTTTAATTAAATCATTATATTATTATTATTATTATTATTATTATTATTATTATTATTAATAAAGAAAATTATAACTCTAGTGTCATAATACAATTCCAACTTTCAATTTAATTAAAATAATCAACATGAGTCTAAAAGTTAAGCCGTTAAGAATTAAAATTTTTAAACCTATTCTAAAAATTTTAAATAATTATTCAAAAACAACAAATTGTAATTCTAACATTACACAAACAGCTAAATTGGAATTAACAACCATAATTGTAATTATAAATATTAATTTTGAATGTCCCAAAAATAATCTCACTGCTATTTTGAGGTTTTGACAAAGTTGCGAATACCGTACTGGATTGAGTTCTTGTACAGTACTGTACTGGTACCGGTCAGTAATAGATACCGTTTCGAGTAATTTTTTAAATTTATGAAATTGTCCCTAAAATTTTTAAAATTTGCAAAATAGTCTATTGGTATATTGTGCTGTTATACTGTATACTTTACTACTTTACTGTTTACATCAACTCTGTTTTCAAAAATCACAATAATAAATAATAATCATAATTAATATGAAATAACAATAATTTATAAATATTTCACATATAAATAATAACCACAATTAATATAAAAAAGACTATCATCATCATACAAATATAAAATTAAGAATAATACAAAGTATTTAAAATATTACAATAATACAATTTTATCATTTTAATAAATAATA
>JANIIA010000008.1:25180148-25219422 GCA_027478495.1 Erythroxylum alaternifolium
GCGGTGGTTGGTGACTGGTGAGTGAAGAAGAAGAAGTGAGATGAGAGTGAAGTGAGATGGTGAGTGACTGGTGCGGTGTGATATAGTGCGAGAGAGAGATGAGAAGGTAGAAGAAGAAGATGAAGAAGTGAAGACGCTAGAAGGTGCAGTTGCGGGAGAAGGGGAAAGTTCAACAAAGGTGTCGTTTAGGTTTTAGGTTAATTTTTTCAAAATTTGCAAATTAGTCCTTCAACTTTTCAAAAATTACAGTACTAGCCAGTATGTGGCCGGTATTTCAGATACAGGCCGGTATCAACAAAAAAAGATCGGTACTAACCGGTATTAACGATCGGTACCAAGGGAACGAATATCGTTTCGTTTACCGGTCGACGAAATAGTATTCGTTCCTTTGGATTTTAGGGTTATTTTAAAAATTTAGATTATTTTTAATTTTTAAATAATTAATTTTATATAAGCAAAAATGTTTTGTTTATGATATTATCTTAAATCAATAAAAAATTTAATATCATATTATTTTTGTTAGAAATTTAAAATTAAAGTTTTTTATTTTTAAAGTTTAAATTATTATTTTAAAATGACTTAATTAAAAAAATTCCAAACTTTGCTCAATTTTTAAATTCTAATCCGAACTTACAATAAAATGCTCAAATTTTTAATTTTTTTCAATTATATCTCGAATTTTAAAAAGTGGTAATAAAATGCTCAAACTTGTAAATTTTTTAATGCTAGCTCTGCATTAGAAACCGAAGCTATTAATACATGTTAGTCAAAATTAACACAACAAATGAAGATTAATGAAACGATATTGTTGTTAAAAATGAAATCCCTAAATCAGTTTATGCAGCCTTAGTCTTTCGTTACCTGGTTGTTCTCTCGAAACTCTCCGTTCTTTATTTTCTGTTTGTTTTTTTGACGCCTAAAGTTACTATTGCATTGCAACATATTGGGCTAACAAACTCTTCGTTTTCAGTTCGATCTCCCGATGCCCACTGTATGAGGGCGTCAGAGTTGCGTAATCTAAATATCAAAGGGTGACCATATTGAGAGAATAAATTAAAAACGAAAAGAAAAACTAAAATCAAAGTATGAGGCATTCGAGTTTGCATAATCTAATTTATGTTAGTAAACTTAATGAAAAATTAACGTCAGGTTAGTATTAAAAAAATTAAAAATTTGAATATTTTATTGTTTTTTTATAAAGTTTATACTATAATTACAAAATTGAATAAGTTTGTTATATTTTTAATTAATACTTTTAAAATTGAATTAAAATTGATTTTTTTATAATTAAGTGTTTGTTTTTCATATAATTTTCTATATTCTCGAATTCACCTAAAAAATTCCCTCAAATCTTAAGATCACCTCCGATCCAGCCCTACAATTCTTCCGACCAGCTCACCAAGATATAACAAAACCAATCACTTCCATCTTATCCCATCTTCCACCAAATCTCTCACTCTCTTGGCCGGAACCCTAAATGGCGAAACCAGCATCGTCCGCCTACGCCTCCCTCTTCCAAAACCTTAAGCGATTCTTCAAAAAGCCATGGGAGATCACCGGACCCTGCGCTGACCCAGAGTACCGATCAGCCTTACCCATGGCCCTAGATTACCGGGCCCACTGTCCGGCGACCCCTAAGCTGACGCCTATTGTCCCCACATCGGACCCCGAGACCGTCTACGACATCAAGTACTTTACTCGAGACCAGCGCCGTAACAGGCCTCCCGTTAAGCGCACCATTTTGAAGAAGGCCGACGTTGAGTTGATGATGAAGGAAAAGACCTTCGATGTCAATGATTTCCCTCCCGTTTATTTGACTGCTACCGTCGAGGAGGATCAGAATACGCATGGTGGCGGTTACCAGGGTTGATTTGGTTGGTTATTTCATTCGTTAGTCACTGCAATGTTCTTCTTCTTTTGATTTTTGCGGTTCATCTTTATGGTTGGATTCTTGTTAAGGATTTTATTTTTCGCTGTTTTTACGGTGGTGGAGTGACTTCTGTTTGTCATTTCCCTTTAATTCGTATAATTTAGTGGGTTTTGATTCTCATAGGTGGGTTGCAAATTATGTTTTAGGTAGTCAATTCGGTTTTTTGGATGGATTTGAAATAAGGGAATGAAATGAAAATTTAACCTAAGAATTTGTGATCCTTTTTTGTTGGTATATTTATGTGATATTGGATCTTGGTTGTTGCCCTGGAAATTTAGGCATTAGCAGTTAGGATATGGTGCCGTTAATAGTGTTGCTGTTGTGTGTGCATGGGAATTTAGATCAGCTTTGCTTGTAGCTTTGATCACATGGAGTATATGAATGTTTTGAAGTTCTTAGAATTGGAGATCCAGAGCCTCTGCAATGTTTTGAAGGAGATTTGGAGTGGCAATGTTATTTATCTAAGAGGTTTTGACGTATCCAGCATTTTTTAGGTTGCTAGCTGTTGTAGAATGTTAGGCCTGGTTATGCGCACATTCCCCATAGAACTCTGTTCACTCGGCCAGCTGCTGCTTATTTGAATAAAGGCTGAATGAGGACAACTGTATGTTGAAATTGTGGATATAACTTCCGCCAATTAAATGTCAATTTGCCTTATAGACTAACTAGTTCTGTTGATTTTTTGAAATTTATAGCATAGGTATACCTGGTTTTAATTTCATGTCATTGAAAATGTTAACTTATGCCGTTTGATGTCTTTGATATTTACTTGTATGATCCCAATTCTCCTATGCAATGTTAAAGCTCTGGAGGAATGCTGGTGCCTATATTCAGTGCTTTATTCCCAATGCTCTGTTTGTTAATTAATCAGTGGGGTTCAAGGCAGTTGAAGATTATAGATGCTTTGGAAATCTATATTTTTTTGCAAAATTACAAAATCCATATTTTGATGTTCCTTCTAGTTTTAGTTGAGTTATTAGGTATGTGAAATCTTGTGAATTTACTCTGCATATACACTGAAAATTGATATTATACAAGCTGTACTTCAGATTAAATGGTGAAAGCCTCTGATTGCTCAAATGCAGGCAGTAGAGAGATCTTGGGAATTTTAAGTTGAAGGGCCCATGTAAGATTGGCCCAAAATAGCAAGTTATGAAAAATTCACCATGACCATTGCGCCCATACCTTTACTGTTTGAGGGTGGCTTGTTTTCCATTTTGCATGCAATGGCTTTTTATCCTTGCTGCTATTTCATTTGGTTTTTGGCCTTCGTCAAACTGTGTAGGACTTGCTTATGTGATGGCCTTTTAATTAGAATTGGACTGCAGAAAGTTTATCAAAGTAATCATTTTATCATATTGATTGATGTCTGAACAACACCTTTTTATTTTCTACTTGCTGGACTTTGACAGCTTGATGGTCAAATAGAATTTGAACTAAAGTGATCCCTTTTGTGTTTTTAACTTATTTTTCATTTTGCCCCCTAGTTGAGTTAAAATCTGTTTAGCAAGCTTTAAATTTTATTGGCTGACTATCTTATTCACATCTTAATCTTTTTGGCTTGTTATCAGGTGTTTCTGCATTGCTGCAAAATTTGTATTTGTCGATCTTTGTCGCTAGCCTTTGTTTGCTGTCATTGAAAGAGGTGCAGGTCAATTTATTGCAGCATGTGATCTTGATTGTTCTGCAATAAGATATTTGGTGTTTTAGATCAATAAGGTAGTTGTCTGTTTCAACATTTTCTCGCTGTTAATATATGCTCATAAGCTGAAGTGACCACTGAAACTTTTGTGGTATTACAGTTGAACAATTTAGTATCTGTTTAACCAATTCCTACTGCAAGTAGCTGTATCCATCGAACTGCAAAAATCATGTTGGGAATCAGATAAAACGACACTTACAGTGCTTTTGGTCCATGTATCCCTCTTGTTTGTCAGATTTGCGAGTGTTCCACCTCTGCTTTCTTGGCAAGACTGTGTCTGATTTTGAGTCTTGAATTCATTGTTCTAGGGTTTGAAAGGCTTCTGATTAATGGTATGGAAGAAAAATGGATGCTGCATGCTTTGTGAAAAGTTGAATAAAGAAACTATTCTGAATACTATTACATGTTTGAAATCAAACAATTTTTTTTTTCAGCTTTAGCGGGGTAGTAGAACATGTCCACCTGAAGCAATTCTATGCAAATATGGTTGAGCTGTATTGGGGTGTTAGGTTGGAGGCATGAAACTGTCGTAATTGTCTTTTCGATTCTTCGGTATGACGAGGAGTTGCTAACTTGCTGCGAGATATTGGTATTGTCAGAACTTTTGGTCTGATACCGGATAGTATCTTATCCAGCATATTTTTATGTGTCATGAGCTGCATATCTAGCTATATAGAGTCATCACATAGGAGTTGAAGCGAGTCAACTCTTAAGAACATCTATGTTTTCTGCTTTTCAGTTTATCTTATATGAATTCTCCAAGTGAATCTAGTTCTTTGGTGTATCTTTTGTTTTACATAATAATCAAAATAAAGTGTTACTAACTTATAAGAAATGTTTTGTTATCATAAAAATGATCCAACATGAAAATTTAGACGTAACAACTTTCCTTAATTTTTTAATAAACTCTATTTCCTGATAACAGACTTTTTACTTAATCACTTGAAAATATAAGTATTTACTTTGCATAAACTGCTTTAATTGCAGATGGTACAAAAGCAAATTTACATGTTTTGGCATTAATAGAATAAATATTCTTAATTTTTAAAGATGTGCATTAAAAAAATTTTTTTAGCACAAATGATCATACAAATAGCTTTAAATTATCGGGGTATAATCATTGCATATTTAGTAAGTTTACAATCAAGATGATAAGCAGTAGGGTGCAGGCTTTATAACCAGTGATAGTTATGTTTGTAAACATAATATAGAGCCTTTTTGGTTCTTATTTACAAAAATATGACATGGCGTGGAAGCATGGGATGTGGATACATACGCGTGAAGGTATTGTTTGTAACTTGGAGGGATAGGATGCGGATGCGGATGCCGATGCCGATGCCCACCTAGTTACAAAGAAGATGAGAAAGAGGTGGAGGAGGATGCGTTGTTGACTTTCTATGTTTTGTTGTTATTTGCTAGGGTTTGGGGGCTCTCTCTCATTGTCCCATTAACTGCATCACAAGAGAAACAGACGAAAAGAAGAAAACGGAGGGAGACATGAGACACGAGTGCGGAAATTGGATGCTTCTCCATTTAGCAATCTTCCCTTGGATTTTTCTTACATTATTACTATTACTGGTATACCTAATATATAAATATAAATATATGAGACAATGAGAATTAGAATCTCCCCGGCTACCTCCCTTCCTCCACTCTCTCTCTCTCTCTGTCTGACACAATAAATTGGTGACGGTGATGATTGTTGATATAACATGTAGTTGGTGATTGTGATAGTAATTAAGAGGGGTTGCTTTGCAGGTCAAATATTTGAGGGAGCTAGTGGTTTGTGAAAGTTACAACACACACACATCTGTCTATCTTCAATAATACGTAGGAAACAACTGGTTGATTTCCTCCAAAAACCAACTCAGGATTTGCGAGATTGCACAAATACCAGCCATTGTGCTTACTTCCAAAATTAATGAGAGCTTGATAAGAAACCGTACGGCAATTACAGCATGAATGCGCAGGGCCACTGCCAACCCTTTTGAGCCAAGCATGTAATTCGTGCCAATTGCAGTTAAGGAAAACCTGTCTCCAAATTTCAATGCCAACTGTTCTTCTGTCGAGTAACCAAATTTCACCACATGCCAACTAATAAGAGACATTAAATTTCATTGACTTCCTACAGCTTTCTCCGTTATGTCATCTATAATTTATGTGTTTGAAACAAGCCCTTTTTTGGTTAAAAAGAGGGGAATTCATGCCAATCTTCTTCTATTTCATTTAAGACTAGCTATGTATGGATTATAATTAACAACGATAATATCTTAGCAGAGGTTGTTTGCAATATAAAAAGATGCAATCTTATCCCTAACTAGTAAAGATGTTGTTTTCGATATATTCACTAAGAAAAATATATAAAAAATTTTGAGAACTGTTTGTAATAAAAAATTAAAACTACAATAAACAGATAAAAATTACATATAATATAAACAATATAAAATATAAAGTAAAAATAACAATAATAATATAACAAGATATAATTAAATACTTAGAAATAAAAATATAAAAATAATATAATAAATAACACAACACAGGTAAAACAAGGTGAAGACTAAAAACATAAGAAAAAATAAAAATAAAAATAAATATAAATGATGATAATGATGATGATGATGATGATGATGATGATGATAATAATAATAACGACGAAAGTAATAATAAAGATAAAAATAAAATAGAGGATAATAATAATAACAAAAATAAATACAAACAGATGTAAGTATAAAAATAAGTAATAAAATAAATGCTTTAATAAATATAGAACAAGTAAAGAATAAAAAATAAAAGATAAAATAAGTAAAAAAAATACACAAACAATAAGGAAGACAAATAAATAAATAAAACAAACAAACTATTGTCAGAGAAAGATAGGTTAAGTAGGAAAATAGTTAAGCTAACTAACTATTAGAGAAGTACTATAGAATAAGAGTTTAGGCTAGAAAATTATGGAAAAAAGAATGACTTATTTATGTGAGATTTCTACTTGTATCATAGTACGCCAAAGTTTCCTATTAAGGATCATGTCTTCGGTAAATTTTAACAAAGCCATATCATTCTTGATCACTTTACTCTAATTTTTCTTAAGTCTTCCTCTTTTCTTCTTACAATCTATAAGTATAATCTTCTTACTAGAGCATCAGGATGTCTCCTCTTAAAATGTCCGAATTACTTAAGCCTTTTCTCTCTTAATATTCTCTCAATATTAGCTACCTTTAATTTGTTTCTTATCATTATATTCCTGACCTTATCTCCTTTCAAAAGGTTGAACATCCAATAGAGTATCCTCATCTCTGTCACCATTAACTTATGATTATGAATTTATTTGATCAGCTCACACTTTGCCCATAAAGCATGGTCGACCTAATTACTAAATGATATAATTTACCTTTGAACTTGAGCAATATCTTCTTGTCACATAAAATTCCTAATGCACTCCTCCATTTAAGCCATAAGCCACCCTGATCTAATACGGTAAGCTGTGTTTTCATCGATCTCTCCATTGGTTTGGATGATATTTCATAGATATTTAAAAAACTCTTTTTGTGATATAACTTTTGAACTAATCTTTACTTCCACATCGGAAGCCACCATATGACCCAAAAAGTTACTCTCTAAATACTCAATTTTAGTTTTACTCAATTTAAAGCTCTTGGACTCTAGCGTATCTTTCTAAAGTTTTAGCTTGACATTGATACCTTCTTTTGTGTCATTCACTAAAACAATGACATCGACAAACAACATACACTAAGACAACCCTCCTTGGATGTTCTTGGTGAAGCTCATCCATCGCTACTATAAACAGAAAGGGGCTCAACGAGGAGCTTTGATGTAGCCTGATATCTATAGAAAAATGTTATGCATTTCCTCCTTTCATCCTTACTCTAGTTTTTATAACTTTATACATATTCTTAATAATCCGTATATAAGTCATTGGAACTCCTTTAACATCTAAACAACTTCACATGATTTCTTTAAGTACCCTGTCATAAGCCTTGTCTAAGTCAATAAAAACTATATGTGGGTTACGTTATCTTTTCTTGTAATATTTCATTAATCTTCTAAGGAGATGTATAAATTTTATCATGGATCTTCCTAGCGTAAAACTAAACTGGTTCTCCAAGATAGATGCACTATTTCTTGCTCTCTTCTCAATCACTTTCTCCCATAACTTTATGGAGTGACAAAGTAGTTTGATGCCTCTATAAATGTTATAACTTTGTATGTCTCTTTTGTTCTTGTATAGAAGAATTAACACACTAAGTCTCCACTCATCAGACATTTTGACCGACTTGAGGATCATATTAAAAAACTTGGCTTGTGATCTGTCTCTAAATATTAAAATCACCTAAAGAGATGTTATCCTTTACGCCTTCATCAAAAAGGCTATAGAAATATCTCTGTCATCTTCTCTTGATGTTATTTTCAGCCACAAGCACTTGCCCTACTTCAACTTTTATACAACAAATTTGATCTAAATCTCTCACTTTTAGTTTTTAAACATCAATATAATTTCTTATAAGTTCTACTTATGCCTTTTGAGACTATCTCTTTCACATTTTTCTTTACCAATTTGTAACTTTCTCTATAAACTACCCTCTCTACCTCTTTGGTGCTATCCATGAAAACTTTATAAGTATCCTTCTTGATCTTAACCTTATCTTGTACAGCTTCATTCCACCACCAAGACTCCATCTTACTACCCATAGGCCTTTTAGAAACACTCAAGATCTCTGTAGATGTATTCCTTAAATGAGTTGCTACTCTCTCCCGATTCTGGTTAGTATCTCCTTTCAATTTTCATTCTTCATATATTACTCTATCTTTAATTTGTTCCATTGTATCCCCTTTCAAGTTCTACCATCTGACTCTAGCGCATTTTTGAGCACTTCTTTTCTTTCTCTAACCCTGAAGTATAACATCTATAAATTTATGTTGAGTTGACAAATGTTAGGTATCACCTTATAATCCTTAAAACTAGGTCGATCTCTCCACCTTACAAGAAAGTAGTCAATTTGAGTCTTTGTGGTTCTACTCTTATAAGTTACCAAGTACTCGTTTTTCTTAAAAAATAAGTTGGCTACCATCAACTCAAATGCTAATTTGAAGTCCAACAAAGCAGTCTCTTTATCATTCCTATCTTCGTATCCAAAACACTTATGAGCCCATGGATATTTGTCTAAGGTGCTTCTATATGATTATGAAAAGCTCCTCCTAAAATAACTTTCTCGTCAAGGAGAATCTGTTGAATCGCCTCATCTAGCTTTTCTTATAGTTGACACTTAGGTTATTTGTCCAACCCTACTTGGAGTACATAAGCACATATCACATTGAAAACAATACCTTGCACCACAATCTTTATGAATAAAATCCTATCATTAGTCCTTTTTACCTTCACAACATGATGTATGAGTTTCTTGATAATTAAAATACTTACCCCATTCTGATGCCTTAAATCTCGTGAATACCAAAAATTGAACCTGATCTCTTTCACTTTAGCTTCTGTCCATTTTGTCTTTTGGATGTATGCTATATGAATCTTATGTTTGTCTAAAATGTTTACTAATTCTAATGACTTCCATGTAAGGGTCTCGATGTTTTAAGAACCTATCCGCAATCCGTCAACATTTTTTCTTCTCTTAGACCCAAGACTCATCAAGGGACTAGCCCTTGCTTTATTATCATAAGTCAATGCCACCCGTCTTGCGTTAATACCCAATATCAACTACAGAAGACAGGCGCAACAAGTCTCTAAAAGCCTTTAAGATTACTCGGGTATCCCAAAAATACATATGTGATTAAAAAATTGCAAAATATTATATTATTAAGGCAAATCTCTAGGTAAGCAACTTGTTCTCGTTATCGTGTGAATAAATCAATATTCCTACAAAGCAACTCTACAATTTCTTAATATTAGGTGGCATTATCTATGTTTTATTAGAAAAAGTAAAACGCTAAGCTACTAGATGTTGACTATCATAAAAATAAACCAACCCTAAGAAGCAAAGAACAGAAACAAAAATAAAGCAAACAAGCAAAGCCAAAAATGAAGATAGAAGCAAAATATAAGTACATAAATTGTAACCCTAATTTGGAGGAAACATAAAGCAGACAAGCAAAGCCAAAGAAAATGGACAATGAGAAGTGAAAAGATTGACTTTGGAGGTCTTCTTGGGAAGTATTATCCGAGAGTTATAAAGCAAACAAAAATCACACATATACTTGTAAAACTTACTTGGTAACTATCAAAAGTAGAAGAAATGAGTAAATTAGGTATGTAATGTATTATTTGTTTCAATTATTTCAAGGTTAAGCTTCTCTGAAAATTGATATAATTTAAGTTTACGAGGAAAAGACACTTTATGTCAAAAGACTCTTATGATTCAATATTATAGAAGAAAGTTCTCTATTTCATTAAATAAAATAGACATTTCTTTATTAATTATTTTTTGGTAATTTTTTTACGAAATTAATATGAAATACGACTTTCACTTCTATTAAAATTTTTAACAAAATAGAAGGAATATATGTGTCTATTTCATAAAGCATGAGTTTTATGCACTATTAATGTGTTATATATCTACTTCACTTATATACTGTATTTAATTTCAAAATTTTAAATTATATAATTCATATCTTATTTATCATATTATTCATGAATTTCATTTGTTCTGCGATAATCAATTAATCCTATCATATTAGAGATCTTACTTGACTCTCATACTAATTTCTTTTAAGAGTTCATTTAAATTAGTCTTGTTATCTTTTTCTTTCATGATAGTCTACAAAAATATGATACCTATCTTGAATCTGATATTTAGTAAGTGCTGTTAATCTTAACTAAATTACTCAGATGGTGATGTTGCGGGGTTTTTCCACATGATGTGATTACTTGACTCACAATTCCTTATAATTGTTCTTTTGGCTCTACAATTCCTTATATTTGTTCTTTTGTTTTGAGAGACGGCCTTACAGGAATGACTTTGTTCCAAGTATTGATTTCCTTATCTTCTTCAATCTGTCATTTTCTGTGTGCTGAAAACAATAAATCGCTTTTGATTTTAAGATTTTTCTTCACTGTGACTGGTCCAGATTCATACACATGTATTTTGATAGACACTAAATCAGTTAATTTCTTCGTATTGACAATTGCATAATATGAAACAGTTGTACATGTTTAAATTCAAGTGGATAAACTACATGAACTCCCCTTTAGCTGGAAGGATAACAAGGTTCAACGTTCATTCACCCCACTCTCTAGTACAAGAAGATATAATTGCTGCCCTGAACAAAGAACAATAATGCATGTCTTTGGTTCTGAGGGACCATTTATTTTTCTGCAAAGATGGGAATCAGAACAGTTTAAAACCCTTTCTCGTGATTGCCACCATTTTCTGCTTGCTCAGTAAGAGTCTGACTTGGAGATAACTCAAGAAGCATACTTTTAAAGAATAAACAAACCCTAAAAATTGAGCCAAATAAATTCTCCTCGTTTGTTTTGGATACGTTGCTTCCTGCGACACAGGCACCAGAGAGGGTGAGAAACCAAACTAACAGTCTCTGAGGTTTAAGAAATCAAAATTCTGTGGACAATGTTTAAGAAGCCGGTAAAGGCACACTCAAGAAGACAGGAACACAAACATACTTCCTTGTTAGCTTAACAGAAAATGATCTGGGTGGGTCTGTCTTTTTTTTTTTAATCTGTAGACGTGATGGGTTGTTCTTCATAGTTGGGGGGTGGTCTAGGGTTCGGAATCTTCAGAGTTGAGACGGATAGGGTTTATGGTTCCATTTCGTCGAGGTCGAGTAGGGAGTAGAGGTAGAATAGAAAATAGGGTTCAGCTTTTGACCAATGCATGCTACTGTGCAAATCATTCCATACAATTGGACGTCAACAGTTTTGGTGATGATTCAATTTTACTAGATTGTTGGGGTAACCAAACGATGGAAAGCGGACGGTCTCAGGTATAGCATCATCTTGTTTAGAACTTCCCTCTGATATTTTACAGGTTTAGCATCATCTTGTTTAAAAGTTCCCTCTGATATTTTACAGGTTTGGCATCCCTTTTTTAGTTTACCCTTGCTAGCCTTGAACTGCTGATGATTGATTTAGTTACGCTTTAAAAGGGCAAACGGAATATAAGTGAAAACAGGAAAAGAAATGTACGACAGATCTCATTTTCGGGGTTTTCTTGAAAACGTCATGAGTTGCACAGAGATTCATCTAAGTTCTTTTCTTAACAGCTAAAGCTCTAAGGTTTAAGGCTGTAAAGAGTAGTTGCTGTAAAACATGGTCTCTTAATGAGTAGTAAAGGGATAGAACAATCTGGTATATATATATTACATTTTCGATGGTTGCACTCGTACTGCTGCAGGATCTATCAAGCACAGAAAGAAATGAAGAAAAGAGATTATATCAAACAATTCAACCCTACTATTACCGATCACATTTAGGCTAAAATTTCCTAAATCAGTAAATTAAACTCCGTCCATGAGAGAAATTAAAATTTGTTTCTTATGGCTGTATGAACTATACAAAGAAGAATCAGATTAAGACCTTCAAATCTCACAGAAGCACGAAATAATAACTTGTCAATGTCCTAACTAATTAGGATTTTGTTTCTGGGATGTTAAGTTCATCTTCTGCTGGGCAAGATCTCTCTGCCGTAAGTGGGAGAGTGGTCCTGCGTTCTGCTGACTATAGATGCTTTAAAGAGCCTATATGTATATTGGTCCCTCATCTACAAGGAAGCTAAGTTATCTATCCGCTCACTCAGCTGATCAAACCACAACTTTTTAAGACCACTTGCCAGTGACTTATCTAATTGAATTCCAATTAATTAGAAACTAGTAAGTTCCTACTGCCGTAGACAAACCATTTCTTATACTCAAATAAAGCTTATAGAGCCTTTTATGTATCATAAATGTGCACATTTCATTTGAAGAGGAGGAGGGAAGATCCAATAATGGGACACTGGAGTTCAATAACGTACTACTTATTACATTTTGGTTTATGCTAGGCATGCATTATAAAGCTATCCGATGTGAATAAAGCATGAGGTCTCGTTCTCTTTTTCTAGTATGCACGTTGAATGGTCCCCGTAGAAATCAACCATCTACCTAATGTAATATGACACAATGAAAGGTAATTACACAGGTGACCAACAAGGCTTAGTTATTAAGCTGTTGATTGTTCAGTATGTGGTATGGACAATTTCATGAAATTCCAATTCGACGTGTCATAATATGGAGGGAACATATGGTCTTGCGTTTGCCTTGTCTTTTTCTCTTTATTCCATATAAGGCTGAGGAGTTAAATTCCAGCACCTTTCTTTTTAAGAACTGTGTTTTTTTTTTTGACTGATTATCAATAAGTTTGATGCAGTCTTCATAGAACAAAGATAAACCAAAGACTGCATTTTTGACAAGGATTTAAGCAGTGCTTTGTGCCTGTTCTAACTGCTAGTCTTCTTCCTGCTTCTTGGCCAGGCCCAGCACTGAAGTACAGAAAAAAGAAGCTTCAGTGTTCTGCTTTATGTAAGTTAAAATTCGCACATGATGCATCTTCTTCTAATAGAAGGGAAACGTTGTTAACCATTTCCAAAGTAGAATTCTACTACTTGCTTGTCGAATTCTCTACAAATTTGCGTCTTCTTTGCATCAAATTTAAGCCTTACAAGTCACAAACTAGGTTACTTCAAAAGAAATCTGCTTTCTGTTCGAACCTAGATTCAGGTTAACCTAAATTTCAAGTTAACCGGTGCATCAGAAGTCCTTTGCAAGTTGTCAAGTTCAAATTCAGATACGGAACTTATTTGCTCAGATCTGACTGTCTGATTGTTGATTTGTTTGGCTTTTTCATGAGTTCTTTACAATTTGCATATTTATTAGAAGCTGGGAGTCTGTATTCAGCTTCATGATCTTTAGATTAGTTGCATATGATGTACAAGATTGAGTTCATAAACTAATGTTTCTTTTCGTTATCTTGAAAGCAGTTGCCAAAAGCAAAAGGGATTGCTCAAACAGTATGACCTGGTAAACTCCAAAAATGAAAATTTAGAAGACTTGGAACGAAGAAACTAATCAAATTTTATCATCCTTTTACAGCTTTTACATTTCAGCTCAACAATGAAAGTGTTAAGAACATGATTATGAATTCAAGAGAAAATGATGTTCAAGGAAAGAGGGAGGGAGATGATGGCAGCAAATACTCCAAGGCAGCATCCACTTCAAGACATTGGTCAGCCTTTAGAAATCCAAGAATTGTACGTGCGTCTCGTTCTTGTGGGGGAAAAGACAGACACAGCAAGGTTTGCACCATAAGAGGATTGAGGGACAGAAGAATCAGGCTTTCTGTACCAACAGCAATTCAGTTATATGATCTTCAAGACAGGCTTGGTCTCGCTCAGCCTAGTAAGGTCATAGATTGGCTAATTGATGCAACAAAAACCGATATCGACAAGCTCCCACCACTGCAATTTCCGCAAGGGTTTGGTCAGCTCCATCAGCAGATGCTAGTTCCTCACCAGTTAAGAGCTTCTGATCAATCTTCTATTCCTCCATTATTTGACATAAATGCTTCATACGCTAAGGATGGAGGGTTTCATTCTTTAGGGATAAAGATTGATAATAGTCCTGATAGAGAGGAACAGAATACGTTAGAGAGATCAAAGTACTGGAATATTGAAGCTTCATTGAGAGAAAAAAGTAAGGAAGATGAGTCCATTACCGATCAGAAAGGAAAGTGGATTGAAACAAATGATCCTCAATGTCAAGGTGGGATTTGCAATTACAGTAGCAGTACTGGACAAACTCAAAGGTTCTTTCCCCTAGCAGTTCCCTCCTCTTGGCCTTCGTTGCTAAACAGTTCCATGCCTTTTAACTCCTACCATCATATAGATGCTTCCAATTTATCTTTCCCTCAATTTGGAACCCACGGAGTTGTATCCCATTCTGAAAATTCCCTGAATAGCAATACTGTTCCATTTCCATCATCACTCTCTCTGTCGGCTGGTTCTCAATTACTTTTCTGTCCACCTGCAACTATGTCAACACTCTTTTCACCCTTTAATCCTTATGGGAATGCTACCCTTGGGAACTCGAGAGAAATCAGCCATTTTCAGTTACTAGGTTCAAGTCCGTCACAACATAGAATATCAGGGTCTCATGCAATAAGCTCATCATCTGTGAAAACCTTTCCGTTCAATCTGAACCCAGGGCCCGTCCATTTTCAAAGCAGTAATGATGACCACCATAACAAGTACAATGTCAAATCTTGAAGAGTCTCATCGTTGGATTTTGCACGTTAATTCCGTGAGATGGTACTACGCAAAAAGATTGTTTCAAACCCCATCTTCATACCTCATCACTTGGTAAAAGATTCCAGAATCTCTCGGAATTGCTTCTCGTGAATGGATTTTCTGATACAAGTAAGATACACTATATACTTCTCTTGCATTAGTTTGTAAGAAAGCATACTATCACCATACATTAGTGTGGATAAGTAAGCTGATCAAGTTTGTTTCTAAAGATATTAGTCATTTTTAGTTTTAATTCTTGGGCTTAGATCGATGTTACTGTTGCAATGAAAAAATGGGATTAACCACTAATGCATATCGCTTGCGAATTATAATGTCAAATATATGACAATAGAATCTGTAATACGTCCACACACCTATCAAGTATGGTCCCTTTAAATCGTGTTATTACTGTTTTTGATACATTTCCTTAGCAGGTTTGCAACAATATTTTTCAGCAAATGTGTGGAGAAATGTTGCTTGCCAAGTTGAGAAATAAAATAACAACGAAGCTTTATTAACCATTCTATTGTTCGTCTTTTGCTTAAAACTACCTTGTTCTACCCTACTCTTAATATGCATATGTTCTGAGTTCAAAACCCTCAAGAATGCAAATAAGCTTGAAATTTGTTGATAGCTTGAGAGTATTGAGAGTTTTCTTTTTCTTTTAAAAGTGAAACCTTTGTGGAGTCCTTATGTTCTCTTATGCAAAAGGAAAAAAAAAAAAAGGAATAAAGAGAATGAAGAGTAAACAAAAGGTGGCAAAGTTCAGATTAACAGCAATATGTAAAATTTTTGAACCGACTTTTCTTTTCTTACCATGGAGCATACGGAACAAGAGCTGCCTGTATATGGCACGACTCTTTGTGTGTATACTTGCTTCTGCAGCCATTGCTTTTAGGAAGGAAGGAGTATAATGCAAAAAAAGCTGAGTAAACAAGTAATTGATCATATGAGACAGTAATAACAGAAGTCATTTATTATGGGGCTGTTCACATGCATGGTTCTCCTGTAGGGTATATTAAAATCATCTGTACAACCATGCACTTATATTTGGTTTCATACATACATATATATATATATAGATCGAAAGGTGTATGTATACTATACACCTTTCAAGATTTAACAACGCTTCAAAGAAGCAACATCACAATGTCCTTCCAAGCTTCTTTTGCTTCTTGATTTTGTTAAGACTTGGAGAGTTTGAAAGGAAAGTAGTAGTATTACTATTATCCTTCAAGGTAACATATAGCTACAGTTCAAAAGGAAGACTAAATAATCCTAGGACATGCTAACAAAACAAGAGTTATACGAATCTCCCAGTCCCTGCAGAATTCCTAATCTTACTTTTAAAAAGTTCTCTTTTTCACATTTTTTTGAGAAAATATCAATTTTACTTATCGATACAGGTATCATTTCAGATTGCACAAGACCATGCTCAAAGTTCATATCTATAATTCTTGCAAGGCCTCAACTTAGTGAATTACCAAAAATAAATTACAAATGATAAATAAGAGGAACAAATAATTCAGAAATTTGAAAATTTGTATTAAAATTTATGCTTGATAAATGTTAAATTGTATAAAGCCAATGATGATATGAATTCCATTAAAAATTCACAGAATAAACAATAGAAATAAAATATTTTATCCCATTCTATATTCTATAGCATTAATTTCAAAGTTTATATGCAAGTCACAGCTTTATCTGTCAATTACATACCCTTCATTTATACGGTTCAAGTTTAATGGTGCCTCGATCGTACAAAATAAGAAGTAATGCACCAGAATTTTTCAAAAGACAAATGGTAGGTGTGTAAGTAAATTGCAGTGCAGTAATAGCAGAGTAGCACCTCCTACTAGTTAATTATCACTTGTTAATTACTAGTGGTTAACGTTTTCATTACCATCTTTTGTCATTGTAGCCAATGCTACTCAATGATAATAACATGAATGAAGGTGAGATACCTCATCTTGAACTTGTCTTTTAATTCTACAAGAAAGAACTTCTTAATCATAAAATGAGGTGCATAATTCTCAAGTTAATCTTGTAGTTGCTATTTTACAAGTAATGATGAGACTTTAGTTGAGAGGGGAAGCATTACAAAAGTACTCTAGCATACCGATCCCAAGGCTCTCAGCTTGAAGGAAGACATCCTCTTGCAGTCTAGATTTAAGGGTGTACAAATTGACAAACTATATTATTTGAAGACCTTACACCAAAGATATTATTAATCTTTATCATATGACATTATTTCTTCCTCATCAAGTTCATATTTTTCCTTATATTCTTAGTTTTATCAAAGTGTTTGCTGGATAAATCTGCTGAAATTAACAATTGAAATGGTTTCTAGTATAACTATACATCATATATGTCTAATTGTTCTTATCTATGAATTATATATGGACACACACATGTGCAATTACAACTTTCCTTTCCAATTAACTGAAAATAGGAAGTTAAGCAACCAAATAGCCATTAAATACATTGGATGCATTGAATGAACGTACCAACACCCACCACAGTTTCTTCTCTTTTGCCCCAGTAATTGGATAATAATATATAGAAACGGTTAAGTGAGTAGCAAGAACGAAAAGGTCTTGTTGCGGACTTCCTTTCTGCCTCTCCGTCTCTGTAGCACATTCATGCATGCATGAAGCAATCATGGTGGCCTCCTGAACAAAAGCCATGTCTAAGCTAATTTCGCAGGCATTAACTAGGGTTCTTCGATCAAAAGTTTTTCGAGGGTAATAACAGTCTCCAGAGTGGGCTGCATAAGGTTGACTTTAAACTCTCTTTATAGAATAGGCATTAGCTAGGGTAGTGCATTGCTTGTTTAGGAGCGTAATAGACAAAAGAGAAACAAGGGAAAACATACTTTATTTATAACAAATGCATTCCCTGCGTTAGTAAGTAATCCGTTCTTCTTCCACTTTTTCTTTTTTGTAACAGTCTTATGATGTGTCCTTAGGAAACTTTGAAAAAGGAATGGTGAAGGGGCTGTATACCAAGAAAAAGAGCAATAGATCAGAGGATTATAGGGATTGGTGGAAAAATCATTGAGACATAAGCATGAAAGCGAAGTCACATAAGCTGCCAGAAGACCCTAAGAACAAAAGCAGTCTGAGAATTAACAGGTCACTAGATCCAAGATATCATTAAAACAAAGACTGCAACTTGGTTTGTAATTCAAGTATAGCAAAAAGGGTGCTTGTGGTCCCGTTGTTTATGTATACCATCCATTTGTACGTGATCAAGAAAGCTGATGTACAAAGAAACAGTACATCATTAATTAATTAAAAGAAAAAAAAACCTAAACGTCATAAAAAGATTATAATAAATAAATATCAGTATTTTCCTATGATTGATTACAAGTACAGACTAATTTGGCCATAGTAAATTGAATATTGAAGATGAAAAGAAGCGTTGTGCAGGAAACTAGGTAGGGATGGCAAGGTGTGTAGTATCTCCAGGCCTGCAGCGTGCTTATAGACACTGGTGGTCCTAAACAGGCATAGTGTATTGTGCTAAGTTAGGCAGCATTATAACTTAATTAAAAGGTTGCCTAAACATGCATAGTGTATTGTGCTAAGTTAGGCAGCATTATAACTTAGTTAAAAGGTTGCCTCAGTTAATGCTTATTCCCCTCATAAATTTTGTAGTTAGAAAGGTTGCAACACTTTTTATAATGTCTTAAACTTGGGTTCGGATCACATGTTCGTATTATTCTGTTCCTATTCTGTTTTATAAGCATCAATCAATTAATTTTCTATGGATCCTATTTATTGAATAGATGAATGTTCATGAAACAGGCTAGGAACAGAGTAATAAGAACAGGTCAGCAGCTGTTCCTCTTAAAATTACATATATGTTTCCTTTAGTTCTTCTATAGTACACCGAATAACATTGAGACCATATAAATATATCAATTAAATGCGTATTAATTGGTTGATAAAATAAGACTTTATTAATTTATGGGTGTATTCACAATTTAATAGAAAATTTTTAATAAACTATTTTTATTGAATTTTACCAATATAAAAATTCAACCTCAAACCTTTTAGATGCTTAAAACCTAGACATACGATCTAACTATATTTAAATTTTAACAAAAATATATTACAATAGAGTCATATTTTAAGAATATATTATATTAAATTATACATAACGTTATATTTTTAGCAAACTATTAATTTAGGACATGAATGGGATCATAAAGTTATAGAATTTTTTCATAAAAGTATATTTTATTAATTTATCAAAATTATTAATTATGTATATTAGTTTAACTAAGATTATCAAGTTTTATTATATAATAGATATTATTATTTTTGAAGTAAGAATTTATTAAACCATTAATTTATTTTGATTGAATCTTAAATATATTATAAATATATTAAATAAATATTAAATAGTAGAGATCCTTATGTACATTCATATTTAATTATTGTTTCATATTATTTTGATTAGTTTTAAATAGATTGATCATTTAATTAAAAAAAGCTATATAATTTATTAATCACTTTTCATCTATGTATAAATATTAGATAAGGTCAAATAGGAATAAATTGAAATGAATTAATAATTGGGATCATTGATCTCTTTAATTAAGAAATCCAAATCGTTAATGAAAATGTTGATCTATGACAATTGTAGTGTGTGTATATATATTGATTACATGAGTTTTTTTTTCACACACACACACACACACACACACACACACACAAACACACACACACACATATATAATATTAGTTTATATATATTGATTATGTGAGTTTTTATTTCATATTTTTGATAATAAAAAATTATATTATTACTAATATTTTTTATCCTTGATGGTATTAGTAAGTTAATATGTGAAGTTTAATAGAAGGGTAAAGTGAGAAAGGAGCCAATTGAATAAGTTGAATAATCAAGGGATGGAGAAATAAAAAGCAAAGTACCGATGCAATTTAAATTAAGAGCCAAAAACAAAGAGAAATTAAGCATATCATATTTAACCAAATGGTTATAATCTTTTTGTAACCTTATATTGATCATTTCAATGAATTAGAAGATCAATCAATATATGACCATTTTAATTTAAGGATAATAAAAAAAGTATTTTCATTATCTTGGAGAAAATTGTTATCTTTAAAGAAAACCTCTCAATCAAACTTTTAGGAACTTTTGAAATAATTTTGAATCAAATTTTCGTCAAAGAAACTTGTTTTGATCTTTAAAAGAACTTGGGAAGTTTTTGAAAAAGTTGTTATAAGAACTTTGATTGACCAATATCATTGTAGCACTATAATTGACTAATGTCTTTCAAAAATATGTACCATGTGATTGTGATTCCATTGTTCATGACTAATATACTAGAATAATAGACTAATATATAGAATAATTGATCAATGCCACTATTATTAGTTATTATAACAAATAATTTTTGTATTTATGTTATTTTGAGTATAAATAGACCGCATACGAATTTGAAAGGATTGTTGATATCCTAGAGAGTTTGTAAGAGCCTTAAAAGGGTAGGGAGTGCATGTTTGTACTATATGTACTTTGATGTTAATAAGGATATTAGTTTTGAATTTTGAACTTATTGAAATTAGGAAAATTGCTTAAGATGCACTTAGTTTGACCTTAAACAAGATTTGTAAAGTGTTATTCTTCACTCGTGGCAAAGCAGCACAATTTTAAGGGTTCTTCTTTACCTATGGAAAAAAAAGATTTTATATAGAGGGGGTGCTATTCATCTATTGAAGAAATAAGATAGTGAATTTCCAAGTTAAAATTAAAGAGTGGGTGTAAGCTAAGGATTATTTTTCCAAACCACTATAAATCAATTTTATCTCTTTTTCTTTACTCTTTTTTATTTTATTTATTTTGTGATTGTTTTATATGAAGTTTCTATAATCATTCATTAGAGTAAGCATTTCATTCATTAATCTTGAAATAGGAAAAAATGAAAAAACAAAATTCACTCCTTGCTTATGTGCCATTCAAAGACTAATAATTGACATCAAAGCTGGTCTTATTTATTGCATATAGATTTTAGTAAAATTTGAGTAAAATTTATTATGACACAATTTGATTCATATTGTAGCTAAGAGGGCAAGACATTAATATTGCATTATTTTTAATGAAAATGATTAATTATTTTAGAGAATAAGGATTAAAGTTTTTCTTATATTTGATGATTTAATTTATGGGAGAGTTTAGATAAAAGTGAGTGGAATAAAAATGACAATAATATCATTTCATTAAATAGTACAATAATGCATATTTTCTTTTCTGCAATAGATAAAAATGTGCTTTCTAAAGTTTCAATATATCACAATGATCATTGTAACATCCCGTTCTCATATTAAAGGTTAGAGCCTGGGAATATCATACATGAGAAATAACAAAGATTAGAAAAATGCATTTCATACTTATGCATAAAATAGCATCATGTACGTGACATTGATTATTGCACACATTACAATAGTTTGTACAAGCACTCATTTGACATTTTCAGGTATAAATGATCGATTTAATGTAATTATGATGTGGATAATTAATATTTTGCTCTGAAATTTTATTTGATGTATTAAATTATTGATTTATAATTTTTGGTGAAATTTAGGATATTTCTGGGTATTTTTTAGACTAGGAAAAATGTTAAGTTGCAATACTATTAATAAATAGTAGTAGAATTAATTGTCAAATGACAGTGAAATTTTTGATAAATGGCTATAGGATTTAATGACATATGTCATTGAAATTTGGAGACAATTTGCGTAGAAATTAGAATCAAATGGACTAGTTATTAAAGGAGGGACAAATGGAACCATGAGAAAGTGACATATGGCAAGTGATATGTGTCACTTGCCACACCACTTATACCTCACGATTCTTTATAAATGGGAGACCAACTCATTTGGACTTTCACTTGTTACTTTGCCACACCATCGTAAATGCTTCTCTTCTGATCTTCTTCATTGTTTTCTTTTCTTCTCCTCCATGATTTTGTTTCCCAACCTTCATCAATATTTGATTGTTGCCAAAATCCTTCACTTATTCCTTCAAGAATATGCTATCTCTTCTTTGTCACAAGAAAACCTAACCTATAATACCTTCATGATGATGTACGTGGGTTGCCTACAAAGCTAAGGTTGGTGTGATCTTGAAGAATTTGGAGTTAAATAAAGTAAGTTGGGTTTTAATCTTTATGGGCAGTGATAAATAAAGCTTTTTGATGTGTAATTTGAGAATAAAGATCATGATAGTATAGTTACATGTGTCGGGTGTGAATGAGGAAAAATTTGGGTGCATTCATGTCTTGCCTTGATGTGTATTATGATTTATTATTCATAAATTGAAGTGGAGATGATTTAGAGTTTGAATAAGTCCTAAATGGGGTTGAAAGAAATGCAGAAATTTGATTTATGAATGAATGTTATATGTTCAGTTTTTGGGTTAATGATCAAACATAGATCATGAATTGTTTTGTATGATATTGAGTTGAAATAGAAGTGGAAATGAAGAGGAAATAATGAGGACATGAGTTAGAAATGATAGATAAAAGAGATGAATTAGGATGAAAATGAAGTTAAAGATGTGCTGAAATATGGTAAATGGAGTGTTTTTACTGAACATACCTATGTATTTTGGCCGTCTATTGAATTGTAGGCATCCAAATGATTTTTTATTATATTAAACTAGATAAAAATTACTACAATTCTTATGAAGGACTAGAATTTGAAAATTTTCATTAAAAGTATTGAAATTTGTCTTGAAGTTAAGTTTCCGATTATGTCTCTGTTTCTAAATAGTATGTAGTAAATTATGTATAACTTTCAAAATACTAAACCAAATTTTATGAACTTAGGTTCCTTATAAACTTAAGACATGTAGGAACAATTTTTTAGAAGTAAGTATTTCCAAAAACCTCATTTTCCAGTTCATAATGGCCATACAACACTGACCTGAAAAATAGAGTTCGAAAAGTTGGGAATTTGGAAGCATTTGGCTGGGAAAGTTTCTGCTAACAAATCCCACATCCATGGGAAAATGGGAATTTCCCACATATGTGGGAATTGGTTAAACATAACATATGTTTTTTTTTAGGGATCGAAGTTACAATTGGTTAAGGACTTTCATATGAAGCTTCTAGGCTTGAATAAAGCTTGAAATGAGCTTAGTATGATGCTTAAACAAGTGATTAAATGAGTGATATAGGTAGGGTGATGATTGGGGATAGAACTTAAAGATGAATTGTTATGTATTAAGTGTTTAAATCTGAAATTTTGAGACAACATAGGAATGAAAGTGAACCTATAATGGCTAAGGTAATTCAATTAAGATGAATAATGAGTATTAAGTAAAGATGAATAATGAATTGGATGTTTTGTGATCTTTAATGCTTGAATAACCTTGAGGAATGATTGAATGATGAGCTTATAATAACTTTGTATAAATGAAGTGTTAACCTAAGTTTGATTTAGACTTATGTAAGCTTTGATGTATGAATGATCTTAAGATGTGAATTAGGGAAAGATACCTGGGATTGTCATTGAGCATGCATTGTACATAGTCCATATACACATTTTTGCATAAATGAATACTTAAGATTGTTCAATTATTAATGTGTGTGCAACATGTGCATTGCATAATATTGATGTGCAGGATAAAATGTCCGCATCTAGATGTTTCCAGATTTTGGAAGCAATTGCTAATCTGGAGCGTACTGTGAGTCGACCTAGATGGTCTCATTTTATTGTTTATTCTGATTTCAATTTCTGCATTGAATGACTATGGTTATGATTATTATGCAATGTGAATATAATTGATATGAATGTGATTTGCTTATGTTGACTGAACAATGAAGGTCCAAGACTTGATGCATAAATGTGATATCGAAGTGCTACCAGTATGTGAATGAGAAGAAATAAGTGTATTCTCAACTTAATTATTAAATGGCAGACCAAGGTTTGATTATGAATGTGAAAGTGATTGTGAATCTAAAATCATGTGACCGATTGAAAATATGTGAATTTGATGCATTCCATTACATGAATGCATGAAACATGAAGGCAGTTGTGATCATAGTAGCCATCGAAAAAGAGTTTAAAGCTTAGAATGTGAAAAAGAGCTTAAAGCTCAGATTGTGAAAAGAGCTTAAAGCTCAGAAAGTATATAAGAGCCAAAGGCTCACTATGTAAAATGAGCCTGATATCCCTAACGAATATGGGTCAGTTTTCAATGAGCTCAATTTCTACAGTAGATACAGGACAATTATAGGCACTCGGCGACGACAAAGTAACAAATTAAAAGTGAGTCTCATGTGCACTGCATATGCCTGATATGAACGATTATAATGGTTTGAATAATTTCTGAATATGATATCAATTGAATGTGAAATATGAAATGAATGACTAAGTGATATGTGGTGACAAATGATTTTTTTACGAAATGATGTGAATTATGAGATTATATGAATTGTATGTGTTAGGTGATCGAGTGAGCCATCGAGGATGGTTACTCATTGAGTTTGCAAAACTCACCCAAAATTTGTAATATTTTTCAGGCTCAGAAGAGTCACTCTAGTTAAACAAATTGGAGTATAGCCACTACCTTCAAGTAAGAGAAAGAGGTCGGGATCTGTTCGCGTCTGCATTAGTATTTTCTTATTTTTCTATGGAATTGAGTCTTCTACAATTATTGTAACACGTATTTTTTAATATTTCTATTTTGTAATAACTTTCCATAGTCGAAAGGTTTGTAAATGAAATTGATCTTGAGTGTATTAATAAAAAATGTGATTTTTATACAATTAAAGAAAAGAATGGGCTAAATTTGATTATTGATTTCTGCACATGCGAGTGAGTTTTTTTTGAAAAATTTATAATGAGTTTCGAATGTTGACTAATTGATTGTTCTAGCATGCCACCCTCGCCGGGTATGCACTCAGATATTACTCAGGATGTCGGGTATGTGTCTTCCAAGAGTGGGGTGCTACAGTTTGGTATCAGAGCCCAGATTTAGTATCTTACATGGGCCTTTTTTTCTGAAAGATGTGTCAAGTTACATGTGTTTTAGACGTGTCATAGCAGGCAATGGTGACTGATCCTTAGTCTGAGTTGCATTTACATGACTCACATGCATAAGCATTTGTTAAAAGCCTGAGCAAATAGAAATAGTGAGAAAAATGATGATCTGTCAAAATATGATAAAAATAGAAATTTGGGAATAATTAGAAATGAGAGATAGTATATGGTTAGGTATGAAAGATAAAGATCTAACACAATTTTATTGGTGGATGTATTATAGAATAGGACATCAATATTGTTCTGTGGTGGTATATCCTTGAATGTGAAGTAGATGTGAACACATTTTCGTAGATTGTTTGAGGAAAATAGAGATATAAGTCAAAATGACGAGACTTAAAGTGTACAAGCCAAGTTGAAAGAAAATAAAATATTCTATTAAAATTTTCTATGACCTTGAGAGGTTAAACTTGGACATGAAATGAATGTCAGATAAATGTGATAAGAGTTATGATTTAGCATAAGAATATCATTGTGATACTGAGATCAGAATTTCATGATGATTATGCCTCTATACTTCTGAATGGATTGAGGATCTACATATGGAAGATAAAATGAATGACAATAGGAAAGGAGATGGAAATGAGGAAGGATAAAATGGGAATGAAATAGACATAAACAACCTTTCATAAGACGAATGATGCATAGTAAGGAGAAAGTTAGAAATGCATATAAGATAGGATTTTATGTATGAATGAGATAAAGAAAAAGATGACGAATCAAATAAGAAGAGTTGATGCACTCAATATAGTGGATGACTCATTATGAAATGTGGTAGCATCAGAAAAGGTAAATTTTGGAAAATTTGGATTAGAATTGATGTTAGTGTATGTGTTATTGCAAGGAAGAAAGTGCAGGGCACGATGGTGGCCTAAAAAAAATTAGGTTTCTATCACGACCATGGCAGGGATACCCCGATTGTGGGTTGGAGTAAAGAGAGAAATATTGTCTAAGATCAATTTAAATCAAGTATCATTAGTGTATTATATATAAACTAGAGAATTGTCGGAAATAAATCTCAGGATAGAATGGAATGTCTTTGATGATACACACTTAAGTATATGTGACCATAATCATGTCTAATACTTCATCGAGATTTGGTAAGCAAAACATTATGACCTAGTAAGGACAATAGAAATTGGTTTTCTTGAGGTATTAAGAATGGCTAATAATACAATGATGATGATAGGGATTATATGAACAATATAGATGAATGTAGTATGAATTCTTGCTTGGAAGAAAAATTTCACTGAATTAAGTTAAATAAACCAGATAGCTTATTTTAAGAATGATTAATGAAGGAACAAATCAGAAATGAATATGCAATGAGTCAAAAGTGAATATTGGAGTCCCGTTTTCTAACTGAAACTTAGGCTTAAGAGGTAGAATATGCTATTGAGAGTGTATGCATTTTGTTTGATGTAAAGTATCCAACTTCATGAATGGATTTTTGGATTTGAGGTCACATTCTTGTTAGTGTGAGGAGAATATAGATCCACATTATATTCTCTACAAATATGTACAGGAGATACAACTTAGATCTGATGAATATGTTTCCATCATAAGAAGTTAAGATTGTAAATAAATTAAAATGAGTGAAGAAACTAGTATGAATGTACTGACATTAGAATAAGTCAATGAGAAATCATAAGAAATTGAAGGAATGGAGAAAATCATTCGAAAAAAGAAGTCAATTGGGAAACTGAAAATAACATGAAATTATATTACCTCATTGAGGAATTAGTTACTTAAGGAATTACAAGAACTAATTATGGACACATCGGGTTTTGGTTATATCTATTTAAGTTAACAAATGCCCTTGATAGTATTATGGTGTTGAAGATTAAAGCGATCTAAGCAAAATGGGATTAATTAGTGACTATCATCATAGAGGATATATTGAATGTATTCAAAAGGTTGAAAAGAATATTTTTGAATACTTGAGGTAAATCTTACATATCATGAAGGTAGAAATAATTAGATGCCTAGCTCAATAAGAGTGAATCTTAACATGATCGCATAAAATGTTGGGTTGTATAATATCTAACATAGCATATTGGGAGACCTAAAGAAAATTGAGGTGATAATGAAGTGAGAAATTCCAAGGCATATGTATAAGAGATTTGGAGTCCTCTAGAGCTAGCTATATATTGGATGCCACTAGAGATTATTAAGGAGTTTTTATTGATCTTAGGCCTTCAACAAAAATGTCTGAGGAAAAAAATGTTTAAATCGTATAAGTGATTAATGTAAAGAGATTTTTGAGGAATTATAAGACCGATGTTAACTATATCGTGTAGATTTGGATATTTTGAAGTATACAATGATATCTCATACTAGAGGTTCGAATGCAATTTAATGCAGCATAATAAAGTGATTTCTTATCCATTGAGACAATTTAAGTCTCATGAGTTGACTATTTGATACAAGATTTTGAATCTACTGTAATAGTGATTGCTTGAGTTCTTGGAGACATAATATGTACATTAAAACATTTTGGACATATATAAATGTACAGATCATTAAAGTTTGAGGCATTAAGAATTGAATAAAAGACAAAGACAATGGATAGAATTACTGAAAGATTATGATGGCATAAATTAGTATTATCCGGTAAAGATAGTGTTGTATTTGATACTTGAACATAAAATTCAATAACAGAATGGCATAAATTCAAATATTGAGGTTACCAAAACTACTGCAATAAAGAAAATAGAATGTCGAGTTGAATTTTAGGGCAAATGAAGTAGTATTGGCTTCATTAGAATTTAAGATCAGTTTCACATGAAAAGATTGACAAGGCCCAAAATGAGGATCCATAATTGTGAATCTTATTAAGGAATTGAAAATGAATATGAATTTCAAGTTTGGATTGGAAAATGATACTTGTGATTGAAATAAGAAGTATGTGCACCTGATAATAACGATTGAGCAAAGAGATTATTAGAGAAAGCATTAAGAAAATCCTATGCTATACATCCTAGTAGGAATATGACAAACTAGTACATAAATGCTAAGGATGTAGAAGCAAGTGACTGTATATATGAGTTGCCAACAGTCTTAACTGTTGGAGATATGCTTAAAGCTTATATTTTGGAGTTCGTAGAAACATGAGGTCAATGTATAGTTTTAATTTACTTTAAACATAACAATCGTTATCATAGTGATATCATTAGAATACCATATGTGACGTTATATGACAAAAAGAGTCGCCTGCCTTTATATTTGGATGAATAAGGTCTAAAATAGTTGAAGGCCAGAATTGATTAGAGATGTGTTAGAAATTAAGTGATTCAAGAAAGATGAATGAGTTAGGTGGATCAACACTAGACATATGGAATATAGTGAGATGGATATACGAGTTAAGTGTATTAACACTAAAGAGATGTGAATTATCAAGGAAAAGATGAAATGTCTCTGAGAGTATCACCTTGCCAAGATGTGCTTAGATTGAGAAAAAGGTGTGCAAAAAAGTTCATTAAAAAGGGTAAACTAAGTTCGAATTGTACTGGTCCATATGACATTATTGAGAGCATAGGACCATTGACTTATAAGTTGGTATTACCCACTAAGATGTATCAAAATCATACTGTGTTTCATATGGGTTTGTTTAGAAAATACATCGATATGATCTGACATAGGTGTTATTAACTAGGGAAGTAAAAATTTCGAGTAATCTGAGATATTAAGGAATTAGTTTTGACAGAGGGATATCGGAACAAGCAACTGAAAAAAATGAGTGATCCCATCAGTTGTAGTTAATCAGAAGGAATTATTCAAGTGATGTAGTTAAATGGGAAACGGAAGAACACATAAGGAGACAATATCCCCATTTATTCGAATAATCAGGTAAGAATTTCGAGGACGAAAATTTTTAAGGAGGAGAGGATTGTAACATCTCATTCCCATATTAAGGGTTAGAGCCAAGAATACCGTACATGAGAAATAATAAAGATTAGAAAAATGCATTTCATACTCATGCGTAAAATAGCATCATATACGTGACATTGATTATTACACACATTACAATAATTTGTGCATGCACTCCTTTGACATTTCTGGGCATAAATGATTGATTTAATGTAATTATGATGTGGATAGTGAAAAGTTTGTTCTAAAAATTTATTTAGTGTATTAAATTATTGATTTAGAATGTTTGGTGAAATTTAGGATATTTTTAAAATTTTTGCATATTTTTTAGACTAGGAAAAATGCCAAGTGGCAAGACTATTGATAAACGGTAGTAGAATTAACTGTCAAATGACAGTGAAAATTTTGATAAATGGCTATAGGATTTAATAACATATGTCATTGAAATTTGGGGACAATTAGAGTAGAAATTGGAATCAAATGGACTAGTTATTAAAGGAGGGACAAATGGAAGCATAAGAAAGTGACATGTGGCAAGTGAGATGTGTCACTTGCCATGTCACTTATACTCCACGATTCTTTCTAAATAAGGGAGCAACTCATTTTGACTTTCACTTGTTAGTTTTCCATACCATCGTAAATTCTTCTCTTCTCATCTTCTTCATTGTTTTCTTTTCTTCTCGTCCACAAATTTGTTTCACAACCTTCATCAATCTTGTGTCACTTGCCACATGTCACTTGTACTCCATGATTCTTTCTAAATGAGGGACCAACTCATTTGGACTTTCACTTGTTACTTTACCACACCATTGTAAATGGTTCTCTTCTCATCTTGTTCATTGTTTTCTTTTCTTCTCTTCCATAAATTTGTTTCACAACCTTCATCAATCTTTGATTTTTGCCAAAATCCTTCACTTGTTCCCTCAAGAATATGCTATCTCTTCTTTGTCATAAGAAAACCTAACCTACAATATCTCCATGATGATGTACGTGGGTTTCCTACAAAGCTAGGTTTGGTGTGATGTTGAAAGATTTGGAGTTAAATCAAGTAAGTTGGGTTTTAATCTTTGTGGGCAGTGTTAAATAAAGCATTTTGATGTGTAATTTGAGAATAATGATCATGATAGTATAGTAAAATGTGTTGGGTGTGAATGAGGAAAATTTTGGGTATATTCATGTCTTGCCTTGATGTGTACGATGATTTATGATTCATAAATTGATGTAGAGATGATTTAGAGTTTGAATGAGTCCTAAAATGGGGTCGAAAGAAGTGCAGAAATTTGATTTATAAATGAATGTCATATGTTATATTTTCGGATTAATGACCAAACATAGATCATGAATTGTTGTGTATGATATTAAGTTGAAATGGAAGTGGAAATGAAGAGGAAATAATGAGAACATGAGTTAGAAATGATAGACTTAGTAAAAGAGATGAATTAGGATGAAAATGAAGTTAAAGGTGTGCTGAAATATGGTAGATGGAGTGTTTTTACTGAACATGCTTTTGTATTTTGGCCGTATATTGAATTATAGACATCCCAATGAGATGATTTTTGATACTACAATTATTATAAAGTATGGAATTTGAAATTGGTCCTTAAGAGAACTGAAATTTGTTTTGAATTTGAGTTTCGGATTATGTCTTTGTTTCTAAATAGTATGCATTAAATTATGTATAACGTTCAGAATACCTAACAAAATTGTATAAAATTAGGTTCTTTAGAAACTTTAGACATGTAGGAACAATGTTTTAGAAGTAATTATTTCCAAAAAACCTAATTTTCTAGGTCATAATGATCATACAAAATTGATCTAAAAAATAGAGTTGGAAAAGCTGAGAATTTGGAAGGATTTGGCTAGGAAAGTTTTGGCCAACAAATCCCATGTCTGTAGGAAAATGGGAATTTCCCACGAGCATGGGAATTGGTTAAACATCACTTTTTTTTTTTGGATTGAAGTTGCAATTGGTTAGGGACTTTCATGTGATGCTTCTAGGCTTGAATGAAGCTTGAAATGAGCTAGTATGTTGCTTGAAAAAGTGATTAAATGAGTAATATAATTAGGGTGATGATTGGCATAGAACTTAAGGATGAATTGTTATTTATTGAGTGTTTAAATCTGAAATTTTGAGACGATATCGGAATGAAAGTGAACCTATGATGGCTAGGGTGATTCAATTAAGATGAATAATGAGTATTAAGTAACGATGAATGATGAATTGGACGTTTTGTCATCTTTAATGCTTGAATAACCTTAAGGAATGATTGAATGATGAACTTAGAATAAATTTGTACGAATGAAGTGTTAGCCTAAGTTTGATTTAGAATTATGTAAGCTTTGATGTATGAACGATCTTAAGATGTGAATTAGGGAAAGATACCCGGGATTGTCATTGAGCATGCAATGTACATAGTCCATATACACATTTGTGTATAAATGAATACTTAAGATTGTGCAATTTCTAATGAGTGTGCAATGTGTGTAATGCATAATATTGATGTTCAGGATAAAATGTCCACATCCAGACATTTCCAGATCTTGGAAGCAATTGCTAATCTGGAACGTACTGTGACTCGACCTAAATGGTCTTATTTCATTATTTATTATGATTTCAACTTCTGCATTGAATGACTATGGTTATGACTATTATTCAATGTGAATATAATTGATATGAATGTGATTTGCTTATGTTGATGCCGGACAATCAAGGTCTGAGACTTGATGCATAAATGTGATATCGAAGTGCTACTTGTATGTGAATGAGAAGAAATAAATGTATTCTTAACTTAATTGTTGAATGCCGGACTAAGGTCCTATGATGAATGTGAAAGTGATTGTGAATCTAAAATCATGTGACTGATTGAAAATATGTGAATGTGATGCATTCCATTGCATGAATACATGAAATATAAAGGTAGTTGTGACCGGAGTAGCCATTGAAAAAGAGCTTAAAGCTTAGAATGAGAAAAAGAGCTTAAAGCTCAGATTATGAAAAAGAGATTAAAGGTAAGAAAGTGTATAAGAGCCAAAGGCTCATTATGTAAAATGAGCCCAATATCCCCAAGGGATATGAGATAGTTATCAATAAGCCTGATATCTACAGTGGATATGGGACAGTTATAGGCACTTGTTCACAACAAAGTAACAAATTAAAAGTGAGTCTCATATGCACTACATATGCCTGATATGAATGACTATAATGGTTTGAATAATTTCTGAATATGATATCGGTTGACTGTGAAATGTGAAATGAATGATCAAGTGATATGCGGTAATAAATGATTTTTTTTAACGAAATGATGTTAATTATGTGATTATATGAATTGTATGTGTTATGTTATCGAGTGAGCCATCGAGGATGGTCACTCATTAAATTTACAAAACTCACTCAAATTTTGCAATATTTTTTAGGCTCAGAAGAGTCACTTTAGTTAGACAAATTGGAGTATAGCCACTGCATTCAAACTAATAATATTTGTGATGTTTTTGATGTATCACTATTACTATCTTTTTTTTTGACACTATCGTCACAAATGAGTAATGTTATTGCGAAAATATAGTTTTGTCACTAATCAAAAGATTTTAGTGGCAAGAATAGTGGTAACAAAAACCATAAGTAATTGTGACAACATTTTAAATATAGTCACTATTTCATCAGTGACAGAGCTATTTATGACGACAAACGACGACTTGAAAAAATCGTCACAAAAATGAATAGTGACTAAAATTCATGCTTTTAGTGACAACTTTTGCTTCCACTAAATGTCCATTTTCTTATAGTGACACCAATAAAAGCCCTCAAGTTAAGAGATTGTATATAAGGAGAAATTAGGGGATTGTGTGAGAAAGCAGAGTAAAGATGGCTTATCTAATAGAGATCTAAAACCCAAAGTTGAAAAGACATTTAAGTGCTATAATTATGAACAAACTACATATATCAAGAGGGATCATTCAAACTATAGATAGCATTGGAGACATATTTTTCATTTTCAGCTTGTATACTTAAAAACTTATGGATTCTAAATTTAAGATACTGACATCATATAACGCCAAACAAGGATTAGTTTGTATTATACACATAAGGAAACTTTGACACTCTCCAGCTAGAGGATAATAAAATTTACAAAATCATCAGAATAGGTTAAGTCAGGATAAAGATATTTGATGATATTATTAGAATGTTGTGTGGTGTCCAACATATATCATTTATTAGGAAGAACTATTACTTTGAGTACTTTAAATGCAGATATTTTTATCTATAAAATCGATAGGGATAATATTAATATGGTAAAGGGTGCATTGACTATGATGAAAGGACCGAGACTAATAGTGGTAAGCATAAAAAAAACTGATGGAGAGCATAGTTATAGGTGGATAGCTTACTACAAGAGATTCAGATGATGATAGTACCACATTATGACGTATATAATTAGATTTTCTTAGTGAGTGAGAAATGTTAAATTTCCATTAAAGGAGTTTGATCAAAGGATGTCAAACACTAAAAGTTAGATTTTTACAAGTTTTGCATACTAGACAAGCAGTCTAAAGAAAAATTCAAGATGGGTAAGCACAAAATTAAAGGAGTTCTAGAACTGTATGCATACTGATGTATGAAGTCCCACTAGAGAGTTATTGATAGGTAAATCTCTGTACTTTAAGACATTTATTAATGATTTTTCAAGAAAACTTTGGGTATACTTTCTAAAGAGTAAATATAAGGTTTTTACGCATTTTAAGGTATGGAAGTCCGAGGTGGAAAACTAAAAGGGTAGAAAATAAATACATGAGACTAGACATTAGTAATGAGTAAATAAACTCAATTTCGAAAATTATATGAGCATAAAACTTAGAGACACTATATAATTTAAAAAACATTATAATTGAATGGTGTTTTAGAGAGTATGAAGAAATCTATAACTAAAAGGGCCAGATATTTGAGGATAAATACAAAGCTACCAAAATATTTTTGGAAGAAAGCAATAAGCATAAGATGTTACCTTATCAACAAATTATCACGGACATTACTAGACAGGATAATGACCAATACTAATAGAAAAGAAAGAATAAGAAAGTCCAAATCTATACTAGTAAAAAAAAAAGGGTATGCATAGTAGAAGGGGAGTAATTATTATGAAACCTTTTCTTTGGTGGTTCATCATAGTTCCATCATAATATTACTGGTTTTAATATTAAGTTTGTATATGTAGTTGGAGAAAATGGACATGAAGAAAACTTTCCTTCCTAATGATTTAGAAGAGCAAATTTATATGAAGTAGTCTGAAGGTTTTAGTCAACCTAAAAAGGAGTATCTTATGTGTAAATTAAACAATTCACTTTAAGAGTTAAAGTAATCTCCATGGTAATGTTATAAAAGGTTTGATTTCTATATTAATTGAATTAGCTATAGGAGATTTAAGTATAATAGGACATATATCTTAGAAGTTATGATGATGGACTATTTATTTTTAGCTACTATATATAGATGGTACGTTAATTATTGCAAAGAATATATATGATCTGTAAGAACTAAAGACCTCGTTAAGAAATAAATTCGAGATAAAGGATTTGAATGCTATCAAGAAATTATAAGGAGTGTAGATTTGAAGAATAAAAGCTCTAGAAAACTATAGTTATCTCAATCTGCTTATTTTGAGAAGGTGCTTTACAAATTTGGAATAAGCAAGGCTAAACAGGTTGACACTCTATTGACAAATCATTTCAGGTTTTCCCTATATCAGTGCACAAAAACTAAGTATAAGTAGAAATAAATTATCCATCCAATTTTTATTAGATTGATTAAATTCTCAAATGCTCAGGAATTGTTATAAGTTTGTATATAAAAGTAGCTTTCACCCTTAAACACAAAGGTAAATGATGTCTAAGGTATCACTTGCTTTTGTTATTGGATGTTTAATATATGCAATAGCTTGTACTAGGTTAAAATTGACTTATGGCTTTAGTGAAATTAATAGTACATTTCAAAACTTGGAAGAAAATGTTAAGACAGTTAAATGGATATTTATGCACTTATAAAGAATGTTAAACCATGAGGTTGTGTTTAACAATTATTAAGGTGATCCTTCAGTTGCAGGATATGTGAATTCAAATTATGTAAGAGAATTGAATAGCAGGATGCCTATCACAGGGTATGTCTTTACTGTTACTAGAGGGCCAATGTTTTGAAAATCAATATTATAATCTATAGTTGCATTGTCAACAACTAAAATAGAATACACTCTAGTGTGAAATTTTTGAGGAGACATTATAAGTTATAAAGCTAATAAAATATCAATTAAGGTGGTGTTCAAATACATTGTGATAATTAAAGCCATTTATTTAGTAAAGAAAGTGTGTCATACAAGGACTAAGCATATAGATGTGGAATTTTTATAAGTTCAAAGGGTTGATTACAACTAGATAAATATTGTTAGAAAAGATTCATTCTTTAGAGAATGTACTTGGCATGTTAACAAAGTTAGTTACCACGGATGAGTTCCAAGTATTGCTTGAACTTGATTAATGTTTTAAGGTATTAAACATGGTTACAACCAAACCGTTACATAGTATATTCAGAAAGTTAGAGATTATTGTATATAACAAATATACACATGTATGCAATCTTAGACTTTCATAGTGGAATCTTGTACTTCTTAAAATCTTTGTAGATGAACATAGAATAAAATATGAGCATAGCTCAAGATGTGATTCTTTGTAATAGTTATAGGTGAAGGTAAGAGTTAAAGACATCGATGTGTTAATGTGGCAGAGGTATTTCCATGGACACAACCATGTCTTATGTGCATAAACAAAAAGATTCATGAATTAAGACATGGCTATGTCTCAAGCATGTCTATGTCTGTTAAAAAATATAATGATCTATATTAATCTGGGACAAATGTGTGTCAGAACCCACGTCATGTTCTAAAAAAGACAGTGAGATCCATAACTTAGGATACAATCGCATTTCAAGTCATATTTACGATAATCAATGTTATTTAAAAATATGTGTTTAGTAGATTTCAAATTTAGAAATATTTTAAGATTAAGAGCCATTTAAGATAAGTTGGGTTTAATAAGAGATTATTTGAGTAAAATTGCATCACATAGAGTTTGCATATAAATATATTTTTGTAAAGTTAATTTAATGTAACCATCATCATAATCTATTCAATTTGTTATTGACTCGCAAAGAAGTATGTAAAGTATATTTATCGAAATTTGTTAGAATTTTTAATATTTTTTATTTTTCATACTATTCTATTTTTTATTTTCTTATTACTATTATATTCTCCATGTAAATACTTCCTCAGCATTAGGAGATTTATTGAATTAGAAATAATGATTACCTTTTTCAGTTTATCATCAAAATGTGATTCGAAATCTAGTAACAAATCCATGTATCTATAATTCCAATATTAAATAATTAATAAAATATTCAACCAAAAGGTTTAATCAAATATAGACTAAATATTAATAAAAAATATAGACTTAACATTAAGTCAAACATTCATACAAAACTCAAACTTAAAATGTTCAAACTATGGAATAGTTCTTAATATAAAAGTGTCAAATTATTAAGAATTCCATATGCAATACATGAAAATATAACTAAAGCGACATAATCCAATCCAGCTTCCTTGTATCTGTAATCTTCATAAAAATTTCCCTATAAAGTGAAGAATCTTGTAAAGCTTTCATAGCTTTTCCATATTGCACAACTTCGATACACTATTCATCTAAGGAATTTAGACATTCTATACTTATGTTAGACTCTTAAGATCGATTCTCTATAGTGGATGATGTTTCATTTAGGTTTTTCTTAAGCAAATCACTCTTCCTTTTTGATTATTCACCAAGTATAAGTAAGACCTCTTCTACACTATTAGAATGTGTCTACGTTGCCTTCTTATTCTTAGGAGATTTCTTTCTCTTAGATGGAGAACCTATATCTTGATCTTCTTTTTCATTATATGAGTAATCTTTATCAACATCATCTCTATGTTCCTCTTCTGTACTATTCGATGGAGATTTAGTTGATGGATGTGCATGCACACTAGTTGCAATAGTATCTCCAAAAATATGACACAAGTTTGGAAATTCCGTACTTACCTTTTTTTTGAATCTGTGAGCCATTTTATGCTCCAATAGTGATGAAAAAAGATTATGAGAATAAATATTATATAATATGATATATTAATAAAGCAAAGACATATTTTACCTAAATAGATTTTCCTAACATTCATTTTTAGTATTAACTTTACCAGTAAAGAAGTTGTAACCGATTCCTGTTTCTTTGAGTAAGTTCTTGAAATTATTCAATCTAGCCATTAATCTATTATACTTATTCTTCAATTGAATATCAATATACTCCTTATTGAATTTTGTTTGAAGCCTTCCCTTAATATTCTTCCAACCAGATTTGGAAAAGGTAGGAGTCATTTGATTACCCTTCTTCACTTCTTCGACCATCAAGGAGATTAAATACATCTCTATGGTATCATTCCATACCCCATCTTTTTCATTTATTTTCGCACAATCATTGGAATCGTTCATATTGTTCAAACCTTCCATCCCTAAATGTAATCACTTATAAGTGACATCAATTACAACAATTTCTGCAAAGAATTAAATGCTAAACATGGTTCAAAATAAACATGAGACAGCCATATAAATTATAGACTGCATACAAGTGCATGTAAATGATAGAATAAAAATAAATGTGTAAATTTGATTATATAGCATAACAATAAAGGAGTAAAGCAAAATCACATTAGAGAGTCACCTAAATAAGAGAAACCCACTAGAGACTATAAACGATAAAGAAGATAAGATTAAGAGGGTATTTATTTTTGTCAACACTTTTGAACAAGTATTTGGTTTGAGAGGACCTCCTCTGCTTTGTTGTGTCTTATCTAGCTTTTCCCAAATTCTCTTCCTTAAATATTTTTTACTTTTTATAGATACATACGTACACAACTAGTAAATGGTGTTTTAGAGTGGAAAAACCTTATTGTTCATGTAGGAGACTGCATCAGTAAGACCTTATACTCTGTTGTTTAATGATTTACTTACTTTGTTTAGATACTAACTAAATGATTTACTTACTTTGTTTAGATATCAACTAACATTTCTTTTTTTGTCTACTTTGAACCCTTTTTTATTTATTTTCCTCCTTAAAATCCTCCGTGTTAGTTTGTTTGACTGTTGCAAGGAAAACCTCACCATTATACATTTTCCTTATTCTACTCTCTATATGAACTTTTAACCTCCTTTTCTTCCAACAAACACAAACAAATCTGTAACAGAATTCAGACAACTGAATTCCCAAATGAAAAGTACCATTCTTTTGAGCCTAAGCTAGGTGGTGGAGGGTGAGGAGGTGACCATTTCATCGTAGATGACCTCTTATTCTTCTACAATGAAGATGCCATCGTCACTAAAGCTAGTGGTGGAAATGGTTGTGATGCCTTTGAGTATAATGCCATAGACCCTTCCACTGTTACTGTTATGGATAGCTGCAATTCCTCCATATTCTTACAATAAATATGAAAACACACATAAGTAATAGATACATGGAGAAATCACAGAAATATAATAAGTGAATAACAGAAATATGCTACAGTAATATGTGCATGGGTATTGTAGCATAATTAAAACTAAAACATTTAATTCACTTGTTATTGTCTTCTATCAAGATAAAGATCATTAGAAGAGAAGGCGATGAATGCAAGTAATAGTGTTGATTTTAGGGAGTCCACTTTGAACATGGAACATACTTATGGGCCTTAACACCATACTTTAACTCAAAATCTTAAGGCATTAGGTTTATGGGTCCTTTCAACTTATATGTCCCTCACTAATTCCATCTCTTTATAGTATAGGATTCTTCCTCACATTTGACCTCCCAATAATCTCCCCCTTAAGTGTGAACTTTCATATTAGGCTTGGACTTGCCTTTGAGCAAAAGCCTTTTTCTTAGTAGCTCGATTATATGGTGTCACCAAGACCCCTTCTACTCCACTAGTCTGGGCCTACTAGGAATCTCCTTGCTCTTCTTCATAGGTAGGCAACCACGAGACCTGACTACCGTCTCCATACTTATACCTTACTAAACCATCAGCTTTAACACCACTTGTTGGTTCTAGGGATAACATGTTGGATTGAAAACAAAAGCATGTAAGATTTGGTTAAATGATAGATTTCAAAAATTTTTTGAAATCAAAACGCAGTAGAAATAACATAACCAAATCAACATGTTTCAGCTATACATGATATAGTGTAACCCCCCATTACCCTAGAGTACGTACCGAAACACCCGTGGGTCATTCCGACACATAACCTAAGATAATAGAGTGCTACGTGAAACAACTATCGAACTCCACATGGC
>JANIIA010000008.1:25235577-25262494 GCA_027478495.1 Erythroxylum alaternifolium
CAAGATAAACCCTATCTTGGAATGATTATCCCTATCCGCGAAGATCTCCTCTATCTTCAGATGATCCTTCCAGATAACCTTTATCTCTTAAGGCTGATGCTCATCCACTGTGATCTTATCCGCCACGTCATCCTGTGCCACATCATCCACAGTTGCCACGTCACTGCTGATGTGTTCACTAAGGCCTATCCGCACAAAAGTCCATCAATGCACGTCCATGGACAAATCCATCTTCCATGATCCAGCTCTCTTCATGGTGCAGTCTCGTCGCTCCATGACTAAGTATAAGTCATAAACCGAGTTAATATAAAACCTCGCACGTTTTACATACCTCCGACCTGCCTCGCCGAAGTCAAGTGCCTTCACGCACTCTCGGATCTCGTATGACTTCGCCTTGTTTCCTCGTCAACACGTCTTCCTTGTGCCGACCTGCGTGCCAAGCATTGGCCAAGGCTCGCCAACACTCGCACAAACCCACATTCTGGACTTAGGGGTCTAACACCTATCATCACGGAAAACTCAGTAACGCTCATTCGCATCTCTCAAATAACATCTTAAATTGAACGGTGTTCAGTAGGTTCCAACTCAAGTGGTTCTTTTCCAAAAAGAAAATGAAGCCGAACTCTGATGTGAGCTGCATGTATATGGGCTCCACTATCTCAAAAAAACATGACCACGCTCCATCACTAACGAATTCCTAAACTTATTGCGCCAAGCCCACTCTGTCCAATTCTTCCCAATTTATACATCTACTGGTCCTAAATGTCTTCTCTTTCAATCTTTGAAATTGGGTTTCACAAGCTCTAACGTTGAACTGAAGCATCTCATGACGTATAGGTAGGTAGAGGTGGAGCGACTTCTCCAGCTAATGGAAATTAGGCCCCAACTTGGTTTTCGGAAGACCCTTCGCCTCTCTACCACTTACGTGTTTTTTTTCCTCTGATCTACTACAGCGCTTATGTTCTCCTTGTCGTTGAGCCTAAAAAGAAACAAAGTGTGAGAAAGTAGGTAAAAATATAAATACTCAATAGCAATCTTCCCCACATTTGACTTATGCAATCACTATTAATTATGCAATTACGATACAAAAATAAAACATAGGTGATGAAGAACACAATTATGAATAAAATGAAATAACAATGAAACATGCAATAACAAACTAAAATGAGGTTAAATGAATAATTATTAATTATGATTCCTAGAATGTAAAATGAAAATGAATCTGTATGAATACTAAATGAACAATTAAGACCTAAATTATGCAAAACAAGAAAGGGGATAAAATTAAATAAATAAGGAACAATCTAATTGAAAGAAAAACAACAATTTATGCACAAACTAATAAAGCACAAAACACGTAATATAGTGAGCATGAAAAAAATCCCAAAGTTAATTTTACCAAATCATAATGCAATATGACATTTAAATCCAATAATACGTAAAGGAAAGCATGAAATCCAACTTGAAATAACAAAACAAGAAGGAAATAGGATCTTAGTAAAAGATGAAAACCTAGCTCTAACATCAATTGGAAGAAGATTCAAACCAAGACATAAAAATATTTGAAATTCAAAAAGAAATTGATGAAAATGCATAAAAATAGGAAGGGTGGTCAAAGATGGCATGAAACACCCCGGCTAGGTCATAGACAAGGTCTCATAAGGGAAAGGAGAGTGAAAAAATGAAGTGGGGTAAGAAATAAAAGGGGTAGTTGTAGGTTTTTTAAGAATCAAAGAGACACATGGTTTATGGACACAGTTGTGTCCAAAACCGTGTATGTCTTTAGGAGTGTGTTAGGATGGACACTAGCATGTCTATGTGATACATTCAAAATAGCTATAAGACACAAGATGTCCAATTAGCATGCAGTCACTAGTCTTGTTGAGAAAATTTGAAAATTTACAAGAGCAAACACAGGCATGTCTAGTGACCTTATAAGTCAATGGGCCCCTGTAAAACATAAAACAACACAAAAGGATAGACACAGGTACGGACATGGGCATGTCCAATGATTTTGTGCACCTTTAAATTCTTAAAAACTATAAAAAAATTTTGATCAATTAAATAAAAATAAAAGAATCCATTTAACAAAAAATTGTCCTTATTCTTGTGCTACCTCCCAAGTAACACTTGGTTACCGTACTTAGTCAGACGTGCCTAAGCATAATTAAGTTGGCCTATGGAGATTAAACTACTTCTTCCTCTCTATGGCCTAAAAGTAGGCTACTTACTATATATTTATAGGGTTATTCCAATCTTCCTCCTCACCTTTAAACAAGACACAACTCTAACAAATCTTTAGAAACAAAATCCTGCACAATATTTAAAACAACAAAATCAATTGTATCCATAAAATAACAAGCTTCATTATGCTCAAGTGAAGGACTTATGACATCATATAGTTTAAGTTAACCTCTTCTTCCCAAACTTTAAGCACTAATTTGCCATCGCTAACATCAATAATGGCTCTAGAAGTGGCTAAAAAGGGTCAACCTTGAATTCTATATCCTCATTTATATTTAAGATCATAAAATCAATTGGGAAAATAAATTTATTCTCTTTATCAATTACATCCTTAATATTACCCTTAGGATAATTAAACGATTTATTTGCTAATTTAATGCTCATCCTAGTAGGTTTTGGTTCCCTTAATCCTAGTTTCTTAAATAATTTATAGGGCATTAAGTTAATACTAGCCCCTAAATCAGCTAAAGTTTTTTTGCAAACAAACTACCGATTAAACAAGAGATAATAAAACTCCCTAAGTCTTTAAGCTTCTTAGGTGGCTTATTTTATAAAGGTTTTTTGCAATCCACGTGCTCAAGTTTTGTCATGGCCTTCACTGCTTGATATTCTTAACCTCTATACCCTAATTTGCACACCTTGCATTGCATCATTTGGAAAATTTAAGAATTCATTATTAATCCATCTATCTCTTTACTTAAAGCTTCAACTTAGCCTGCCAATACTATAACTACATCTACATCATAAACTTTAATTATCTTTCTAGGTTTTGTTTGAGAAGAGTGCCACTGATATTTGTTTATTGCCATGTTCTCAATGAGATACCGAGCTGCTTCTGGTGTTCTATTATTCAAAGTACCCCCATTTTTTAAATCAATAATTTTCCTAGTTGTTTGATTGATCCTTTTGTAGAAAGTCTGAATTTGCATCCATGGTGGTAAACCATGATGTAGGCACTTCTTAGCATTTTTTTAAATCTCTCCCACATATCATATAAAGTCTTTGAATCAATCTAAGCATAAAAAGATATGTCATTCCTTAGTTTGGCAGTCTTAATTAGTGAAAAGTACTTCAACTTTAATTTTTCTATCATCTGGTTTCATGTGGTCATAGATCCCCTAAATGGAGAATTCAACCATTGTTATGCCCTGTTCCTCAGTGAGAATGGAAATAATCTCAATCTTATTACGTCATCAATGGCACCATTAATCTTAAAGGTGTCATAAATCTCCAAAAAAATTAGTTATGTGAGCAATGGGGTCCTCATCACACAACCCATCAAACTAGACATACTATTGTACCATATATGATATTCAGTTTAATATTAAAGTTGTTAACAGTAATAGTTAGCCTTATAATGATGGTTAAGTCTAGTTTAGCGTAATTAAACATTATCCTTAGTTATTTTACTATGATTTTGGATCCTTTGGTCTTAATCTAATGTTCAAACTCCTGAATCTATTGATTTAACTCTACCTCTTTAAGTTAGGTCCCTCGAAGAGAATCTTTTAAATTTCTGGATCTTTTTCCACCAAGTTAGATGGATTTTCTCGGGTTATAAACTAACACAAAGACTTAAAGAAGTGATAAACCACAAGTGTTATCAAAATAACTTAATAAGTTATAAACAATAAATAAAAAACTAAAAAGAGTGATAATTATTAGACTAATAAAAATTGGATTTTCCTAATAGTATTATCTCTAGTAACAATTCCACAAACTTGATACACAAGTTCCCTACTCTATAGATCTTCAAAGACAAGTGCACCTATCAAACTATAGTACAATGATAGTAAGTATCGAGTGGTGTTCCCATAAGGACTATAAGTACTAGTAGTTACCTCTTTTATATTATCTAACTGGCAAAATAAAGTGATGGTTTATTTAAAACAGTAAAGCTAAATTAAGGTTCAACATCACACAAAGATTAACCAACTCAAATAAACAGTATCTAGGTAATGAATCCCCTTAAGATTTCTTAAACTCTTGTACTTTATCATGCAATTTAATTAAAGATCAATGGCTCATGGAAATTCCTATTTTATTTTAATATCTTTCTTAAGATTAAAAACACCTAATCCTAGTTTGAATAACTAAAATTTCTTTCTAGTTAAAATCTCCAAGATTGCTTTAACTAATTTATAGACTTCACTATTGGGTTTGACCTTAATTTGGTAGATTTATGTCAACATATCTTTAGGTTTGCATGTAAATCCTTTCAATTATGCTAGATCTATTTATACAATAGATATCTCAATCTCCAGTGCATGAAATCATAATTGAAATAGCACCCAAAAATATCAATTCAAGATATAATCAAAACAAACAATTTAATTTAATGAATAAAAATCAAATTTTAATTGAATAAAGAATCAATTCACAAAATCCATCCCAAGGTTCATCTCATTTGGGCACTAAACAAATTTAGTTCATAAAAATTGAAACATTTTAAAGAATTAGAAGAAGAATTAAAAATAAGAGAATTCATTATATATCCCTCTCTCTAATAAAATCCACTAAAACTTTGATGGAAATATGTTCTCTATTTGGATCTTAAAGTCAATCTTTGCTTCTCTGTCACTTTAAAGTTCAAATTGTGTTTAAAATGCGAAATTATTTAGTTCCCTTCTTATTTTCCTTTTATACTTCAAAATTAAGGTTTCTTCGCTGGACATGGTTACCCATACAGTCATATATAGTGATCATATCCCCTAATATCACTTCAAAACTCAATAATCACATAGAAACACAGCTATATCAATTTACACAGTCTATAAACACGATTGTGTCCATTACCACATGGGCATGTCTAACCTTAACACCAATGGAACAATGTCAAACCTATATATGGTTATAGGGACTTACAAGGTCTCCTACATGACCATGTTTAAGTCTTATACAAGTGTCTCCTTCACCAACACGAACGTAGCCTTAAAAATAGGTTCAATTCTTTAATTTTCTAACTCAACTCCTCTGAATTCTTATCCTTTCAATCCATAAAGGCAATTATGACCTAAAAAATATTATAAACAAATTACGTACCAAAAACAACGAAAACTTTCAAATAAAAAACAAAATAAACAAAATATAGGATTAAAAATATAGTCTATTAAGCTTTTGTTACTCGCTATCTCATACAGTATAGAAGACTCCTCATCTAAATTTCATCTTCTATAAGGTCATTTAGCAAAAGTGTCTAGATCACCAAACAGAACTCCTTTATAAATGTGATTATGTCTTTACTAGGCGATCCACCAAATGTCCAGAGCAATTACAGTTATATCTACTTCAGCTCATAGTTCCTCGTTCCTTGACTTAATATAATATATAAGGGACTTACACTAATAATAGGAAATTAGAAGTCCTCCAAACATATCCTTTGTGCTTGTTGCTCTGTATCCACAACAATACCATCTTAATTTGCATCCATCTTTTTACTCTTTTTCTCACTCAATTTTGTTTACATGTTTGTCCAATTTTAGGATCAAATCGAGGTAGGATATCGAAGTTGTCACTTTTGGGTCTCTTATCTTGCATCAACTACCTGAAACAAATGAAAGGAATCAAAAGTAAAAGAAAAATAAAATAAAAATAATACTACAATTAACAAAAATAGAAAAACTAAGTTTCTCGACAATAACACCAAAACATTTGATCAATATAAATTTGCAAGCACACAGGGAATTGTAACAAGTAATTAAATCTGAAGTCATTTCAGAGTATCGATTCCACAACGAATTGTCATTATAATTATTAACCCTAGTTAAATAATAAAACTAAATAAATAAGATATTATGAAAGATAATGAATTCATTAAGCTAACAAAATAATGTAATTGAAAATTTAAGAGAAATCAAGAATGCAAACCTTAGGCTTCGGGGTTCACTTATAGGGAATATAATTATCATACAAGTTTAATTATTTAGGTTGAAATAACAATTAACCTAATGCATTTATACCTTCTCTCAAAGCACATAAGTATATCTAATTAGGCAACTACTCACTCTTGATGTGCAGTTCAACCTAATCAAATTCATTAAGCATAATTAATCTATTTGGATATCACTAAAGTCTAGGATACTATCATTATTTAACGCTAAAGAGTGTATTCTCATAGTGCATATATCCTATTTCACCTCTCATTCCTTCATACAATCCTTATGATTGAATCTATAATGGTCAGGTATAGAGTCAAAAATTAAAAATAAAGAGAAAAAATTCAAATAATTAAATATTATATAGATAGTTAGAAGATATAAACAAGTTACATCTTTAACTCTAACTAGAGTTTCTAACTACTATAAATAGTGAAAATAAAACACAAATAAATAATTCTCAATGTAAAGGAAAGAGTATAAGAAAGCATGAAGAGAAGTTGTCACGGCTCCTCCCAACTTTCCTCCAATGATAAAAAAGAACAAAAACTATAAAAACAAAGCCCGGTGGCTATTAAAACCTTGCCAAAAGTCCCCTAAGTAAAACCTAAGGTAAAAAGGTTATATTTAACCCTAACATTTTCACCTTAATTCAATTTGAACCTAAATATTTCAAGATGTTCAAAAAGACTCCCAACATTTTAAAAATGTTCAATTTAAACCCCAACTTAACAGCCTTGTCAACTCCTTAAAAAAATCCATTATAACATATTATACTATTTATTCATGGGAACCATTGCCAAATATACATCCTAGATGATATATGATGTAACATCCCGTTTCTATATTAAGGATTAGAACCTTAAATTTCTGTAAATGAGCAATAGCAATGGGAGAGTAGAATAATGCATTTCATGTTCATGCATAATATAAAATTCATACACGTGAACTTGATTATTGCACACATTACAATAATTTGTTCATGCACTCATTTGACATTTCTGGGTATAAATTATGTTTTAATGTGATTATAATGTGAATTATGGATTATGTATCTTGAAAATTGAGTTGGTGTGTATAATTAGTGATTTAGAATTTTTAGTAAAATTTGAGAATTTTCTAGAATTTTGGATATTTATGGACTAGGAAAAATGCCAAGTAGCAGGACAATTAATAAATGGTAGTAGAAATAAGTGACGAGTGACCAAAAATTTATATATGATATTGGGATTTAATGACAAATGTCATGAAAAATTAGGAGTCAATTAGATTAGAATTGGAGGACAAATGGACTAGATATTATAAGAGACCAAATGAGAACCATGAGGTGTTGACATGTGGCAAGTGACAAGTGACACTTGCCATGCCACACATCTCACTCTCATAATTATCAATTATAAGACCAATGTCCCTTTGTTTTCTTCACTTTGCTAAACACTCTCCTTTCTTCTCTTCTTCTTCGTATTTTCTTCCTTCTTCATCTCCATATCACGGCACTCTCTTCTCCAAGCATCAAAGTTGAACCTTGCTTTCTTCCATCACTAGCTACTTCAAAGTTCTTGCTATCTTTTCTTCTTGATAAAAACCCACCTATTCTACCTTGGCAAGATGATAATCGTATAAAGATGGAAAGCTAGGGTTAAGTGTGGTTTGAAGACATTGAAAATAAACAAGTAAGTATAAATCATTACTATTTATGTCTTATTAAATGAAACAAGTTTTAATGATAGTGAGAGGCTTAATGTTCATAAAATGGTGATGTATATAAATGTAAATCATGAATGAATAAATAAGCTTATAAACGTCTTGTTTTTGTGTTTAAGATGATTAACCTGTCATAAGTTGTTGTAGAGATGAGTTTGAAATTGAAAGAGCATTAAAATGGTATAAAAAGAAGTGCAGAAAATTGATTTGTAAATGGATGTTCATGTTTTGTTTCTGGATATATATAAAGTGTATATCTTTGGTTGCTTTAGAGATGAACTAAAATGAGTTTAGAGTTAAAGAATGGGAGTAATGTGGTGTCTTGAAATGAGGTAAATTATAATAATAAGTTAGAAATGAAATAAAGGTGAAAATGAAGTTGAATATGTGCAGAAAATTGATGATGAATGTGTATAAGGATATGTTCTATTTTTGGTGTTATGATCAATCATGGATTTTAATTTGTGTGTGGATGATATTGAACTGAAATGGAGTTAATAATGATATGGAAATGATGAGTAATTGAGCTAGAAATGATAGACTAAGCAAAAGAGGTGAACTAGGACGAAAATGAAGTTAAATGTGTGTTGGAATTTGTAGATGGAGTGTTTTTATTGAACATGCTTCTGTATTTTGGCCATATATTGATTTGTAGATATCTAAATGGTATTATTTTTAATTTTGATTAAAATAGAGACATATTGCTACAATTTTCATGAAGAAATGAAATTTGAATTCTATCCTTAAGGGTCTTGAAATTTGGCTTGAACTTGAGAACTGCGAGTCATTATGGTATGAGAACAGTCTGTAGTATTTTAGATATAACTTGCAGAATACTAAACCAAACTGTATGAATTTTATTTCATTAGAAACTTAAGACATATAGGAATATTTTTTTTAGAATAAGGTGTTGCCTAAATACCTCATTTTCTGTGTAAACTGATCTAAAAATAGAGTTGGAAAAGCTGGAATATGGGAATTGGCTAAACATCCAATATGCTTCTTTTATTTATGGATACAACACCAAATGATTAGGCACTTCGCTATGATACTTGTAGGCTTGAATTGAACCTAGAATGATGCTTGAATAAGTGACACATTTAGGTTGATGATTTAGGTTATAATGTAAGAATGGATTGTTAAATATTAAGTGTTCAAATATGGAATTTTGAGATGTTATGGGAGAAGGTGAACCTATGATGGCTAATGTGATTCCATTAAGATGAATGATGAGTATTAAGTAAAGATAAATGATAAATGGGATATTTTGTGATCTTAGGAAGCTAAAGTAACCCTAGTGAATGATTGAATTATGATATTAGAATAACCAAGTTCTTTGAGGTATGAACCTAATTGTAAGCTTGGCATACACAAACGATGCTGTTATGATCAAGTGATGTGAATTAAGGATAAAAACTCAGAATAGTCAATTTGAACATGCATTATACATTACACATATACGTATGTGTATAATTGAATGTTTATGTGATTGTGCAATTAATAATGTGTGTATAATATATGTATTGCATGATGTTGATATATAGGATAGAACGTCCGCATCTAGACGTTTCCAGATTATAGAAGCAAATGCTAATCTGGAGTGTACTGTGAGTCGACCTAGATGGTCTCACTTTCATTGTTTGTTCTGTTTTAAAAATTTTGTACTGAATTATGTGATGTGAATGTGTTGATTTCGAACAATAAATGTCTGAGGAGTTTGATGCATGTAAAAAAGTCATTTAAAGTGCTTCTTGAATGTGAATTTCACTAAATAAGTGATTCTCAACTTAAATATTGAATGTCGGACGAAGTTCTGATGATAAATGTGAATGAGAATGTGAACGTGAATTTGAAAGTATAAAATTGAGCATAATTGATTGACTAAATGCATGGGATGCATTTCATTATGACAATATAAAGGCTGTTGTGACCAAAGTAGCCACTGAAAAAGAGCTTAAAGCTCAGAAATTGAAAAAAAACTTAAAGCTTAGAATGTGATAAGAGTCTCTGGCTCACTAAAATGAGCTTTGTATCTCCAACAGATAAGGGGCAATTATTAATGATTCCGGTATCCAAAATGGATAATGGACAGTTACAGGCACTTAGTCACAACAATAACAATTGAAAGGAAGTCTCATGAGCATTGCATATGCATTTGATATATATGATTTAAATGATTGAAATAAATAGTTTGAATGATTTCTGATGTGAAATAGGAATTAAGTGACTACGAAGTATATGTGATTCAATATGTTGATTAGTGAAATGTTGTGAATTACGTGATTATGTGAATTGATGTGTTATGTGATTGAGTGAGCCATTGAGGATGGTTCACTCACTGAGTTCGCAAAACTCACCCCAAAATTTGCAACATATTTTTCAGGCTCATAGAAGACACCCAGTTGACCAACTAGAGTCTGTCTACTGCATTTGAATAAGAGATAGAGATCGAGATCAGTTGGCATATGCATGTATTTGTTGTAAATTTAATATTAAATATTATATTCAGCAAGCTTCATTTATTGTATAAATGAATTATGTTTGTAACAACAGTTATGATCAATTACATTTTGTATTTATAATGGACTCAAAAGATTATTGAAATTTCGACAATGTGTTTAATGTTTGATCAAGTGCGAGTTTGTAATGATAATTGTAATTAGTGATGTTTTTAAATACAATGGGCCGAAACAATTATGAGTTTTTCTAAAATTACTTGTGCTACATGAAAAAATTTTAATAGTTATGATTGATTGTCTGTCCTAGTACACCACCCTTGTAGAGTGTATTCTTGAATATCATCAATGTGTTAGGGAATATTCCCTATGGGAGTGGGGTGCTACATATGGGGCCTAAAAAATCAACCCCACCTACCAAAAAACATTGCCCTTGGGAAAGCCCTTATAATATTTTAAACCTTAACATAATCATTTTTAACCAAAGTGATTGTTGTTTCTTCTCTCCACTACAATTCCTCTTTCTGTCTCTGTGTTTCATTTTTTATATAGATAATCAATGAGTAGAGTTCCAACTGGATTCTGTATAAAATTAAATCTTCTTAAATAAAATGGACCATATAATAAGAAATTCGTACTAATATCATCTCTTTCTTCCTCTTTAACATCATCATCATTTCTTGAAACTATATTCGATTCCGATTATGATTTTGATTCCACAACTCTCCTAAGCCCTCTTCCATTTCCTACCTGAAATCTAGAATCCCAATAACATGGTGAGTCTTATTTACTCTTCTCTTAAATGAGATCATACTGGTCTAACTCTTCTCTGAAAGGAGTTAAAGGGGGTCTTTTCTTATAAGGATACACATGAAGTTTAGAGGGTTTCATTAAGATATCAGCTCATTCAATTTCAGCAATTACATTCTTTAATTTGTTTAAAAATGATATGGATTTAAGACTTAATTCCTATAATTATGGTATTATCATTCATATATTGGCTTAGTCTAAGAAGTTCACATAGATTATAAAATTCTTATTTGTTTAGTTAGTTAAAGATTGCTTACCTTAAGAGGATATGTTTCAAACTCTAGTTTCTTATTATGAAAATTATAACTAGGACACAATTGTCATTTAGGCAACATTTTTTTCTTTTTGCAGTGGGGTTAGATTTTTAACTCTGTTTGCCATCTAGGATATACATTTGGAAATGGGTCCTATAAATAAATAAAAAATGCTATAGTGGATATTTTTAATAGGAATTTGATGGAGTTGTTAATTTGAAGTTCATAATTAAACATTTTCAAAATTTTGGAGTTTTCTAAAACATTTAGAAATGTTTTAGTTTAAGTTAAATTTTGGTGAAAATATTAAGGTCCAATTTGACTCTTTTTCCTAAAACCTAATATAGGTATTTATAGTTAAGGTTATAAAAAGTATAGCCTAGGTTACTTAAACTTGAGAATTGAAATATCTTCATAAGTTATGCATGAGAAGTAGTGTCAACTTAGTATCAATGCCAACGTTGATCTTATTCGGCCTTAGACTAGTGCTTGACACCAAGTTATAACTAACATTAGTTTTATAATGTTTCTTTCTTTATAAAATAGAGTTGACTTTGGTGCTAGTTTAGGATCAACCTTAGTGCTAGTCTAGTTATGTTTCTCAACTTCTTAAACCTTTATAAAGGCAGGCACCTGTCTCCATAAATGTCTGGCACCTATTATGCCTTATTTTACCAAAATCTTTATTTTTTTGACATCTTCAAGTTAGAATTAAATTTCCATGTCTTCTACAAATTTTTTGTTCATATTATTATCTTCCGAATGACTTTAAAATCTCCTCAATTGGACAACAATATAGAAAGTTACACTTAATTTTGTATTTCCTCCTCATCCTCCCAAACTCCATTAATCTTGAGAGTATCATAAATTTCAAAAAAAGCTGGTAATATGTGCATTTGGATCCTCATCTGATAAGCCATCAATTATATAAGTTGTTGAACCATCTAAATCATGTTAAGTTTAATCTCAATTGCCACTTTCTATAGACCTTCAAGAAAAGCGTGAAAAAAAAGGCTTGAATGAAAATTAATGGCCTCTTCTCTTGGCTTAGTAATTTTAGATAATTTCCTTATAAGCAATAGTCTAGTATAATTTCTTGTAGTGTGTTCTCCCATTATCCTGCCATTATGTTTGGTAGTTGTAACTCATAACTTCTAAGTTTCTTTTCCTTAATTTTCAAAGTAAAGTCCTTCAATTTCTACATTTGTATCAAGTAGTACTCTGAAATTGCTCCTATTTACAAACAAAAGTACCCAAATCCTAAAATTTAGATAGCAAACATAAGATAAAGAAAGAAAGCTCTAAAAAATAAATTCAAAAAGAAAAAATAATAGATTTATAAAATTAAAGTGTTCCTAAGAAGAAAGGGCACTAATTATTCTTATAGTATAGTTTAGTAAATATGAGAATTGTTCTCGTGAAGACTAAAAATACTAGTATAAAGGGAGTGACTAACTCAAGTGAAATTACTAATCAAAAATAGCAAATCAAAGTAATAAAAGACTAAAGTAACTAACTAACTGATAAGATCTAGATGTAGAATCCCCTTGAACCTATTTATGCTTAGATTTATTTTGATTCAATTATTAACCTTAGTTTCTTAGACTAGTAGAAATTCCAAATTTATAATCATACTGTTTCTTAAGAAATACAACTTATGTCCTTTAGTTCATTGATTGAAATCTCTTTAAGAATGTACATTATTCTATAAATTTCATTATTAGGTCTCACTCGAAAGATTTATAAGGTCCTATTTCGAGGATTCTATAAAAATCTTTTTATTCATGCCACAATATATTCATATATATATAATTTCTTAATCATTATCTGAAATTGAATTAAGACGCTAGTAAATCTTAATTCAAATACAAATAATAATTATGAATAATTCATAAGAAAATATAGGTCTTTCTTTAAATCAAAGAATCAATCCAAACACATAGGTTTAAGATTCATCCCATATAGTTCTATCACAATTTAATTCATAATAATAGTTAAGAAAGAATACAAAACAAAAGAACTTATTCTCATGGATCTTGAATCTTGAAGTCTTCATAAATCTTGGTGAAATTTTCTTCTTTTCTTTTCAAAGTTGCTTTGTTATTGTTTAGAAATGCTCTAATTCGCATCTCTAATGATATGTTGTTGTCTAATCTTCTGCCTTCATGTCTGTCTGATTAATATCTGAAACCTTATAATTTTGAAATAACTCGATGAATTCAGGTCCAACATATGACAGACTCATGTTCCTCACCCTATAAGAAAACTCTCAATTTATGAAAACATTTTGCCAACATAGCTCCCTAACATAAGTTTTTATTGGACCCATATTTCTTAACCTTGAATACGGGTTCAACAAGTTATCATGTTGGTGACCTATATTATAAACAAATGAAAATCTTGTCTAAGTTTCGAAAATCTTGGCCTTAACCTGTATGAATTTGTTCTTTTTCATATGAAGCTACAACAAGGGGTAAAAATAAATCAAAACCCACATTAAGTACCAAATCCTATAAACATGTCTTTTAAACATAAGATGCTCCCAAAATTATGCTAAAAAGACCTAATTAGCATTTATCGTTGTAATGGTTACTTTTTGTTTTTAACAGCTTTTTCATGTTTGAAGTATAAGCATATTACATATGAGTTTTGGGAGGGTTGTTGTGCATTCTAGAAAGTTTCTAAAAGCCTTGAGAGGCTAAAAAATGTATATTCATATTATATAACATATATTGAACCTTTGTTTATTGGTATGAGTAAGAGAATGAGTTATTAAGTTATATACTTATTTTGATTGAGAAATTATGTAGAATACGTTGTGTGAGAGTTACTCTACATTCATGGCAAAGTAACATAATTTTAAGGTCTTTTTTACCCACGAAAAAGAAGATTTTGTATAGAGGAAGTAAGATAGTGGATTCTCAAGTGAAGCCTAGGAAGTGGATGTAAGCTGACAATATTTGGCTAAAACCACTATAACTTAGTTTTGTCTCTCTTTGATTATTGTTGTATTTTTATGACTATTTTATATGAAGTTTCTATAATTATTCATTAGAGTAAGCAATTGATTCATTAACCTAAAATATAACAAAAAGTGAACAAGTTAAATATATCCACTCTCATAAGCCATTTGGGGACCAACATTCATATAATTGTAAATAACTATTAAGAAAGAGTGATAAAATCCTTAAACATAAATCAAATAGAGAAATAATGACCATTTCTCTAACTAACAAAAACTTTAAATGCAAGAATATGATAGCCAATTGTAAGGTGACATGTGACATTCAAATGTATATCATAAAGCACTCCCATTTCTTATAAATAGAAGGGTTCAACTCATTCTAAGGAAAAAGGGTTTAAGTTGAGAAATATCACGAGACTCTATCGCAACTCCAAAAGAGCTTCCAAAGTTTAAATTACTTTGGAGTTTCATCAAGTTTATAAAGAGAAAGACTTTATGATATTTATTTCATTTATATTTATGATAACCACTCATTGTTAAAATTTTAGAAGTTTTTAATTGTAATGTCAAACATTTTATATTTTCAATTAAGTTTCAAAATTTTGTAGCATAACTCGTTAGTTTAAAATTTTATTTTAACTGACGGATAATATGAAGACATAAATTGATGAGTTTTTTATTGTTTCTCTAACTCACATGTTACCTTATTTTCTAAAAAATAAAATTTTAAATTGATAAGTTATATTTATAATATTTGAAGCTTAATAAAAAATTTAAAATGAAATTTTAAATTGATAAATTATATTTATAAAATGTAATTTTATATCACATTTTATTTTCGGATTAATTCTGACATAACTTCATCTGTTTCTAATAAATCTTTGTGTTAATCTATCCCTAAAGATTGTAAGATGTCATGACTCATATTGAATAAGAAAAATATGAAATCTTATCTTTCTTAGAGTATCGATTATGAAAAGAACGAAATTTAAAATAACGTTTTTGTAATTAGAGTGAATTTAAAATACCTATTCATTGCTGAATTATTTTTCATAAATATAAATTATTTAATATTTTCAATCAAGTTTAAAATTTTGGAAAATAAGGAAATACTTATTTTAATAAAAAAAATATAACGCATAAAACAAAGACATATATTGATAAGTAATTTTTTAATAAAATAAAATTTTAAAACTGATAATTTTGCTTTCACAAAATTTGAAATTTAATCAAAAACTAAAAATTGACATTACGTGTCAAAATTTAAAAATGTTTCAACTTTTACATTTAAAAGATAGTACTTGGTAGAAGGGTCCTAAAGCCCAGATTCAGGAAAGTAAGCTGGAGAAGACCCATACACCTTCTGAAGTACGAAGAAATGCCCCAGACCGGACCAGAGAGAATTCAAGTGAAAAGAGGCAAAATTTCTACTTTGAGAATACCTCAGAGCCCCCAGCGAGGATCGAACTCGCGACCTTTCGCTTACGAAGCGAACGCACTACCACTATGCTATGGAGGCTTTTTGTTGAACAAGATTCAATACATTTATTAAACAAATAAATAATTTAAATCTTAATAACCACCCTTTCCAAAAACCCATTTGTAGTTCCGGTATTGCTCATAAAGCTACCTTCTATGGACTATGGATAACACACTAAACGAAAAGTAAGGATCATAACCTTGAGGTTAGGCCTAGCAAGGGCAAGAAGTACCTATTAGGCTAATAGTGATATTACGCTCCAACAATTCAATTGAGAGTCGTACGGAAGCGAGGTTAGGAACTTTACTAAACCAATGCAATGAAATAAAAATGAGAGAAAGAAGTTGATGAGTAGAGAATTTGGCTATAAATTCACGTTTCTTTACGGGCAAATTATTTGGTTTGGAAGAAAAGGAATATGAATTACAATAAGAGAAGCAAAAGTCAAAGCAACTTCAGACATTTATTTTAGCTACCTTGCAATAAGCTCTCCACGTCTAGCATGTTTAGCTCTAACTATTTCATCTACTAAGTCCTTAAAGATCAACCGCTCTACATCTAACACTAGACCAGGAATCTGACTTCCACAATCTGTCCAACTCTCCCAACAGTGCACCACATCGTCCATCAAAATGCCCTTCAATCCATCTTCCTTCTCTGCTACGCTGATTTTGGATTTCTTCAGTTGGAGTTGCTCTATTTCTGAACATAACTCTTTGAGCAGCTTTTGAGCACTTGGTGTCTTCTTTGTTAATTTATCAGACTTCGGCCATGGATCAAGAGTAGACCCCGCTAAAGCCCACTTTTTAAGAAGGATCTCATTAACAGAGTCAAATATGAGCTGCCTGTGTGACTTTTCTAAGCTCCTCTTTGAATTCATGGTCTTTCCAGTGCTGTACTCTTCCTTCCAAACCAAACTGCTGGACTTCGTTTGCTCCAATACAAAGAATAACTCTGGGTTTATGGGGTAGCCTGATGTGTGGAGCTGAAATGTTGTCAACTCAGAGCCAATGTCTTTGAGTAGAAGGCCGGAAGCTAATAGTATCTCTGAAATGTAACGATGGTCTGGGTTTGTGTTCTCGCAAAGTGATGCAATATAGTCTGTGCTGGCTTCATCATGAGTGGAGTTCAGTCTTCTCAGCTTCTGTACCAAATTCTCAATGCTTTGTAGTTTCTTCCTATTGATCTCAGAATTAAGACCAGACCCTATACTACTGTCAGATGAGAATTTATCAGAAGGTTTCCATGTGTCTTGACCTTGTTCATCTCTAAAATCTCCACCACTAAAATCAACTGCAGCAAGAAAGAATATCAACCGAACTTTGGTTTGCCAAACTAACAAGGATAAGCAAGAACGGTGGCAGTCAAGGATATTGAAAGTCCATTATAATAGTAGATTTCGTTATTCTGTTAGGTAACCAGAAGTCTTTAACTCATTGGCGTTATTCATTGCTAATTAAATCACTCACAGCAAGGGATTGTGAGCACGTTTCCTATGTTAAGGTTACAAGATACCATTTTACCCCAGCCCACCAAGTACCAAATTGTAGCCTAGCCAGCAGAAAAGTCAACAGGATGTTACCTATGGGCATATCTGGTGGCATATGTTTTACAGGAGACAGTGCATCATCTCTATAAACCGACACATCAAGAACAGAGACCGGACTACGATGCTCCAGAGCAACAACATCAAGTTCTGCTGCCATTCCATCCTCTGGCATTGAAATTGGCCTCTGGAATTAGGATAATAAGCAATGTCAACTGCGTTATTAGAAGAAATTAACAAGAACAAAATTTAAAAGTACTCACCTGCATTGAGTCAGAAACAGTGCAACTAGAAGGATTCAAGAATGTACTCTGGACATCGCAAATGACAGTTGATTGCTCTATACTTGTGATTGTTGTATCCATCTTCGAGTCAAAGATAACAGTGTTTTCAGACTGCACAGACACATCATCCCCCTGTTGGCTTGATGTTCTTGATTCGTTACTTATCTGACTCAGCTGGTCATCGCTTTGTGGCACTTTGGGAGATCTAATCCTGTGTTTTCGGCCAGGAGAACCAGATTCTGCTAGCTGTCTGCTGGATAGTTTCCTAGGTTTGTTTGAATCACAGGGAGGTGTAGGTGGACGAGATCGTTTTTCCATCTCAAGCTTCTTCTGTTGCAGCCTTGGACTCACAGATCCAGAGTTTTTCACTGAATTTGCCGTGCTATCCTTTAACAATTGTGAAGGTCTTGTTGAAGATTGTTTCACATTCCTCAAACTAACTTTCTTGTCACTAGAGTTGATAGAAGAATCCTTATGGCTATTTCTAAGAGCTTGATCTCTTGTGCTCCGGCTACTAACAGATCCTTTTCTGTTATCTGCATAACCACCGGTTGGAACCTTGTGAAGACCAGAAAGACCATCTATGTGAATTACTGAAGGAGAGATATCAGATTTCTGAATGAGTTTTGCTGGTTTCATGATCACAATTGGGGATTCAAAGGTCCTCACAATATTGTCCTTTTGATTGGGATTGGTGTGCTTTGATTCGGTATCTCTTTGGTTCTGAAAGTTTGAATCTTGTTCTTTCTTTCCCGTCTGTAGGAGCCCCTTAGCCTGCATTGCTTCCATAATTTGTTTAAGAGCTCTAAGATCTTTTCCAGATTGTTTGAACTCAAGATCTTTCAATCTTTTCTCGATCTCACTGTATACTGTAGGGAAAGAGGTTGGTGCTTTTTCTGGAATTTTTGGTGCCTTGAATGCTGGCTTATGAGAACTTCGACTACTATCCAGCTGCTTCCATGGTGCTGGTTCAATAGGTAACTTGGACATAGGTTTCATGATAAGATCTGGGTTTTTCCACCTTGGTGATTTTGGCTCTTTCATTGAGGTTCTGGGGGATTTTGGAATTCTGACTTGCATAGTTAAATCATTTGTTTTCAATGGCCTCAAGGAGGACTGACTGAGTTCACCAGGGGAGATCTTGTTGCAGCCAGAGTGACTAGTTGATGCAGATTCCGGCAATGCTTCCAAGCCCATCAACTTGGCCACTACACTAGAAGGCCGTTTCTGAGCTCCTGGTGACTGCTTTGGATCAAAACTTTCGTCATTTGAGCTTCCACTATTTGGAAAATCGCTTGAAGGGTAATATAATTGAGAACCAGGATTGCTCCGCATTGAAATTTCTCTACTATCCAGTGAGAGTCTAGGCAACTCCTTAAGCTTCAAGGTGGACTTGACGGTATCTCGTGACTCAAAAGACAAACGATTCATCTCTCTTCCATCACAAGAAAAACGAGGAGCATCTTTTGACACTGTATGCGAAGAACCATCTTTTGATTCATATGATGATGTTGGACGTTCTCTTGTTTCACGAGAATACCTAGGTGCCTGTTGAAGTTTAGCAAGAACACGAAGAGACTGCTTAAGATCATCAGAAACCTTTTGCTTCCCATTGTTTCCAACACCGTTAGTTCCTCCTAGAGAATTGGGAAAATGAAATAGCCTTGGGGAGTGTTTGTGCTCCCCATTGTGCATTGCTTCCTTTTTTCGTGAAAGCTCTTTTAATTCTCTGTACATTGAGTCCTTGACCACATCTCGAAGATCAAGGGACTTTCTTCCTAAATGAGAAGAGGTACTTTGATGCAACATAACTGTATCCCTTGAAGGATTTTCTGGAAAAGTAATTCTATCAAATGAACAGGCATGTTGTGTAGCTGCTCTACTGCAATCAACAGAACACAAGTATGATGAACATGAGGATGAGAAAGATGCTCTGGATGATTCTGTAGAAATTCTCTGCTTCTCAAAACTGTTTAAATTTAAATCCTGCAATCAAAAGGTCGCACTAAGTGAGCTACAGTTTAAAACGTCAATACCATAGAGCAGTAACAGCAACAAACTTATAATATGAAATAATTAAGTAGAAAAGAACTTGCGGACTAAAAGATTATTTGGAATGGAGGGTTCGTCAATTCACTGGTTAAGGATCGTCTGGTACAAGTGGATTAGACATGCTTTATGGAGAGAACAAGAAACAGAAAAGAAGCAATGAACTCGATCATGTCTCTCCATTAACTCATTTAAGATGAAGAACTCCACGACCTAAATAAAAAAGGTAAACAAAACAAAAATCAGGATGCTTACTGCTGGTATATGTCGAAGGTATGCATCTACAGGTTCAACGTCTGAGGCGTCATGGCTGAAGTGGTAATCACCTGTATTACATACACATTTGGATCAACAATGGTCAATGCACTGAGTGAGTTCAGTAACGAGCAAGAATAAGACCAGAGAACAACTCTGCATCGCCAGAATTGTCAAGCAAGAGAAAGAAATAATCAAATAATTTAGACTTAATGGAATCCAAGAGTTGTATATTCTATCAGCAACACAAAAATACTAATTAAGAGACCATCAGCTAAAAGACAGTTAGAAAAAGAAAAGAAAACGCCTCCTAGCATTTGGCTTATCAATGGAATTCTTCAACATATGTATGCCCTAAGTTCATTTATTAGAATTTACCGAAAACATGTAGAACACGAAGTGAATTCTATAGAGTTGAACACATTCAGGTTAACGGATCTGGAGATAACACTGAGGATCCAAAAGACAACGCTTTAGATCATAAGGATGAGTTAATTGGATCTCACATCCTAGCACTTTTAAGCAAATGGAATTAAATAAGTCACGAATGGGGCACGAACCAGTAATGAAAGCTAGAGACAAGCATAAATGAGAAATACCAGGGGGAAGTCTCTTGTGGATCAAACCTCTGCCGGTGAGGGCTTGCTGGCTATCAAAGAGTTGAAAAATCTCTGTCATGCACCCTATTTGCTTCTGCAAATCTGGATTGTCATCTGCTAGAGCATGTAAAAGCTTTGCAGCCATTTGCTCTTCTTCCCAACCAACTGACTTTCGAGTCTCACCTTAATAAAATTTCATCATCCTTTATTCACAAGTAAAACCATTAACTTCAACCCGTATCTGTATCTGTATCTATCAAAACCTGATTTTCAATCTCTCCAAAAATGTTACAGCTAGAGTTTTATCTTTTTCCATCTCAATCATATAAAAAACATACTCGTCTGTTTCTGAATCAGAGCCCACGTTTAGTCCAAACAGAAACGGAGAGCGTTTCTGTTTTTCGCCCTTTTTAGCAACCTCTTTGGCCTTTTCTCCTTTTAAGATCTTTCATCTCTCCAACTCTATGAATCAAGAGATAAGATCCAAACATTGCATTCCAGAAAGAGGTTTTCATCCCCAAGACAAATATGTTCCTTTTACATACATCTATAGTGATCCGTTAAACTCCCTGCAAAGAACCCAACTAGTCCCGGCTAACGGCCTCGGGTCTCCAAGCATTCCAGATTGTATAAGACTCGACCTTCTCGTATAAAAATGCAGTCCCACAAATTTTCCTCTTTAATGTAAAACTGCCACCTTGGTTTTGGAGAAAAGGCTGGAATTGAATAACACTACAGGGAAAAGTATTGGAACAAGGCAAACTAAGATCGGTGTATTCAACACACAGGACACTAAAACATAACTTCTTGGTCTCTTAAAGAGGACAAAGCGAGACTGCCTTGTGAAAGAGAACAAAAGAAAAGGCAGGGGACCCAATATTCAACACTCATTACAATATCAATGAGCATATAGAGAATGTGCAGAACAGAAATCAGCAACAATACCTCCAGTTGCCTAATAGGAAACTAATACCAATGCAGAAGTGTAAAAAAGGAATCTCCCCAGATCCAAGAAAGAGAGATGTTGATGTGCATGTAATATGTAGTGATGTTTCCTTGGAGAACAAATGGAGAAGAGGGAGGAAGTTATGTCATAGCTATATTGTAAACTAATAAAGTGAAAGTGAAAGTAAGCTGTCGTCCAAATTTTTTGAGAGGGAGAAATGGACGGCGTAAGGGAGGTGCTTATGCGTATGTCTTTTGTGTGCATGTGGCTCTATATCTCACACATACATGTGGGATGAGGATGTAGTGGGTCAAGGCATGTCTCCTTTAACATGTAATTTTGTCAGATAGAATGGAAATGCGATTAAACAAATTTGGAGAAGAGGAAGAATAGAATAAGCATTCCAACTTCAATTGCATGACCTGCAAAAGATCCAAGTGCCCCTTTCAATGCACTTGTCAGTTGTCAGCCAATAAATTTCCATTCACTTCCATCTCCATGGATGTCTTACCTTTTCACATCACTCATCAGGTGACTATTTCTATTTTGCCTTTATACAATGCGTAATACAGAGCTTCTTTGATGGTCTAATAAATGCTACAGGTGACTGAGGCAGTAAAACAACAGTAGTAGAAGCAAATTATTATATGTTAAAAAAGTGACGGAACCGTTCAAGTTGAGCGGTATTGTGTACCTGTCTCTTTTATGCGGATTAACAGATAAAGCAAGATTAGTTTAGATGTGAATTTTAGTCACCATGTTACTAAATATTGTAGTTTCGATACTGCTGCAATAATGTCATGCCACTTTCTGTAACAATCAAATTAAATGTCGACGTCAGCTAAATGTTACTGTAATGAAAGCAAGTGAACTTGAAGTTTCGGGGAGGTATTCCACAAAACAAGGAATTAGCCTCATAAACTATCCTAAAGGTCCAACTCTTTCTTGTTTCCTATTATTTCCGTAATGATTCAATCATAAAAGCTTGGATCTGTTTAGGAAAAGCAGTTGGAAGAAATGAATATTGAGTATAAAAAAGTTTACACGCTGCCAAGACATGGAGGCCATTATGGTTGCAGGTACACCTTTATCCAAGTCTTCATGGAGGCCATTATGGCTACAGGTACACCTTCTCCAAGCCTTTCTTTACATTCTGATGACGTTGACATATATTCACGTGTAATCAATAACAGATTTGATTACCTATCTTTTTCTTATGTAGGACTTCTTGCCTGTTCGGGCTATCCCACGAAACTCCTTGGGACGTTCCCAACAGTAGATTTGCACTTCATGCTTTTCTGTCTAACGCAAGTTGTTAGTTGTATAGTTTCAGATGGAAGAGAGGGTGCTTGTTATCATAAGATAAAAGATGCCAATCCATATGTTTGTGTTCATATACAATCAAGTTGGTGACATTGACATGTGTAATATAAGTGAACTTGGGGCACCACCTGCCAATAAATTATCAAAGATTTTATTTCCTCTGTAATTTGGATGAGTTGGTAATTGGTATTGTAGTTCAGCTTCACTGCAGAATCTTGTATCAAAATTGATGCGTTGATGAGACAGAAAAGGATTTGTACCTTTCTCACATGCATAAAGTGAGAAACCAATATACCTGGTGACAGTGCCAAAGGATAATTAGGGCAGTGCCAGCCAAATATGTCTCAACCACCCCAGCTCATCATCGAAGAAACACTAGTAATATTATGCGTTCAGACATAAAAATCGTTATCTGGGCATGTTTAGAAGAATAAGGAGAGAATAATTGCCAGCTGCAATATGATTCTGACTATTGAAACGTCAATGGTCAATATAAAAATTAAAATGTATCGTACCCTCAAATTCTAAGATATTAAAGTATGATTTGACGCTCATTCGTGAAGTCTCCTCAATTTTTATTCACTAATATTGTAAAATCAACTATAATCGAATAACGTACCCAGTGGAAAAAAAATTTATAATTTACATACCAATTTCTTTGATTGAATAATTTGAAAATTATAAATCAGAAATAAAATGGTAGAAATATACCTCATTTGAAATTCGGTAAAACTTTTCTTTTAATATTGCTAATCATGAATTATTTAAATATTTGTCTTCTAATAATATCTACAAAGGGAAAAAAAACAAAAAAGAACTCTATAGTAGAAAAGAAAAGATAAGAGTGCTAGTTCCTTGATTTTTTTTTATTTATAGAAAAATACTAAATTTTCTTTCTAATTAAAATTAGATTATTAATTATTGTAATTTAATCTTAAGAAAATCAAATATCTCATATTTAATTATAAAAATTTCTTAAACTTAAAAATTAAATCCAAGTTATTTTCAATTCATTGTTCTCTCTTTTAAGTACTCTATGTGTGATCCATTAGGTTCCTAATTTATTGACAATGATTATAAATTTTAATTCTAATTCATAATCAAAACTAGATAAATTAAAATTCTTTTTAATTTATATTTAATCCTTCAATTAAATAATTTATAATTATAAATCAAGAATAACATTTAGTAACATGTCATAACTACCCAAATATTAGTAATATCAAAGTGGTTTAATTTAACAAGTCCATACATACATATTTATAACGTATAATTTAATCCTTTTGTAATCCAATATTCTAATTAGACATAGAATATGAAATTAGTGTCCACTTTATTTAAATCCAATCATGTTTGCTCTTGTTAGTTAATAATTAATTCATAATTGATGTTTGAAAATATCCTTTTTAAATCTCAGTTCACTATGGCAAAAGAATTTCTTAAATCACTACTAATGAGGAATAGTAGAATATTCTCTTGAATATTTTAGAATAAAGAATCATTTATTTATTTACTCAATTATCTCTATATAGTTTATATTATATCTAAGTGTTACCAACTGGACTACTTTAATTATAATGGGAAATAAGTAGTCTCATAATATAATAATTCTTGTATCAGACACCTTCGTAATCTCTAGTGTAAAGATTAAATATATAACCATTATTATAGAAAAACTCTACATACACATAAGTAATATACCATTTGAGATCCTTATAATTGGGTATATTCAGTGAACTTATTCTCTAATAAGTACCAACACATTTGTTTAAATATCTTCATACTTTGAAGTATGAGATTAATTATTTTCTTTTTAAAAAATAAATATAGTATGTGATAGTTTTATTGTTCTATCAATATCTCATATGGATGAAATTATAAATAGGAACAATTGAGGAATAATATATAAATGTAAATTTAATTTCATAATTATGTTACCATTATTTTAATTACGTAATTATTATTCCAAAGATTTTATCTTTAGTATTAAGCATCGAATATAATTAACAAAAATATATAAAGATAAATAGTGCCTTTATTGGTTAAAATATTAATATTGTACATTAAATTGTAACCAAATGATTAGCTATAAGGACATAAACCAACATTCTTTCACTTACACTAAAGTCAATCTCCTATTTATCTAAAATTATATTCATATAAGGATCTGTAAGATTTTTATCAGTGGGAACTCACTCTAGTGTAATATCCTTTTGTTTTATTATCTCCATGATCAACTAAAACTTCTTAAGCACATATTTGGATCATAAATGAGATTTTGATTCCTTTGTCTGTGCAATTGCACTATTGTTGTCCCACAAAGGAGGTAAAGGAAGCAATTTGAAATGAGAAGTTCATCATTTAACTTGGATCGATGAGTGGTTCCTATCATTGTTATCACAACATAATACTATTAGCTCAATAATGATAGGAGCCATTCCAAGTTTGTAAAGAACTTCTTAATCCAAATTGTTTTCTTTGTCAATTCTGACATGGAAATATAACCTAGTTTTTGTTATAAAATCAGTAATGGTTAATTATTTAGAACTTTTCCAACTTACCGCATCATTATTCAAAGTGAAGATATACCCTGATTATGATATGTTATCATTCAAATCAGATTGAAAACTCATATTTGAATGCCTTAGAAGTGTTAGTTCAACTTCATTATAGACTAAGAAAATATCTTTAGTTCTTCTAAAATACTACAACATGTCTTTCGTAACCATTCAGTGAACATCACCAAGATTAGCTTCAAATATGCTTATTATGCTCAAAGCATAAGAGATATTTAGTTTAGTACATAACACTATATACATAACTGATCTAATAGCCAGAGAATATGAAACATAATATATTTTATCTCTCTCTTCTTATGTATTTAAATGTATACTCTACTAGAGAGAAATATCATATGACAGAGGTAAGAATTCTCTTTTAGAATTCTTTATGTTAAATCTCTTTAACATTTTATCCTTGTATGTGGATTAACATAAATCAAGAAATGTCTTTAATCTATCTTTATAGATCTTTATGTCTAGAATAGGAGTTACTTCTCCAATATCCTTTATGGAGAAATTCTTTGACAACCAAATATTTACAAATTCAAGCGTTAGTATTGTTAGGAAATATCTATATTAGGGAGAGTAATATTTATATTAGGGAGAGTAATATCTATATTAGGGAGAGTATGATCTCCCTCTTTAGTGTGTGATTTCCTATTTATTACTAAGGTTTTCTTTCCCTATGTAATCACTTCTATATAAATGGTAAAAGGGCCTTGAGTACTTATCAAGCCCTCTGTTTTTCACTCTGTTCTTTACATGGTATCAGAGCCACATTTCTAAACCTTAGAACTTCCTTTAACGTAAACCGTAACACCTTCTAATCTTTCCAAAACACTTACCTCCACTTACCAAAACTAAATACACAGAAGCAACCAGGGGGTGCCGGTGACCACCAAAGTACCAGCAATGTTGCCAAAAAACCACCCACGCATCGGCGTCACGCGCTATCATCCAGTGACCACCGATGATGGCAATTAGATGGGTCAGCTTGCCACTATGTCTTGAATGGAATTCTAGCCTTATTTTGTGTCAAAACTAACCAGAACATGATTATTTTTTTATAACAGTCAAGTTTTATGTATTTCAGAACATCGTCAGCAGTGTTTTAGTGTTCGTTTAGCCAGGAAATCTGTCTAGCATAACTGGGAGATGTCAAATTCCAGTCACAAGTCATTGACAAGTTTTACAACAATGAGTTCCTCAACTTTGCAAATCACCAAGCAATGTTTGAACAGTAATAACTATCCTTTTTGGTCTAAGAAAGTCTAATTGTTCTTTCGAGGTCAGAGAAAGTTGTCCCATCTTACATCTGATCCCCCAACTGATCAGAAAATACTAGAAAACTGGCAAGGTGATGATGCACAATTACTACATATTGTTTTAGATTCTATAGAACCTGAAATTTCTGTCATATTCTCTGATGTTAGCATTTGTAAGCAAGCTTTGGACTATGCTAAGCTTCTTTAATCCAGTAATATGCTTCGCATGTATAATATCTCCGTTAAGTTATTTCAATCCAAATAGGAAGGAAGTTTGATTGAATACTTTGAGAAAGTGCAA
>JANIIA010000008.1:25305972-25323840 GCA_027478495.1 Erythroxylum alaternifolium
AACCTGCATCATTCGTATATTGTCTCACATGCATGTGGGTCCACCGAAAACAGCCTCTCTACTATGTAGGGGTAAGGCTGCGTACTACCGGACCTCCCCAAATCTCGCTTCATTACGGGATTTCAGACTGGGTGCTGATGATAATGAGAAAGTGGCCTTAGAAACCATCTTGCATCCAATAGGTATAATATCATATAGGGCATCCAACAAAGTCTATACTTGGTTATAATATATGGATCCCAGTCTAAATCTCATGGCTTCATACCATTTTAAATAATCAATATCAAACATTGCTTTCTTAAAAGTAGTAGGATCATCTTATGAGTAATACATTGTCTTTTCCTCTTCATTATGCAGGTCTAATATGGTGAGGGATGACATCGTACTAGTACGTTATAGACTATGTATCTCTTTATAGGAAAATCTCGGTGCATACATCATATACACACAGTGCAAAAAAAACAAAAAATTGTGTTCTGGGACTTTCCTGAAGTCAAGGATCTATATTCCTATACAAGGAAATACTATTAAACCTAGGTGAAAATTCTCGATTCACATACATATTCATAACACACATATATATAGGAATTAATGGCATTTACACAAATCAATCATTCCTATAATAACCATTTATCTTGTGAGTAGTCTCCTTCGTTCTTCAATCTTCTATTCGTCAGTTTGTCGCAAACCACAACGACCAAAATAGGCCATCTCCAACGGTATCCATACAGAGATCAGAGAAACCAACGAATCAAACTTTTTAATCCAGAAATGGCTAGAACAAAGACAAGAGCACAAAGACAAGAGCGCTAGGTCTTTTCTTTGTTCTATGGAGAGCAAGAACATTAAAGCAAATGGAGAGCAAAAATCGTTAAAGCAAATGGAGAGGAAGAAGATAAGAAAGATGATAGAGTGATAAATGATAGAGTGAAGGATATTTCTTCCTTAACAATTCTCACGATCTTCTTCCTTTTTTGCTTTCGATTTTTGTCTTTTAGCATTTTTTGTCTTTTCTCCTTTAGGGACCATAAATGCTTAACCTCTCTTCAACGTTACACTTCTCTCTCTCTCTCTCTCTCTCTATATATATATATATATATATATAAATGTTGAGGTGGTCCAGTCACACTAAGATCAGTCCAACTGAGTCCCAAGAATGGAAAAAACACCGAAGACATGTTTCAGCAATATCTACGATGCGATCTCATTGGGACATATCCCAATCTTATAGGGATCCATTTGGTTCTATTGCTCTCTAAATAATGGATCTCTATCCAAAACTATTTTATGAATCCTCTAAGTCACTTTTATATGTGTGACCCATTAGGTTTCCGGTTATGTTAGCCACTTGAATTAACATTTAATCCAAGCAAGTCATGAGCGACGTCTAGCAACATATCATAGCCCCCCAATTGATAGGAAAGTAAGTGGTTTGATGAACGAACTCGTGCTCATCACGAACCATCTCACGAACCCTCCCATAGACAATTACTATGCAATTCGTCCTTTCACCATGCTATATCCACTTGGTTATGAGTATGGGCAAAGTGTCAACTCTCACTAAACTGACTATGTCAAATCTAGCCCAAGTGATATCAGTTCTCATCCTGGGACTCATTACTCTGTATGTCAACGAAGACATTCTTCATGACACATGTTCTCCGGCCAAAGATTTCCAAGTAATGACCTAACAAGAGGCCGTGGGTATCCTCTTCTAATATCACAGAAGTGGAGAATCTTTTATTGGCTACTCATTTACCTTCGAATATCTCAAGCTGTACTTAATCACCACCCTATGAGTGACCTCTGCAAGGCAACAAAGAATGGAGTCAAAGCACAGAATTAATAACCAAGATATCCTTGAGTACCTCAAGTCTAAGAATACTTGCACCATTACTATAATGAGATTATCACTAACATTAGAATAGGACATCCATATGATGATCTCATGGTAGGTCATCCTATGTACTTACTACCTTTAGTAAGCATCCACATCTCAACTCTAAACATCTCATATTTACAGTTTCTGAGATCCACTAATTGATCAAATCAAGGAGTTTGACATGTGCTAGTTTATCCAGATTAACGATGTCCAATCTTATTAATCCTATGACTATGGATAATTTAGATATTGATATAATTGCACATTATAGGAATCTCAGTAATATAATCACATCATAATTTCCTTCATGCTATATCATATATCATGGACTTCATTAATTTGCTTAAAGATCAATATCAATTCATAAATAATGAACGCCAAATTAATGAAATATGATTTTCTTTATTATTGAAAATAAAGTCTGTACATGACTTTGTACAAAACGCACTAAAGGAGATTGCCTTTAGAACACTACTCTAACACTCTTGAACCTTTATTTATACATCATATGTATCTACTTAAGGTTTTTGTTCCATATGGATGAGCATTTATGGTTCTTGAACTTCTCTAAACTCTAACTCTTATTACTTTCATTGAGAATAAATTATGTTTATAAGAATTTAGCATGTTTTAGATAAACACTTTTTATTGAAAAGAATGACAAAATTGATATCAGATACTCTCTTTATCTTGAAGCTTATTAGATGGTGCATGCTTCGCTTAAACACCACATCCCCAAATCTTTATATGTGATAACTTTGGTATAATATTAATTCATATCTCAGATAGTGTCTTATCAATAAATTTGGATGGAACTTTATTTAGACGCAAAAGAAGATAGGAAGGACTATGTGACTCATCACAAAACATATAATGATCTAATAGAGTATGGTTTCTCCTATCAGATACTTTGTTATATTGTGGAGTTTTAAGTGGAGCCCATTTTGATAAAATCTAGTTCTCTTTTAAGTAACTTAGAAACTCAGAGTCTAAGTATTCACCACCTCGATCAAATGTAAGTATCTTAATACTCCTACTAGTTTATTTCTCCACCTTAAATCTAATTTCTTTGAACCTTTTAAATGATTAAATTTTTTATTAAATAAAAATAACCACATCTAAAATATAAGTTCTTACCTTTACTATAAGTAGGTATAAGGCCATATACATCTTAATATATAAGCTCTAATAACTTACTGAGACATTCTCCTTTTCCACTAAAGTATAGTTTACTCATATTACCTAATAAATAATATTCATAAGTCTCATATAATTTATAATCAAAAGGACTCAATTATCTTTCTTGATGTAACTTTGTAATTTAGTTTGATTGATATGAAATAACCTTTAATGCTATAAGATTTTGGTTACTTAAATTTCCTTTTTTGCTATTTATCTTAAGAATTAACCTTTGAAGATCTAATTCATACAAACCATTTATAAGTAATTCATATCCATAATAAACATCATCTTTATAAAAAGAATGGTTTTCATTTTAATAATAAAGACAAATTTATTTAAATATAAATAATAAATGGAAATGTTGTTCCTTGTAATGACTGGAACATAATAATAATTACCTAATTCTAGTATAAGGCTAGAAGGCAAAGCTAAACTATAAGTTCTTATAATTAATACAGTTACTTTTGCTCCATTACCAACTTGCAGGTCCAATTTACCTTTCCTTAATGATCCACTCCTTGTTAACATCTACAAATTTTGAGGACCAAATCTAGTATCTAATACCCAAGATTGCAAAACAAAAGTTGAAAGATTTATCTTGATTATAAATATACTTGAAGATGTAGCTTCCTTAAGTTTCTTATCTTTCAGGCTATTAAGATAAGTTTGTAATTCCTCTCCCAATATCCATTAACTCCACAAAAACATATGTCCTTGTCATTATTCTTCTTTTTAACACCACCATTTGGCTTTGCTATTTTAGCAAAAACCTTATATTTCTTGTTCTTATTCTTCGTAGATCTATTTTTCTTGCTTCTGAAAGAATCCACAATAAGAACAAAATGAGTTTCCTTCTTAAGGCGTCCCCTTGTAGTCTTGATCATATTTAACAGTTTAAGAAAAGATACATCCTTTTGGTTCATATGAAAGTTCATAATAAACTCTGAAAAGCTTGGAGTATGAGACTAAAGTACCAAATCAATGCTTAACTCGTGATCCATGACAAAACCTAATTAGCCTAATTTTTCAATATAGCTAATCATCTTCAGTACATATAACACTAGTGAAGATACTTCTACCGTCTTACATTGATATTATGTTCTACAGGTCTAATATGTCTCTATCCTACTTTATACACCAAACAACTCCTTAAGATACAAAATTCTAGTAGGAGCATCTATGTTCTCATGTTAACTCTAAAGCTCAAGAGATATACTAACCAACATTACACATATAACTTGTTTAATATCATCAATATGACATTAATATCTCTCTCATACTTCAATAGTAGTACCTGAATTAGTCTCGAGTAGAATTACAATGTTAAGAGCATAGGGCTTCTTTTCTTACTATTGAACAATTCTCAAATTGCAAAATTAGTCTAAGAAGTTAGGGTCCACTAAACTTGTTAGCATGTATGATGCTTCACAGGGACAAATTACTACTCATTTTATCTAATAACTAAAAAGACACTAAAGAATAAGTATTACTTTACACCATAAAACAAAATAAAACAAGGGCTTTAACAAATATTTTTAGTTATTCCTACTATTTTATTGAAAATAATAGTCATCACTACCAATTCGAAAAAATTACTTTAATCTCTCTAGTATGACAAGATCTATTCAACTTGTTTAATCTTAATTTTCTCAACAAATTATTTAAATTTAAATTAGGTTGATAATTCCTATTAATTTCATCTCATATGACTCTTAGATCTATTAGGTAACAATTTTTCTCAAAATATATCTTATATGTTATTCCTAACTTTGTCTCTGAATTTATATGATCATAAGTGAGTTTAAGTAAGACCCATTATTTTAAGATAAAATATGTTTAGGCTGAAGGGGCCTTAAGTTTGCTAAACAAGGCTTACAATAAATAAAATTCTACTTTTATTCTTAAATAGTAGATGTTAATAATTACGTACAACATGTACTTAATATTTAATTAAGTTATTTAGAAGTTAAAAATTTAAGTCTCGTCATAATCTAATTATGAAACATAACTCTTTAAATTTTGCTTAGTTCTATTATTGACTTGATAAATAATTTAATTTAATGTCAACTCTTGAAAAATTAAATTAAATAGCATAAATATTCCTAATAAAACTAACCTTTTGAAAATAATTTTTAAATTATTAAAAGCACTTTTTTAGATTTATTAAGAATTTAAACTAATTTAACCTTAAACTTATTAAGAAAAACTAATTTAACTAAACTTAAAGATAGGGATGGCATTTGGGCCTGAGCTCTAGGTCAACGAGCCAAGCCTGATACTCGGCCTCAAATGGGCTTGAGTTTGGGCTCATGTTGGCCCAAAGCTTGATTAATATGTAAAAAATTATGTTATTTTCTATTTTTAATTAAAAAATAAAAAATCAGGTTGACTACCTCGGGCTGAAACTTGGGACCAAAAAGACGTGACCTATTAATTAAAGGCTTAAAATAAAAAATAAAAAATAAAAATTTAGCGCATACTTCTTCCAAAAACACATGCCTGACGCATGAGACGCTTGACACTTTGTCCCCTGGGGAATCTGTCTCATCGTTTTCCATATTATGTTTTCATAGTTCAACCTACCCACTACCTTCTCTTCATCTCAGGTGGTGTCTCAGTCACTGCCTCCGGAACAGGATAATAAGATTATTGGGCATGCAATTTTTGTTTTCTAGAGATAATGAATACCAAAGGCAACTTCAACCACTTTTTCCAAAAACTTCAAAGCTGGGGGTTACCACAAAGTTAGAAACTGAAACATATTCACTTAAACTTGCAGATTTGATAACTATGGGTCATGAAATTAGGTTTTGAGAACCATAACCAAATCATCGGTTATGGTTCTGAAAAATCAACCATAACCGAATCATCGGTTTCAATTTTTCGATGGACCTCTTTAATTGAATAACTTGGAAAATATAAGTCAGAAATAAAACTTATAATATAAATGATTTAGAATATTTCAAAACTTTTCTTCTGGAGCCCGTTAAATGCAAGTTGTTAACTATAAGTTGTTCAAATGTCTTGCCTCTAATAGTTTTCATAGAATAGAAAATTAAACTTTATGTTAAAAGAGAAAAGACTGAAGTGCTAGTCCTCCAAAGCACTAGGATTTCTTTCTAATTAAAATTAAACTATTAATTTAAAATTAAGATCTAGCTTAATCTTGATTATAATTAAATCTTAATAAAACTGAATATCTCATATTTAATCATTAAAATTTCTAAAACTTCAAAGTTAAGTCTAAATTAATTTAAATTAATTTTTCTCTCTTTAATTGCTTTATATGTATGATTTATTAGGTTCCTAACATATTAATAATAATTACAAAATATAATTAAAATTAGATAAAATAAATTCCTTCTAATTTATATTTAATTATGTGATTAAATAATTAAAAATCATATACTAAGATTCACGTTTAGCTACATGTCATAACTACCCAATTATTAGGAATAAGTCTGACTTAACCTGTCAATGTATAGTTATAGAGTATAATTTAATCTTTTCATCATCTAATATTCCGAATTTGACATAAAGTGTGAAGTTAATATCTACTCCATTTAAATATAATCATATTTATTTTTATTAACTAATAATCAATTTATAATTGATATTTAAAAATATTGATTTTAAGTCTCAGTTTACTCTGACAAAAGAATTTCTTAAATTATTACTAATCAAGAAAATTAGGCCATTATTTTTAATTAATTTAAGGAGACAAATTTTTTATTGATTTACTCATTATCTCTTTATAGTTCATATTATATTTAAGTACTACTGACTGAATTATTCTTATTGAAGTAAGATATAAGTAGCCTCAAAATATAGTAATTTCTAAATAAGATATCTTAATAATCTCAAGTTAATGGTCAATTATACAATCATTACGAAGAAATCCATAGACACACAATTAATATTCTATTTGGTATCCTCATAATCAAGTCATTTCACTAAACTTATTATCTAACAAATGCTCACATGTTTGTTTAAGTATTTTCATATTTTAATTTATATGATCAATTGTTTTCTTCGTAAAAAAATAAAATGTGTTAATTTAATGTTCTATCAATATCTTATCTTGATAAAACTACAATTAAAAATAATTTAAAAATAATACACAAATATAAATTGAAAACCACAATTACGATTTCTTTATAATTTCAATTGCATAGTTATTATCTTTAGTATTACACATCAAATATAATTAAAAAAATATGTTAAAATAAAGAGTGCTCTTATTGATTAAAATGATAATATTTTATATTAATTTACATCTAACCTATTGACAACAAAAATATAAACTAACAATTTGTGTTAGATTTGTAAAGAAAGATGTAATAATTTTTTATGAATTTTACAGTTGAAAACCTTTGAACGTATGATTGGCGGCGACCTTGAACGGGGTAGTAAGGATAATCAAAGTATCAACCGTCTTGGGTAGCTCAGAGAAGCTTAATTGCATATTTATTAACAGGACAGAAGACTGTTACTATAAGGACTGGGATACCAACAATGGCTGTCAAATATTAAACAATGTGCCATGGAGAACTCATGGTGCCCTAACCACTTAAAAACTAATAAATATATCAGTAGTTGTCGATTCTGTGTAAAGCCACTAAACCCTTTTCCCTTTATGGGTGGTCCAGTGTACAGGACTACCAAGTTGATGATAATTAAGAAATTTCCAAACCTATTATTCGTTCATTCTCTTAGCAGAAGACCATAAATACAACGCAACCTCCAAGCAGCCATCGGCTTAATTAGATGGAAATCAGATTGTGTGAACCTTTACAGGCTGGCCTTTAGACCCAAAAAGCAAGCATGGAATCCAGTTTCAACACTAATTGTTGTGGACCACAATGAAAATCATGGCGGGTCCAAGATGAAGTGGTGCGTTAACTGGCAAACTCTGAAATATTGATTAATAATTTTAAGAACCTTCCAAGTCTTTGCATACCCCTAAAACAGGTCAGCCACGTGAGGCCTTGGTATAATTTGACCTCATCTCCCTGCATTACATGTACAACAAGCAGTTGCACATGAGGTCCTGTTACCCATTTTGCAAGTAATGGTGGTTGGTTCTCACGAGAAGAATCACAAAAGAGTTTGCAACAATTACCTGCAGCAGGGGAAAGATGATGGTGACAAGCAGGAATTGATGGATTTCAGGGACCAAATGGTAATCAATCATTATTGCATCCATGAATTTTGTGGTATGATACGTGACAGCAAGGAAAATGAACAGCAAGAGAATGATAATATAATTGTACTGAAAAGGGATTTGGATCCACTCAAACCAGCTTTAGGGATTGCAAGCATACTGCATATATTTAACCCAAGACACGAATAGACAACTATACACCAGTTGTGCTGTTTGTAACATGTCAAATTCTGATAAAGTTCTTCACTCTTACATGGAATTAGATCACATGCTCCACAGCTTTAATACCAAAATGGTTTCGTCTACGGAACTTTTCTAGAGGTGCATGCATAAACTAAGCTACAAAAAAAAATAATTCATGCCAGAAACTATTTTCCTTTGGGATGAGGAATCACAAAAGAAGTTGCATAGTCCTGGAAAAACCAAGTGTAATAAGCATAGGCAAGAGCGAGCCTACAATAACAAAGTTCTTCGCGTGATTCCCCAGGAAAATTGTTTCCGAAAGACTAGATAGATGGATATACAAGTCACGTGAGTATGCAATGCCTCTCTTCTGACTGCACAGAACTAAGGTTAATACAGAGCATTTCCCAAAACAATAGTAAATTGCCAAGACAAAAACATAGCCATTACAATAAGCAACTTCTGATAAGAACTTCCATTCCCATTTGCAAGAAGCACTTGGTCAGAAGCAGTAACTAATAGGGAATTTAGCAGTTTAAAACAATAAATATTACATAGGGCTACAGTCAATTAAATGGTACTAAAACAGTCTAGTGAGGAGCCTTAGTTGGTCAGGAAGAGAAGATGTACTCTTAAATAGCACATCACACCAGTCAGTAGATTCTGTTGTATCAGCAGTCAAAAGCATCTACAACCACCTTGAAGTCACTAATGTACAGAGCCAGGCGGCTTGCATGAAGTCATGCCAAAAGGTCAATTGTTCTCCAACCGAACTGATTGCCCCGGGTCATTGAGTACTCCAGTAGGATTCCTGCCATCTGTCAACAGCAACACAGTCATGTAACAACCTTGATAGAGTAGACAATGAATAGCTTCACGAAAGATATCCATTGTGTTACATATAAATTTCAGAAATTGTTGATCTCAAAGTTTAACCCTTGATTTATACCCCAGCCTTATATTAGATAAAGATATCCGATGGATAAATTACGCAAATAGAGAAGACTAAAAACATTGTCCCACCACAGAAAGAATAGAACCAAACATTTCCTACGTACGAACCTTGACTTAGGGATAAAGTTATAGAATCCTTGCCTGTAGAAGGGTTCTGCAATTCCGCATCAGAGTTTGGTGCATCATTTGTCATTACATCATTAAGATTCAGAGAAGGAGCCACAGATGATTCTTGATTTCCAGGAACCTTTAGCAAGCGTAACAAAAAGTGAGTAGGAATCCACATCAGACTCCCCAAACATGCAGAATCAACCAATTCATTGCATTCCTCTGGATATGGTCATGACGAAATTTGATTTCAAGAGGTTGAAGAATTATTGGCGTTCACATAATGATGGAATTGCATATAGAGCAGTTGAAATGCAGCAGCTGAATAGGAATGCAGCAATTATGTCACTATTCTAAAGATAGAGCAATATATTGTGAATTGTTGGTGGAAACAAATTTCAGCTTTTCCATAGATGGGAGGAAGTGGATACAAATAAACAATTTCCTTTGTAAATGGTTCTACTGAATCAATAATACAATTTAAATAGCAGAAAAGCCATGTCACACTTCATTACTCGTGGCTGACAATACTAGACAATATGGACGGCAAAATAACAGAGATATAAATGCAAAACTTTGTAATTTGCAAAAACTTATTTTACCATCTTCATCATAAAGTCATAAGCTCAATCGTACAGGAATTTCAATAAGGTATCAAAACCAACTTGTCAACGAAGAATGACACAACATCTCTCTAACATGCGGCTGAACAATAGGATATAAGAGAGGAGAAAACAAAGATTGACCTTGAGGGGTTCAGACACACTGGAAGCAACATTTTTTGAACTAAGGGCTGTAACAGCTTCAGTCTTGGTCTCATGTGAACCAGAATCCAACCCCTGGAGACTAGCTGGTTGCAAATGATCTACTGCATCCTGGTTAATACTTCTAGAAATTTTCAATTTGTTATAGGGTTCACCATTCAACAAAGCACCAACTTCCTCACCGGCCCTTTTCCTGATGTGGGGATAAATGGTAAGGACATCCATTATTACTGATATAAAAGAACAATCAATGCCCCCAGGAATTCATAAATAATAAGGAACAGACAGATCTGCCATATCCACACCTTGTGTCTCCATGATCAGATACACGTGGGGAGCTGGGCATGTTAGTAAATAATATTCCTCGTAGTGGCTTTCCATCAATCATTGTCTCAATACTATAACCATGGGGGAAGGTTTCAGTCACTTTAGCCTGAAATGTCTTCTTTCCCTGATAATACACTTGATTCAATCGTAAATTTTCTCCACCTGCAAAGAAGGCACTGCAGTTCTTAGGAACATAATATAGCAAAAGGCAAACTCTATAATCAATTCTCTTTCTTGGATATAAGACTTGTAATCATCATCCTAACCAAGTTTCTGTTTGAACATCAAGATAAGATTTCATTATATTCTCTGAGTTTAATCTCACCAAAGTCTTCAAAAAAATTTTACTTTGATCTCATTGAAATCTTCAAGAACAATTTTTTTTAGTATCATTGAGGTCTTCTAGGATACAACTTCAGTAAAAAAGCTTCCACATCATCTTGCCTTCTTGTGTACATAAACTGTCATTAGAGCAGGAGATACGAGGCAAGACAAAGACACGAAGTTCTTCGAAATACAATTATATGTACACATCAAACATCAGAACTTTGTATTATAATTTTCACCTCGATTATCAGGCCCAAAAACAACAAGAACAATATATTATTGTAAGTTAACTTCGCTATAATTAAAAAGTTTCCACGTCATCTTGTTGTATACATAAACTGTTACAACAGAAAGAGATACTAGACAAGGTAGACTTGCAACTGGAACTCGTGAAGCACTTCAAAATACAACAATGAGTTTGCATTCAACATCAAAGTTGCACGTTATAATCTTCAGCTGGATTATCAGGTCCATAAACTCTGATAACTCCTCTAGCACATTCTAAAAATAATTGAAAAGTAATTTGTTTATATGCCTAGGAAACAGGGTTTCTATCCTTCAAACAATAAGAAGAAAACCTCTTTAAACACAAGAAATAAAATAATTCTAATATCCTTTTCATGGTAGTCTTGGTAGATATCAACAATAAAATCATTCAATCAAGAATTTTCACAAAATAAGGGTAATAAATCCAAAAGAAAATGGCGATGAATTTCAAACCCACAAGAATCATAAGTTACTTCACCCTGCCCAAAGTACCCACCCTAAAATAACAAACCAGTACTCAACAACTCCAGCTTTCATGCTTATCAGGATACAAGTGGTCACTCTCACTTTGCACCCCAGACTTTTAACTTTTCCTCAATCACTTTCTCGATGTGAAAGTATAGCAAAATCCAAAAAGTGACTAGAACAAGAACAATAAATGACCCAATCTCATGACAAGAACAGTGACAATAAATGACCCAATCTCAAAGGTTAACAAAGCCAAAACTGAAAGGCAACACAACTACAGATGAATACCATGTGAAACGAGGATCAATCCAGAAGAAAGCTAGAAGCAGTTTGACACACTAAAGTAAAGCCTTTGCGGAGTTGTGAATATTGAGCAAGTGAGGGAACCAAGATATGTACCAACAGCTAATGACAGCATCAGTAACAACATCAGTGTCTCTTGAGTTCATTTTCAACACACAATTTGCATGAGAATGTGCAAATGGTCAGTTCAGAAATGCAAATAATCACCAGATAAATTTGACTCCAGAACAAGATGATCTACATATTTCTCCAATTTTACCTGGTTGGGCATAACTTGGCATTGTGTCAATTGTAATCAAAGCTTTTTCATGTATAGTAGAGTAAAGACTTTGCTCTTGGCACTTCATTTTCAACTGTTTCCTCAAGGATAATTTTTCTACTCGTTGCTCATCACAGAAACTATTCATTCCTGCATGAGGCAACATACCACATCATCAAAACAACATATAGCTAAGATCATTCAAACTTGAAAAATGATAGAGGTTCATAACTAAAAAGCAAGAGACTTGATCCAATACTACAGAACCTGTGTGAATGTAGTACATATCATCCAGTGCATCAAGACTCCTATTGCAACCGCCAAAGAACAGAAGTACGCCCCCTTTTAAAGGATCCAAAGAGTCCCCAGCCATAGAAAAACGTGCAGAAGGTCCATCACCTGTAGTAATCACCTTTGTCCACACACCAGTTTCTGCAACAAGAAGTCAAATGCATAATTCATTTACAAATCATGCAAATTAAGATTAGATCCAATTAAGCTAATTTCTTAAAAGCCACTAAAAATGAAATCTCGTAGATGAAATCTGCGGTTGCTACATTACGAAGAAATAACAGGAAATGACATCTTCAGCTAACCACACCAAATAGGCAGATACTTCTGATTATAGCCTATATTGTATGTCTCACAAGTCTCACATAATAGACAAAAGCATTCAAATGTCTAGCAGATGCACTTTCTTATCATAGAAAATCTTTTATCTGGATTTTCATTCCCAAAACCCATGGGGTAAACTAGGTGGTTTTATGGGTTCACAGCTTGTTTGGCAAAACATCTTGCAAACCAATGCAGTGAATTGAAATGAAATTCATTCATAGGTTGGGTTGAATAGATTTGTTAATTTCTTTTCTTGTGTTTGGTATATTTTATAAACTTAAAGGATCAGATTGAACTCTTTCAATTGATACACATTGTGTTATATGATGGATTTAATTGATTATATTAATTGACTGAACAACCATTTATAGACATAATGAATTCTATTTTTTCTTTTTAATTTCTATGTATCATAAAAGAATTCTTATCACTTGTAAACATTTACACCTAACCTATATCTTTGTTCTTCACTTTGAAGGTAGTCAACTTCTCCTTTTCAAATGGTACTACAAAACTTAAAAAACATGAACTAAACTTCAAGTCATTTGATTCTAGTTATCTGTGCATAGATCCTGCTTCAGGGAGGTAATTAAACAGCCTGATTCTACTGCCATAAAAGCTATTACATATGTCAGGAGTCCATAGGAAATTCTACTAGAATGAAAGAGATACACATTGATAAGAGAGAAATTAGGAAAGATAAAGTAAAAGCACGAAGCACATAATCAGTTCAGCCAATGAATTTAATTATTGAGTAAATCATGTTTTTTCTGGAAAGAATTATGATTTTATCAAACAAGTCATTTTATAAAGGGTTGTATTCAATTAAATTCATGAAGGACTAGCCAAATAAAGGAATAGACAAAATATATCCTATTGAATGGTATACTCTGTTAATGCCCAACAAGCTATCAAAGATTCAAATATTGAATGTAGAATGTCAAAAGAGAAGCACAAAATTCTCTCCTTCTGTTTTTTGGAATGTGGTGAAGAAAAAAAGTGAATCTTTTGGACTGCCTTTAAAACAATATAGCAAGACTGCAGTTACATACCTACATCAAGCATATATAGGTCGTCATATAAATTTTGAGCATCTGAAAATCCCCCAAAAACAAATAAATTCTTTCCAAAGGCAACAGTAGCATGGCCAGCTCGAGGTGTCAACTTTTGACCAAAGACATCCAGCTCCTTCCAAACAAGAGTTTCTAATAACAAACAAGAAAGAAAAACTATTAATAAAAGAAATTTCAAACAAAATTGGCATATTTAGCATAAAGACACATATATTCTTACATGAACAAGCATGCTGCGTGATTGCATTGAAATATGCTATGTGGTTCCATACAAATGAGAAGATGAGGAAGTGTAGAGTGCATATAATTTTGTGCGGGTGATTGAGTATAAGATGGAGCAACATGGGAATTCAGATTATCAAATATAAGAATGGAACAAACCTGCATCTAGGACATGCACATCAGACATATAATAGTCATGTTCATTTTCACCACCGATCACAATGATTTTATTCTTCCAAGATGAGCAACTGTGGCTATCACGTGCAGAAGGTGGAGTGCCTGATGTTGTTGCACGTTTCCATACAAATGTCTCTGGAAGAATACAAAAAGGAAATGTAAAATTATCCATTCCATGTTTCAAAAAGTCATCTATTACTGTTACAGACCACCATATTAAAAACCCATAGACAATAATGATGGAGTGCAATTCTTTATAATAAATTCCCACAAATAGATGGGGATGCTGGGGGTTGGGGAACTGGGAGCAGATTGAATCCTGTGTACTAATTTGAGGTTAGAATGATCACAACCAACTTTATCCAGAAAGTTGGGCAACTACACAAAATGCCGATAAAGTTTACAAATGCAGGGATCATATTATATGGTAATGGAAGGTAAAATGGATAATAACTAAGCAATTGTCAAGCACGCTAATGTGAAACATACATATGAGATTGGACGCTAATGCGAGGTCAGAATGATCACAGTAAATTATGCCCAGAAAAAGTTTTGAAACAAAGGAATTCACAGAAGAAGTTACCAGTATTTAATATGTAAAGGTCATTGTAATACACTTCAACGTTATTCTCCAACGATTTCCCACAGCCGCCAAATATGAAGAGACGTTTACCAACAAGGGCTGCACTATGACCCTCCCGTGCCTCTGGTCCCTCACCTCTTACACTAGGTGATATCCATGTATGTGATGCTGGTAAAATAACAAAAACAAATAAGACCTGTAATGAAGATGATTCAACATAAATTCTTTTGAGTTGTCTGCGTGAATTGGATACTAGGAGATTACAATCGCAATCCATATAATTAACAAGGATCGTTTAAGGTCAGAGTGAGTACAAATTATTAAGATTTCTCACAAGTATCTAATATATGCAGATCCTTGAGAGGGTTCCTCCCATCAGTTCCGCCAAATATAAACAGATTGTCTCCAACAGTTGTACAACTGTGGCTGTCCCTTTGGGTAGGTGGTGTGCCCTTTATAACTGGCTGGCTCCAAATCTGCTTAGCTGCAAGTTGAAAAACCCCTATGAGAGCATAAACATCTGAGGAAAGAAAAATTCATACCAAGATTCTACGAGAACCAAGACGTCGTGAATATTTTTAGCCCAAATAACTTTCAGTACCCAAATAAGGGAAGAAAAATGCATCATAATTGGCTAGTGGTACAAAGGATAATAAGAAGCAATATACAGAACTTTAATGGGAGGCATTAAAAGAGCCCCCCAAAAAGGACGGTGCACACATATATTCATTAACCCCAGAAAGGATCAATAAGCTACAGGTGCTGGGTAAGGCGGCATAACAGAGTGAAAATAAGTGCAAGTCAAGGAAAATAAAAAATAAAAGGAAAAAACAACCTAGTGAAGAAATTTAAGAAGAGTTCCACAACAAACCATAAATGCATTAATTGAATACTGAATAAGAAGCCAAAAGAAACATTAATGCCACACCACAATTAGTCAACCAAATTCCCAATGGTGAACCCCATACAATCGCACAATAAACAAGCTTAAGGATTGATCCAACCGACAAACACCAGTAGCAGCTATGAAAACATTAAAAGGAAAAAACTAACGAAAGGGACACACATTTGGATTTTATTTCATCACAAAGTTTAACCAACAAGAAAAAATTTCAAAGCAGATGACGCAGAGAAAACCCAGAACAACTCTAAACACGTATATCAGTAACATCCTCATCACAACAGACAAACAGGGCATTCCGTGGATATTCAAGAAGAGACACAATCATATTGCAAAAACCAAATGGATGGTAACTAAATAGTAGTGAAGTAAAGACCCACCAGTGTCAAAGACATGAACTTGGTTGGTCTGGCAGTTGTCTCTGCCATAGCCACCAAAAACATATAGAAAATTCCCTCCTTTAATGGAATTGCAGGTGTGTCCCCACCTTTTTCCGGGCCCATTAACGTCCTGTTGTCGTTGGTGCGGTTGTGGAGAACCCTGGTAAAGCTGGAGTCTTTCCCATCTCATTTTGTAGAATAGTTTTTTAGTTGCTGAGAAAGTGCAAAAAGGTGAGATTTCGTCACAAGGAGAGTGGAATCAAAAGAAAAGATATGGGATTTTTTGGGGATTAGGAAAAGATTTTTGGTTATAACTTATGACGGAATGAGATAATTCCACATATATTTTAAGTTCATGCAAATTGAGAACAAAAAATAGGCTTTAAACAAGTATGTTTGTTAATTAGAGAGAGAAAGCTGGGGAAGAAGAACGGTTCTGTCTCTGATGGGCTTTTATTTGTTCAATAATGGTCTTGCCTGATGCTGATGCCCATGCCCACATCATATCCCCTCGGAGTGGGCCAAGGTTTACGGATTAAACTTTTGAGAAGTCACTCGGGCCCATGAAAGTTTTGGCTCCATCCTTGTTTTTCTCTTTGTATATAATTATTTATAGTCTAAATTGCAAGAGGTTCTTGTAAACTACAACTTCTTATAAATTATTGCATACTTATTTTCTGCAATTCATAATGCTCATGAGGAATCACTAAAATAAGAACTTTCACTATAAAAATATGAAGTTTGAAAGGTAAAATCTGTAAAATAATTTTTGCATATAATGAGCAAAAAAAGTGGTCGTTTGGTTTTACTTTTTTTGTAATTTTTAGTTTTTATTTTTTAAATAAAAAAATACGTTTAGTTGTTAACATCTAATAATTACATATTAGATAAAAATTACATATAATTCTATTATAAATAAATTTATTTTAATTTATTTTAATCTCTTATATAATATTTAATAACAAATTAATAATAAAATCATTATATTTTATTATAAATTAATATTTTATTTATAAATTAATATTTATTTTTAATTATTAAATCAAATTTTATTTAAATTTTATACATTTTGAAGATATTTTAAATTTAAATTATAATTACTAAATAATTATTAAATTAAAATTACTTTATTTTTAAATTTTACTAATTATAAAAATGAATTAAATTAAATTATTCATAATTCTTATTAAAAAACAAAATTCATTTTTATAGCTTTCATAAGTTATGAAAACAGGAAGAAATCAAAACTAAAACTAAAAATAAAAAAACTCAAATAAACAAGTCTTTTACTAAAAATAAAAAATACAAATACAAACTAGCAGGCCCTAAAACTAATAAAAGATTGATGCAATATTACATGTTTGAAATTGTAATACTTATTATAGATGTGTTACATTAGGGTCTTCTTTTTCTTTTACTAATAGAAATGTTCAAATTTGTTAGACTTGATTTATCATTTTTGAGAATTTATTATGATCTTTTAACTTACCTTTTTGATATATAAAAGTTCGACTATTATTAAGCATGATAGAGTCGACATAAAAAGAATAGAGAAAAGATAAAGAAAAGAAGAAAAAAGAGTATCAATTTTTTTCTAAACCAATTTTGGGCTTTTCATCCGATCTTGAATCATTCACAATTGGATGAAACTCAAATTTTAACCGACCTTAACCGACACATCTTGTATAATTCCCATTAGTCTAAGTGAGGTCCTATCAGCTGTCTTAAC
>JANIIA010000008.1:25326829-25354034 GCA_027478495.1 Erythroxylum alaternifolium
ATTAAACCTCTCCAAATTCCATTCTCAAATCCTTAAGGCACTTTCCTATTTAGCTCACTTAATTACAATCCAAAAACTGGGAAAATGTCATGTATGCATGTACAACTATTCATGTGCAACATTCACTTATCTATTATGCATATGCATGTATGCATATATCACTGTTCACTAGCAATTGGTGAGGGGATGTTACATGTTACCCCCTAATTAATGATACAAAGAGAACTTGAAAGTTTTAATAACCTATTGATAGTAAGTAAAAGGAGAAATGGTTTGAAGTTATGAAGGATGGGATGAAATCCTTGTACGCTAATCACCCTTTTGATTTAGTTAGGCTACTAAACTAAAGAGTTTTAAAGAATTGATGGGTTTTATAGTGAAGTATGATTATGAAACTTTAATTTTATAGTAAAAAGTTGGATTGATTTTCAAGAGCTTTAGTTAAAAAAAGTGAGTTAATTTTGATGAAACATTTTCTTTGGCTGTGAAGATGTCATCCATCTACAATGTATTAAGTTTAGCAACCTGCCTTGACTTAAAGGTTAAAAAGATGGATGTGAAGACTAACTTTCTTCATAGTTATTAAATTAGAAGACTTATATGATGTAGCCATAAGTATTTAAAATCAAAGTAAAATAATATTAGATATATAGATTGAGGAAGAGCTTGTTGAAATAAGCATCAAGATAATCATTTATGAAGTTTAATTTTGTTATGGGAAAGCAAGGCTTCAATAATAGTTCATTTGACTATTGTGTTTTTATGTAGAACTTCAATGATAACTTTGTTATTTTATTGCTTTATTTTGATGACATGTTTATTATTGGTCAAAATGTTTCTAAAATTACAAAGTTGAAGTAGGATTTCAGTAAGCCTTTTACTATGAAAGACTTAGTTTAATGAAGCAGATTTTTGGCATAAAGATAACTCATGATAGAAAGGCTAAGAAGTTGTGATCCAAGCATAAATCATGAGATACAATGTATAAAGTCTTAAAGTAGTTATAAGAGTGGGAGTTGGAGGAGGTTTGGAGGGTTAAGCCTCAACTTTGGCTAAAAAAGACCATAGATACAACCATATTCTAACTCGTGTTCTTTATAGACATATGGAAACTGAACAAATATATTCTAGATCATATCTATTAACATTGAAGCTTTTATATCATACACGATGTAGAATATGAATGTTTCTACTGTAGAAATCCGAATTTTGGTTTTATGTTTAAGAAGTGCTTTTATATAGTTTTGTTAGTTTTTGACATTTTTGTTTATTAAATGCAAGTGCTCTTTTTTCCTTGTTTTTCACTAAACTTCAAAACTTATCAAAGGATTTCTTCTTTATGATGTTCAAGCACTTAACAAATTTAGTTCTTGATTCTTTACAATCAATGGGTTAATTCTCTTTATATATTTAACATAGTTTTCTTAATTTGGTTCAAACTTGTTCATGGGTTCTTTAGCGTTTCATTCCTAAACAATTTCGCATTAGTTGGTATCCAAGATTGGGTCTAAATCAAGTGTAGATATCTTTTTTTATTATTTTATTCTACTCTGTAATTATCTCTATTGAATCTTCTTTTTGGCTTTAAAATGTCAAAATAAAAATCAAGTTTTATTAACTTTTTACTTACAGTTTTCTATCTCTTCTTTTCGTATTAGAATTTTTTTCTTTGCTCAATTCCTTGTTTCATATTGTTCATAGCATATTTTTGTTTGGTGAAAATATACAAAGCTTTGTTATTTCCTTAATAAAAAGTGCATATATGACTTTCATCAAGAAATTTACCAAATCTTAGGTATTGCAAATTTGGTTCAATTAAATCGTAACTAGTTTTTCTTATTTCGTTTAATTCCATTGTTTCTTACTTGAACTGTGACTTAATTAACCAATAGTTCTTTGGGTTTTAAGTTTTACATGGTTGAAATATTTGTTTGAGTTTTTTTTAATGCTTAAAGAACTTGAGAAGGAAGCAAAAAGTGGTAAATGGCAAGAGATTGTGAGATTAGAAATGTCAATTAAAGAGTGAAATATAATTGGTTTGAATATTAGAGAGTATAAATAGAAAGAAGTTAATGTGGAATTTTTTTGTTACTAAAATTTCTTAAAACTTTTAAGTATGGCTACTAAAGGCGTTTTAACGTCAAAGGAGGAAAAGGGATGCATGTTCTTCTTGTAGGATATGAAGAAACAATTTGAAAGAATGAACATGAAGCGTAATAAGGTGAAAGACTTGTCACTGAGGAAATCCAATCAACTTTGTAATTATAAAGGGGAAAATAACCTCAAATTCATAATCATAGGGAGCCTATAAATTAACACCTCTTTATGGAAGTTGATGAAGGGCATAATAATCTAAGTGCTAATAAAGTTTATCTAGTTTATGAGGCTGAAGGAGGCATATTTAGGTCTAAGAGAGGAGTTTAATATGGATAAGAACCTATGAGAAAGCCTAAAGGTCAATACAATCTGGATCAAAATATAGGTTGCATAAACATAAAAAGATACCCTCTACTTGAAACAATCCATGTGGAAGGAATCTACATTAACAGTTGATAATTCTAATGTTAGTAGAGTTGAGTGTGTTGTTGAAAGTGATGTACTTGTTATTAGAAGAGTATTAAGTTTTCAAACTATAAAGGATAACTTAAGGCAACAAAAGGAAACGTCTTTTATATTAGTTATCATATTTATAACAAGGTATATAGTATGCTTATTCATGGAGGGAGTTGCACTAATGTATAGAATTTCAATTTGCTTTTTATGAATGATCTAAAGCCATACAAGATACATTGCCTTATCGATTGCAAGAAAATCAAAATAAACAAGTAGGTGTTAGTTTCTTTTTTGTGGGAAAGTGTAAAGATGAGGTATTATGTGTTACAATCCCTACACAAACTAGTCACATACAATTGGATAAGTTATTTGGTGACAGAGAATCATTATAAATCACATGGGTATACTTTTTCATACTAAAAGAAGTGTATAAAGTATCCAATTTTCTTCTTTATTCTTATGGTTCTAAATAAACTATATTTTTATTTTTGTCGGAAGTTCAAGCTAGAAGGATGAATCATTTTAAATAGATGGAGTATGATATGAGCATAATTAGCTAGCTCCATGATCCATTATATGAAGGCTTAGACTAGTTACAAATGCGAGAGTTAGAGGATGTTTAAAGGCTTAATACTAGTCTTTGACTAAACACGATCTTAAATACAATTATATTCGATCCCAAATTTGCCTTTAAACATGAGGAAAGTGGATATATTCTTACACACAAATCTGTTCCAACCTATTCCCCTCCTTGAAATGCAAAAGTAGTATTTATAGTAAAGAACACAGCCTAACACACGATTATGTACCATCTTGTCTAACTCTCAAGAAAATAAATTATGAAGACACTGTCTCTAATGCGATTGTGTCCCATACCATATCCACTTGCGTTAAAATTGTTGTAATAAGTAAAGCCTAAAGCACTTGTGTCCCATTGTTGTGTTTGCTATTGAAACCCTAATTTTAGGTTTGCATTTAAGGAGAGTTTTTATTCAATTTAGTTAGTTTTTAACACCTTTGTTTATTAAGATTCATGAGTACTTTTTTTTATATTCTTCATCAAAATTTAAACTTATTAAAGAATTCATTATTTTTGGTATTCAAATACTCAAAAAAATAGTTATTGATTCTTTATAATCAATAGATTAGTTCTCGTTATATATCTATTTAGCTTTCCTTTTATGGATCAAATTTGCTTATGAGTTTTTTACGACTTTTTTCCTAGGTGGATTCAATTTAAGGTATGACCATTATATAAGAAGTACATTGAGATGGTGCTTTAACGGTTCAATATGTACAAAGCTAAGGTAGTAAGTACACCTCATACTGTGCACTTTGAATTGAGCAAACTTAGTATCCATTAGGTAAGGAAAAGAAGTAAGATAAGGAAAAAAAAATTCCTTATGCTTTAATAGATAATAGTTTGATACATACAATTTTTTGTATAAGACTTGATATTGTTCATGTTATTAGTGTTGTTAGCTATTTTCTTTCTAATGTAGGGAAGGAGAATTGGAATCCAATGAAGTAGATTTTAAGATATCTCCATGGATCTTCTAGTTTGAATTTGTGTTTTAGAGTAGAAAAACATATTCTTTTGGTGGTTAATTATAAAAAATTTTGAACTTTTTAATTTTACAATTTTAACTCAAACTTTAAAAGGTGAGCAATAAAATGCCCTAACTTTTAAATTTTTTGTAAAAATAATTTGTCGTTAAACTCCTAATTAATGGTATTAACATGATTTACCATGTTAGCATAACCTATTTGCCACATGGATGACATGTGTCCTATCATTTCCACATGGCAAATGAATAATTTAAAATATAAAATAAAAATGCTAAAACTTAAAATCCTTACATATCTAAAATACCTCTAACCTTAAATTCTCCCAATTTCATTGTGAAGAATAAAAGTAATATAAATTGGTATGAATAGTTTGAAGATAAGAAGAAATGGCTACAATTAAAAGCAAATGGAATTTAATTATAAGATAAATTTTAAATAAAATAAAGAATGTCTATCCAAATATGAATTAGGAATTGATGATAATCCTGGTACTATTATTCCTACTATTAATGCTAGGAATGTTGTTTCAAATGCTTTAGAAGTTTAGACTTTTAAAGCTTAGAAACATAGAGACAAGTAGTGCTTTTATAGTTGGTTATGCTATTATCTACTTTGGTCTCATCAATGTCTTCCTTATTGCCATTAATGCACATAGTTATACAGATTAACCTCTATTTGTAGCCTTTACTTCTCCTCAATTTAATGTGTTAACTTTTCTGAACTATTGAGAAATTGTTGTATCATTTTGGAAATGTGAATCCATTTTTGCTTCAAAAGTTCAAACTATATATGCATAATTAGTTTCGAGTATTTATAGTTAGTACAAAATATCATTTCATATATTTGCTCACTATAAAACCATAATGAAGGAACCTACATGTTAATTATAACTTGGATTGTGAGAAATATTAGAATTTAGTATCGTAGACTATGTTTTAAAAGTAAATTATGGGCTATTCAACTTTTCAAAGCCGAAAACATGCTTGAATGCTTGAGATGTAACTTGCAACCTTGGCATCGATCATTTATTACCAATATATAGGTTTTTGAAGTACCTAAGATGATTGCTAGTTCTACATGTCATGGAAGGCAACTTATCTTTAATGGATTATGTGAAACTTCTCCACCATATATGCCTACGAAAGCAACTGAGACAAAATTATAATGATGGAGATGATATGGTGCAGTGATAATGCAACAGTATGGTGGTAGAAGTGATGCAAAGAAGAGGTGGCTTGTTTTTAGTAAGAGTTGCTACCTTTATTCTTCACAATAAAGTTGGGAGAGATTATGATTAGAGGTATTTTAGAGAATTAAGGATTATAATTTTTAACATTTTAATTTTTTATTATTTTTTCACGTGGTAATGGTTAAACCCATCTCAGTCACATTGTAGTAAGGTCAGTTGATGTGGTTAGCCGAATCAACACAGTTAGTTGGGGGTCTATTGACAGTCTATATTTATGAAAAATTAAAAATTGAAATATTTTATTATCACATTTTGAAATCTAAGCTAGGATTGCAAAATTGAATAAAGTTCTAATTTTTTATGATTAACCTTTTTTTTACATATATAAATTAAGACATGAAAAGTTGATACAAAAAAAGTATATTTTAGGCTATTTGACTACATTTCCAATGGCATTTGTGTTTTAGCAATCTAGGTTGTAAAAATTTGTTGCTTCTCAATTACAAAAGTGGAGCTTATTATTATCTTTGAAACTTGTAGAGAACTGCTCTAGATGAAGAGATTCATAAGGGAGTCCAAGAGAGGTATGTGCTATGTTACAATAGTCAAAATGCAGTGCAACCTGCCAAGATTTTCATATTTTGTAGTAGTTTAATACGTATGTTAAATGACATTTGGATTAATTTTTTTATTCTAAATTCCTTAAGTTATATAAGATTTACATAGGTGGTAATGGTTATAATATAATGACCAAATCTTTAACAAGAGGGAAGTTCAATGAATGTTGCCTAATTGTCATAATGATGATCTCCTCTAAATAGTCAAATGGGAGAGAATTATTATGCTAGGATCTTTTTTTCTTATATGTAAAAAGATCTAAATTTGTTGGACTTAACCCATCTTTTGTAGAAACTCATTATGATTTTTAACTCATTCTTTTAATATTTAAACATTGTATAATTAGTGAGCATAAGAAAGTAAGTAAAAAAAGAGAAAAAGAAAAAGAAGAAAGAGAGTTGTTAGAATTTTTCTAAACTAATTTAGTTTTTTTTTCAATCTAAAGTCATTTACCATTAGATTGAGAACAAATTAGTTTGTGAGTTTCTCAAACAATCTTCTATAATCTAAACAATAGAAGATTAGAATTCAATCTCTTGAACAATAATTCAAGTGATTTTTATTTTTTTCTTCTTTGTTTGTTATTATTGCCTTTATTTTTTATTTCTTCTTTTTTAGTATTTATTTTATAACCATTTTAGAGAAGAGTTTACAAGATTCTTTTGATATAGTGAAGTTATTTTGATAAACTGGAGATTTTATAGTTTTTACTTTTGATTTGAAAGAGCCTTTTATATAAAAATCTTAACGACTATTGTATTTATAATTTATTTTAACTATATTTATTTTTTAGAATAATATTATTATTGGGTTAGAGTTTGTTTATTCCTAGTAGATTCAAATAAAAAAGAGTTTTGATTAAACATTTTATTTCATTTCTATATATTGATAATTTATGCTCCTAAATTATAGGTGTTGCTTGTCTAAAATTATGTTAAGACCGAGCTAAAGCTTTTGACCATCTTTATTTGAAAGCTTTGAACGCGAGATTCTGTTAGGTTAGGAAATTACAACTATTTAACTTTGTATAGGAAGAATTCTCCTACCACCAGTACCACCACTGTATCAATAATCAATATGTGTATGTATAATGTTAGAAAAGTAACCAATGATCAATCTGACCCTGATTCGATGACCACCATTTCTATGCATGTAGGAAAATGTTCATTCACCATTTTCTTCTTTTGCGCTCAGTTACTTACGTAAACTTCAAGCATAATATCTACAAATTAGTAATTTTATTTTAATTCATTCAAAGTAAACATAGTCTATCAAATCTTAAAAATTATACATTTGTCAAATATTAATTTATAATAATTATTTTACAAAATAAAAGTTGAATATGAAATTTATAAATTTTATTTAAAAAGTTATATAAATCAATAGGCGTATTAGTATTATAATATCCTTAGAGTTCTAATTGGATACTGATTGTTGAATCCCTATGATATAAATCGATGTCTTTTTATAATAATGTGTAAGGAATGATTTAATAAATCAATAATTAAATTATATGAGAAAAACCTAATTACTACAAGAAAGGAAAAAAGGAAAAAATTAACATAAAGTGAAAAAGGCCCGAGGAGAAAACAAACCTCTAATATCCTCACGATTTTCTTTCCAATTAAATAATTGGCAAACATAATAATGTAAGCAGGGGTATGAATTTCATACTGTACTGGGCAAAAAACAATACAAAATGTATGAGTTTTGAAGCAATCAGTGGTATTGGCTAGTACTGGCTAATATCGGCATTTTTGTCTGGTAATGGTTGGTACTGACTAGTACCGTGAAAGTTAAAATCTTTAGGGATTGAATTGTAAAAAAAACCTAATAAAATAAACACATGCAGATACTCACTCTTTACTCTTTAAATCACAAAATATTTTCAGTGTTGTTGTCGACCACTCACTGCCATCGTGCCATTGCCCCCTGTTATTGTGCCAAGCTCCACTACTCAAGCCAACAAGCTTCCTCTACCTCCGGTAGGACTACTTGCCCGAGCCCGCTCTCTCCACCGTCATAGTTGTCTCCTCTCTCCACTCCATTGTCATTTCTCTTCTCCAGTCCACCATCCCTGCTGCTCACTTGCTCATTGGGCAGATTGTAGAAATCTAAGATTTCTAGATCTAGATCCAAATTCATCCGGTTGACCCGACTTGACCTCACCCTAACTTAATTGCAATTTTTTATGCTTTGCATTACAATTGCATTGTGTTTTGATTATGGCACATGTGCTTTATTAATGTTTTATAAAATAGATACTGGAAAATTTGGGTTTGAAAGTTGAAATTGTTTGTGTAAGTTGGTTCAATTTCAATAACGATTAGACATTATGAATTTAAGAAGAAATGAGATCAAAAAAATATTGTGTATGAATTATGGAAGAATATTTAAGTATTGTGATTTGTGAATTATGTATAATTCAAGAACATGTCATATTATTTGTTATTTTAATAATCATAAAAATGAGATCAAATTTAATTCATTAAATTGTTAAATTGTTAATTAATTTATATGAAACATAAAATTTACTAATTATTATTTGTATATAAAAAGTATTTAACATATGATTAATCATTTAAATATAAGATTTAATATATAATTAAATCATTTATTATATGTAATTAAGTTAAGAAAAATAGATATTTACATTTTTATATTTTTTATTGTTGTCATTAAGAAATAAATTACAAATATTGATCTTATCTTATTGGTAGTTAAATATATAGTAGACAATAGTACGTGAATTTATAAGAGAACACTCGTCACTTAACATAATGTAAAATTGTAAGTGTTTAATTCATTTTTACGATTTGTATTATCATAAAGAAAAGTTATTTTTGTAATATGTGCTATCATAAAAAAAAGATGTTAGATAGAGTCTATCAAGAATTTGGATATGTTTATAACTAAATGTTGAATTTTTATAGTTATGTAATGATCATATTATTATATGCAAAAAGTGTATTTTTGAATGAATTTATTAATTTAATTTTGAGACATGTCTTCATTGATTTTTACAGATAAATAAAAGGAAGTTTAAGTACTCCTGATAATTCAACCACTTTAGGAAGATTTAATGATTCAACTTAGGCTTATGTTGGATTGGTTCCTAGAATGAAGAATCATATCATTTGCTTGTTTTGTGACAAGCATTTGCAAGGTAGAGAAATTACCAAATTAAAGAAGAATTTAGCTGGGGTCAAAGGTAATATGAAGTTTAGTAAAAAAGTGAGCCATGATGTGAAATGACAAATGAAGACTTTACTTGAAGAGTACAAGCATGAGAAAGATAGAAGGCAATCTTTGAATTACGAAATTGGTAATGAAAGTTCTTTTGTTAGTGGTCAGGATAAAAGTGAGAATGTTGAAGATAGTAGTATTCTTATCTAACAATAAAAGAACATTGTGCCTGATGTTAGGAAAAGAAAAAGATACATGTCTAATTTTTTTACACCACAAACAACTCCTATAACTCAGTCTTTAATTCTTAGTGTCTTACAATATAGAGAAGCGGCTCATAATGTGGAGATGGTAATGGCTAAATGGTGATATGATTCAGGTATAGCATCCACTGCTTCTCAGTATTATTATTATCAGCCTATGTTAGAAGTTATTGCCTTTTATGGTCCAAGATACAAAGCTCTTTCAATTAATGACTGCATAGGTAAACTTTTGAGTAATTTTGTTTATGAAATAAAAAGTTATTTCGCTGAACAAAGAATGACTTGGACTACTTTTGAGTGTTCAATAATGTGTTATGAATGGACAAATAGAAGACGTAAGGCTATTATTAATTTTTTAGTTTATTCTGCAAAGGGGATAATGTTTTTGAAGGCTATTGATACATGAATCCTTGTTAGGAATGTTGATACTTTATTTAAAATATTTAATGAAGTTGTGAATGAATTTAGGCTGGAAAATATTGTTCAATTCATTACTGACAATGATTCTGCCTATAAAGTAACTGGTAGAAGATTGCAAAGCAAGTATAATTCTTTTTTTTTATTGGACTCATTGTGTTGCACATTACATTGACTTGATGATAGAAAATATAAAGGATCCAAGGTATTTTCTTATTATTGATGAAACTATACAAAAAGTAAAAAGGTTACCAAGTTCATCTACAATTGCGTATGGGTCTTGAATTTAATGAGAAAAGATTCCACCAATGGTAAGAATTTGTTTCAACCTACCGTTAAAAAATTTGCAACAAATTTTTTATCACTTCAAGGTTTTATTATGATGAAAAAAGAGTTTAGAGAAATGTTTACAAGTAAAAAGTGAGTTGAAACTTAACAAGTTAGGTCCAATGCTGGATTGAGGGTTTCTAGAAGTATACTTAAAGATAATAAATTTTGGTTCCAATGTTAATTTTTCATCCTAGTTTGTAAGCTTTTGGTGATGGTATTTTGTCTGGATGATAGTGATGAGAAGATAACAATTGGTTATTTTTATGATTCCATCGAGAGGGTGAAAAAAGCAATCAAGGTTAGTATAAAAAATAGACTTTTTTTGTACACATCTTATCTCGCAGTCATTAATGAGAGATGAGAAAGACAACTTTACTCTCAATTATTTACAACTAAGACATTTTTGAATCCTTATGTCCATTTTAGACCATATTTTACAAAGAAAGTTGAAGTTACTATGTGAATGCTATTAACTATTACAACAATTGTTGCCTATGAGATGATGCAAGATCTCCTAAGCTCACAAATGGAGATTTATAAAGATGTTTTTAGTGACTTTGAGATACCAATTGCTATTCATCAAAGAAGAAAACATAATTCAGGTATATATATTTTCGTTTTTGTTACTAGTTAAAAATTAATCATCACTTTATTTTGTTTATAATGCTACTTTTGTTGTCTTACGACTTACAGTTAATTGGTGGGACTAATTTGAAAGTGGTGTTCTAAAATTGCAAAGGTTTGCGATTCAAATTCTAAGTCAACGTGCGAGTGCAATAAGATGTGAAAGGAATTAGAACACATTTAAGTTGATCAATTTCAAGAAAAGTAATAGATTAGAACACAAAAGATTGAACGACTTGATCTTTGTTTTATACAATTTAAAGCTTTAAGAAAAAAGTATGTTATTATCATTATTAAGTTGAATATATTTTTTTTGTAATTTCTTAATAATTTAATTTTATTGTTTACTAGGATCCTTTATAGAACAAGTAGTTCTATAAATCTAATTTGCCTTAATCATACTGATTTTTTGATAAATTAAGTTTCCAAGGAATTGAGTTTGATAGATGAGAGTGACTTAGAAGATAATCTGGATGAGAAAGTATTAACATGTCATTTGGTGGAATGAATTTGAATGATAACGATGATAAGATTTTGTACTAAATAAGAATTGAGATGAATATGATTTGAGCAGATATTCAATTGAATGAAGTTTTAGGTTTTTATTTTTCTTTTAATTTCACTTATAATTGGCATATATGTTAAATTCTACATATGCAACGTAACTATAAATATTTTTGTTTCAAATTTCACTTTTAGCTAGTTCTTTCACACAAATTATTATTGTAAATTGTAATAGTTAGAGAGTCATAAATATTTTTACTTTTTTTATTTGATGTAATTATTATTTATTATGTGATAAAATTGTAATATTTTAAGTATTTTATATTGTCATTAATTTTATAATTATATAATGATTAAATAATTTTTATATTAATTATGATTATTGTTTATATGTGAAATATTTAAAAAGTAATATTAATAAAAATAAATAAATTATTAATATTTTAAACTTTTATTATTATGAATTTTGAGATATCATATATGTAAAATTTATATTATATAATACAATATATTGAACTCCTGGTTTGTAATTTTAAAAAAGGAACATAACCGAGGATAGTCTTTACGTTTCTCCCGTTTTGTCTTCCACTTCGCCAAAGCCTTTTTCGTCTTCCGCCCTTTCACTCCATTTTCACTCCGATAGATAAGAAATACCGCAATTTTCTACTCTTGCTTACGAATTTTGGGTAAAATCCCGTCAACTTGATGCCTGCCATGTACTTTATGAAAATCCTCAACGGTTAAACTACCCAGAGAGACTCGCTGGAGAAATGAAGGCATAAACTTGGGGATGGAGGACGTAAACAAGTCATGAATTTGATATTGGAACTACCCATATATCTCCCTTCTTCTTCTTCCTCTTGTCTTAGAACTCTTAGCAACAACTCAAGTGCTGCAGCTTCACTTTGGTTCCCTTTTAGAAGAAAGTTCTCATCTTTTACTGCAATGACCACTTGTACACCACAACCACTTCATGTAAGGGAAACGCTTGACCTGACAGACACTGAGAAAAAGATTTTTGATCGCCTTCTCAATACTGTCCGCCATTTCAATCTCTCCACCAACCTCCGCGTTGCCGGCGGCTGGGTTCGAGATAAGGTTTGAAGTCCCCTCGTTCCCATATTTTGTTTTCGTATTTGAAGCTTTGTGAATTGATTTCTGTGATGTTTTCTTTTTTCTTTTATTTGCAGCTTCTAGGGAAAGAGTGTTATGACATTGACATTGCTATTGATAATATGGTGGGTAGTGTATTTGTTGACAAAGTCAGGGATTACCTGTTATCTACTGGTGAAGAAGCTCAAGGAATCTGCGTTATCCCCCGGTGTGGGAATTGTTTGCTCTTTGCTTCTTTTTTAACTTTAAGCTCTGTAGTTAGCTACTATTTTAGCACATCTAAGAAGCTGTCTTATCCATTTTCTTGGTGCAGCAATCCTGATCAATCCAAGCACTTAGAAACTGCGAGGATGCGCATTTTTGATCTATGGATTGATTTTGTAAATCTAAGGTGTGAAGACTACAGTGAGAATAGTCGAATTCCTGCTATGGTATTCATCTAATGAGTCACTGACTGGCCTTTCATTTTGCTGCTGTTCAAAATACCATTTAGTTTGGATCTAAAATGGTACAGAAGAAATTAAGGGAATGAACTGCTCAGTGTTTTTAATAGTCTTCCGTATTATTCCTTTCTTACTATAGAATAAGTTCTGTGTTATTTTTCAAAAAAAAATTTGTGTTATGTGATTGTCTAAGCATTTGGTTTTATTTTACTTTATGAAATTTGGAAAACAGGACCATATTGCAAATATTTTGCTACCAAAGGCAATAGCTACACCTTGGAGGTGGTGTAGTTGAGATTATGATGATTGTATATCTCGTATATTGGACTTAAGTTATCCTTTTTAATCATGGCTGAATATCTATTGTATCCAAAGTCCACATTATTTGTTTGTAGTTTATATTATAGTTTATTTTCAAGTATATGGTATGTGTTGGAATCTATAAGGATTTGCTTTTTGCTACAGAAATTTGGTACAGCAGAAGAGGATGCTTATAGAAGGGATTTAACCATCAATAGGTATTTTCTTTTGTACATGTAACATAATTTATCATTCTTTTTAATATCCTTTGGCTTAGTTAAGAACCTTTTTGTCAGCCAGTTTGTTCTACAATATCAATACTAGCTCAGTTGAAGACCTTACTGGAAGAGGTGGGTGTAATTTTATTGTGTTGATAAGCATTTCTTAGTGTTTTTGCTTCTTGAGGTTACAGATTAACAACTCTTCCCTTATTTAGCTTTTTCCTGCTTTTACTTTAGGTATTGCAGATCTAAAATCTGGGAAGATAGTGACTCCTTTACCTCCAAAGGCTACTTTTTTGGATGATCCACTTCGAGTCCTTAGAGCTATTCGATTTGGTATTGTTTTAATTTTTCTTTCCTTTTAGCTATATTTCATTTCCTCTTGTATTTGTACTGTAAAACTTGGAACGACTTCACTTTCTAATCATAAACATAAGTCTTAAACTGTTGCGACTTACCAGCATATGTATATTGTTAGTCATTCTCCCTCTCATGTATCATTCATTGTAGTCTACTCAGATTTTGGGGTCTTGAAGAAATTAATTATGCTTAATCTGAATTGATTTGTAGTCAATGATTGTTACTTCAACATCATCAAGACTTTGTTGACTTCCATTTAGTGGGGAATAAAACTCCCAACTAGGTTATTTAGTTGTAAGTTACCGTTGAATTTACCATTTGGTTGTTAGTACTAATTCTATTGAATTCGTTGATGGTAAGAATGTTGGATAAAGTCCTACTGAACCTTCTGAGCTGCTAGTTTGTCAAGTCATTCATTATACAAGTTTGGTGTACATGGTTAATTTTCCACATGGTGTTTTGGCTACAAAAGCCCTGAAATGCCTCTAATATTCATTCATATTCTGTTCCAGGTGCAAGGTTTGGATTTACTTTAGATGAAGAGCTCAAAACTGCTGCTGCAAGTGATGAAGTGAAGAATGCTCTTGGAGCTAAAGTAAGCAAAGAGCGCATTGGGACAGAAGTATGTTCATTTTACCCCTTGGGAGTATTCCGTGTCATATATGTAACATTGTACTTATCTTGCTGTTAATTCTCAATGCAGATTGGTCTAATGATCTCTGGTAATCAACCTGTTAAAGCTATGAGATATGTTTGTGATTTAACATTATTTTGGACTGTTTTCACTCTCCATCCCAAGGCTGAGTCAGAGGTATCAGATGAATGCCCCAGGTAAAGTCAAATCTACAAAATTTTTAAATAAACTTCATATCATGTGGTCAGTTTGTTCTTTATTTCTCCTTTCATTGTATTTGGTTTTTATTCTATGGAAACTAATGTTCTCACTTTTACTTAGCTTATTAAACTTGATTATGAGCTTTAAGACATAATACGTGGTGGGAAATTGTAGCCTCTCACTCTTTTGTTCAAATAGACTTAGCTGTTCACTATCTTCTTTTAACTATTCTTAGGATACTTGGTAGGGTAATACGTAGAGAAGCATAAGCTCAACTGAGAAAAAGCATGAAACTGAAATCGATGAATTTGTACTTTCACCAAAAAGGGTTTGTGAAGATCTAGCAATTTTATTAACATTAATTATATGAGAATTTCAAAAATCTTTACGAGGATCACTCTGTAGTTTGTCTAGTTTCTATTTGGTGCTTGACCATTAATGTTTTCAATTTTGACAGGCTTTGTGTTGCTTATTTGGATGCTACTTGGAGCCTTATTCAAGTAATTAGATGCACTGTATTTTCTGTGAGTTGAAACTTGTTTACTTTTTTCTCCTATATATCTTTTTAATTCTGTTCGAGAGCTTTTCAAAGTATTATTTTCTAGTTTTCATCTTTCAGAAATTTATCGTCTTCAAAAGTTTGGTCTTATTAATCATATGAACTGAATCTCAGAATGAACAGAGAAGGCTCGCTTTCTATTCCGCTCTATTCCTTCCTTTCAGAGATATCACATACAAGGATGAGAAGGGTAAAAAGGTAAAATATTTGGAATTTTTCTTCTTCATTAGTTTAGTTGTCCTTTTTGCTTATTTTTCATCTGTTATTTTCACTTTATGGGCCCATAATAGCTTAACCTAGTGTTGGAATTACACATCCAAGATAAGATGTAATATTTATGATTAATTGGTGGGAGTTCCAAGTAAAAAATTGTTTGGAGAATTTTAGAACAATAACTGACTGATGCTACTTGTAGATTGTCAGCACTACTAGCAGTGAAAGACTTATACAAAATAAATAGTTGCTTCAGAATCTGATTTTAGTTTCATTTGATTGTAAGATGGGCGTTAATCTTGGCACTAAAGTTTTAATGCGCAGTTTCACACATAGGAGTTTATCTAAAAATCCATGTTTTTACATGCAGATTCCTGTTGTCAGCTTTATCTTCAAAAGTTCTCTGAAGCAAAAGTCCAGTGATCTTGAAACAGTCAGTCTCACTATCTTTTAGTTGATATTATCAATATCCCGATTATAGCTGGGGCCTTGTGCATTATTTCCTATAGATTATTGGGTTTACATAAATATGAACTTGGTTCAGGTTGTGAAAATTCATGGGTCACTCGGGAAGTTCTTAACCTTGCTTCCATTACTTGCATCTAACAACAACACGCAGCCTAATGAAGTTGATTGGGCAATGGAGAATGTTGACGTACCCAATACATCAAAACTCCGAGTATTGACAGGTACAATGTTCTTGGTGCTTTGTGTACTTTCTCTGGGCAAAGCTTGACTCTGTTTCTTGACAAGTGCTATATTTATCTTTTTATACTATTGTATTTTCTAAGTTCCAGTTAAATATAACAAAAAGTCGCAAACTTCTGTTTGGTTCTTGATTGACTATTTTTCCTTAGGCATTCCTTTAAGTGCTACCCAACTATTTTTTAGTAAAGTGGTGCTTAATACTCTTAAAAAATGCTAATACTTAATGTTACACTATTAGTTTATAATGAGTTGGTGACTTGTACTTGAAAATGGTAAGAATGCTATGTACTCCAAACTTTGATGTATGCTGTTGACCTTCATTTAACTCTAAAAGGAATCAAATAATTTGGTATTCTCATGGACAGTTCAGTGCCCGTTGAATGGAGAATCAAGCTATGTTAGGGTAGCATTACAACTTCACTGTTTAGCACTGATGTCTCATCTTTCTGGTTTTCAGTAGAATGCATTTTGGGTGTCAGGGTGATGACATGCATCTAAAGATATGATGCTTCAAATTTCAATTTGAAAATCCTTTTTGCCATCTAGAGCCTAAGTCTATGTCTTACATGTCGAATTGTGGAACAACATTGTCAGGATCTTGTTCTAGTTGCTACTTTCATTAATTCTGTGTTGGTGTATTGTATCAACTTGTATGCTTATGGGATTAGTGTGCAGAGGTCATGTGCTATTTTTCAGCGACGTCATCAACTATCTGCTCTGTGCTGAAGTAATATTAAAAAAAAAAAGTTTCCTTGAATGGTTCGTTAATCGGGTTGGACACATGATTTTGGCCCGGCTCGGCCTGGTTTTGACTGGGTTTTGGGCTGCACTCAGGCCTAAACGGGCTGGCTTGCGGCCCAGTCTGTGGCCCGATCACCTCCCAAAACAATGTTGTTTTGGTTTGTAAGCTTCAGAATTTTAAGATCAAAACGGTGATATTTTAGAAAGTTTACCCAAAACGATAATAGGTTTGAACTAGGCATGGCAATGGGCCGGCCAAGCTCGAGCCTGCTTGGATTAATTAGATTTCTTAGATTTGTCTGGTTTCTTGTATTAATTATCCCCTTTGTGCTTAGGTTGCTTTTCTATCACTATTCAAACTCTTTTCTTAGACACTACCAGGATTGAATATTTCACAATTTGTTTGTATAGAAGCAGATCCTTGGATGAAAACCCTTGTAGTTATGGCCTTATGGTAACCTCTATTTCATTATCTATTCAGGATTTCTGCTGCGAGAAATCAAAGACTTCTGGCGAGTTGCTTTGCTAATTTCAACCATATTACATCCCCCTGATATTGACTCTACTTCAGAATTTTTAGACAATCAGTTTCAACTGGAGAAGAGAAGAGATTTGTTTGAGGCAGCTGAGCAAGCTATAGTTAATATGGGTATAGACTTTATCCTCCCCTGTAAAAGCTTGTCTCCAAAGAATAAGAACGCTTATTTTCCTACTTGTAAGCCAGAAAAAGATGTGAAATTACCGTAGCCTGCAGTAGATTGTGATGATTGAGCTGGTGATTGAAATGTCTTGGCATCAAATGCTATGATTGAGGTTCATTCATTAAAACAAACTTTCATACACAGTTTCTACAATTGAAGTGCTATTTTCTGAAATACAGGTCTCGAGAAAGTTTGGGATGTGAAGCCCCTAGTTTCTGGGAGAGACATTATGAACGTTTTGCAGCTCAAATCTGGAGGACCACTTGTTAGGGAGTGGGTAAGTGGCTTCTTTCCTACACTCTTAACATGTTTGTAGAATCATTTCATAGATGATAATACTTTAAGATTCCCAAAAGAAAGCTCACATTCTGTGTTGTTTGTTGCTTGCAGCAACAAAAATTGCTTGCATGGCAGCTTGCCAATCCCACAGGGACTGCAGAGGAATGTCTTGATTGGATGAGAGAAACACACCAGAAGCGCGCAAGGTTAGAATAAACTTTTGATATAAGCAAATTATGAGTAGGAAAAGCAAGCAGTATCTGTCAGTTTTCCAGCTTAATCCACATGGCCTTTCATGTGCTGCCAAAATTCCAAGTTTAGATTCATTGTTGATGAACATAAAAACATTGGAGTTGGCTAAATGTCTTTACCAATATAATCTAATCCTCTTTTGTCAAGGCCTGCATCGTATTCCCAGTTTTGAAAGAGTTAACATGTGTAGAAAGTAATGGTCTTTAGAGGACAATTTATATGAAAATATTTATGTGGATGTTATGACCAAATAGATAAAAAGATATTCTATAGTTAGAATTTGTAACTTTTTGAGGAACAAAGATAATGTATTGTTCTTTTCCTGATTTTGCTTTCCAATGGCCAAATCTGTCACAAATAATTCTTTAAACTTATGAGCAACTCAGAAAAAGCTAGAAGAGAGGCGCTTGTTTTTATCTTGTGAAAAAATTTCAAGTTTAAAACAAAGAGCGTAACCGATGCAGGCCAATAAAAATGCGAGTTTCTAATTCAGCCACCGTTAAGAGTGTGTACATGAGTCAATCGAGCTTTTGGCCCAGTGCGAGAAGATACATAAAATGAACAGCGACACGTCCAATAATGTCATAAACCAAGTCATCCACATATATGAGACAAGCAGACATATGTTATTTCTAATGTAAACAAACAAGGAATAATCTGAATGTGATTTGAGTGAATCCATACTACCTTTGAGACATAAGTTTGGAAAACCATCATCTCAATGCTCGTCTCAACTCATATAGGGACTTTTTCAATTCACATACCTTATCTTTGGGTGCTGAGAAACATCGAGACAATTTCATGTAGACCTCTTCGTTTAAGTTTTTATGCAAAAATGCATTATGCACTTCCATTTGGTGAAGTTCTCACTTTTAAATAAATGTTATTGTCAGAAGTGTTCAGACAGTCACCATTTTAGCAATCAGAGCAAAACTTTCATTATAGTCCACTTTCTTAACTTGGCGGTTTCCCAATATGACCAATAAAGCCTTTTGCCCCTTTACAATCCCATTTGAGTGGTAATTAATCTTGTATACCCATTTACACCTCTCTTTCTTCACTAGTGGCAATGTCTATAATGTCCAAGTGTCATTGTTCTTTAGAGTTGCATTTTCTTTTCTAATGGCTTCTCCTCAGCTTCCAACTAACTTATGGGCTCAGTCATTGTCATTGTTGCTAAGAAAGCTCGATTTTTGTTAGAAAATTATTGCATGTCATACACTTAGCTATGGGATAAGGTGTACATAAGGTCTTTGATGTCATGGTAACGAGTGTGAAGGGGTCTTTTATGTAATGAGCGGTATACATCACATACTTTTTAAAAAAAATGTTGAACTCTAACATTAGGAGCCCCCCTCATCCTCCGGTGCTTTCAGGATTAGTGGAGGATATAAATCGCGGGATGTGCCTCAACTGACTAGAGACTTGGGCTTACCTACTGATCTCACCATACAAGGGGCCCAAATCTTAAAGGTTGCCTCCAAGATTCGAATTCCTACCTTGCAGGTCGCCAGCATGGCAGGCACTACACCACCCAAGTCTTTACCAGTTGAGCTATGCCTCGGGGCATCACATACCCTTTAAATTTTACTGGTAGTTGGTTGGAACTATAACAAATAAAAATAATTGCAATATTCAACAATTAATTTCATAAAAGAATGCATAATTTATATGTTTGAAATTTCAAAAATAATGATGGAATAAAATAGTCAAATTTAAAATTATAAACTGACAAACATGATGCAATCAAACTTGAAAAAATTTTTATACGAATAACATAATTTATGAAAAATACACGATCATTATCAAGTAATCCTAAAATTAAGGTTTTTATCTAAGGAGAGTGAGAATTATAAAGATCTTTAATAAAAAGAGGACCAAAATCAAATGAGGTAGCTATTAGCAATAGGGTGTGATGTTTTTTTAAAGATACAAGCGAGTTATCTAGGGTTTTAAGGAGCCTTAAACAAGAAAAAAAGAAAACAGAAGCAAGATAAAGGAGGGGAGCATTAAATCATATGTATTGGTCGATCACTTAGGGAAACTAGTCTACCAGTGAAAGGCTGTGGTTAACCTTTGTATATCTACCAAATATGTCACAAGTTAACTTAATTGTCTTCCCTGAAAGAGACATTGGTCGACTATTATGGATTTGTGGTTATCCTTTTATGAACAAACCTTATCATAAATCATACTGAAACTGTAAAATTACTTTACAAAAGGAACATTGGTCGACCACTCAAAAGCCTTAATTGATTAATATGAGTAATTTGGTAACTAGAGCTTTGACCAAGTAAAGAACAAACTCATTAGAAAGATAAAAGATTATCATATATTGGGATATTGTTGATCATTAAAGAACATTGGTTGGCTAATAAGATTATTTGGGCAGCCAAATTAGCAACTAAAAAACTAGCATACTCATTTGAAAGCAAAAAGTAGTGAATTTTAAAAATATTGGTCGACGACAATAAGATAATGGTGGACAATTTAGATAACTTAAGGAATAGTCTTTAAAATTCAAATTAAAGTATCAAAACTCCAATAAAATAACACTAAAATATATATTAACCAATTAAATATCAATAAAAAATAATTTGACCATACAGAGGGCCTTATCAAAAACTAATTTTTCTCTAATTAAGCAAGATTTACCCTTAGTCAAAAGTTTACATAAATAATAACCAAATTAATGTAAATTCTAACTTAGTGACCTTATTTTTCATATGGTCTTTAATTCTAGGTACTACGACTCACACTTTAAAAACACCTTATTCATAATTCAAACTCAAAATAGTCGTCACCAAGGATTTATACTGTAAATGACACATAAATGCAAGTAATCACATATTTCTAAATTATTAATTAATAATTACCTTATATTGAACATTACTTATCAAATATTTGAATGAAGATTCCTCTTAAATTCTCAATTCATTAATGGAATCTCATCATTTTCTCATTCTCACTTGGTTCAACGATTTGAGAAGTTATGATGGTTAATCTTCGAGACTTTTTTGAAGGAAAGAATATTATATTCATCGAGTTAAAAGATATATATTCTAAAATTAATGCTCAATTCATGTTACAATATCTACTACATATCATTTGATCTTTCTTCTCTAATAGCCTTATAAATAAGGTAATTAATAAGTTTTAGGAAACCAAACAAGCTTGGCGCCTTGATTGTTTGGTTACTTCTTTTTTTAACCCACTTTCAAAGGTTTGCTTAAAATTCTTTGTTTAATAAAGCAAAATCTATCAATATGTCCAAAATTACCACAAAAATAATGTTCTATGTTATATGAGTAATGATAATGCATAAATGCGTTGTTTAGAATTCTATGTCTGTATGCATAATGAGAAAATTTTCTTTTGAACATTAAATGTGTTGATTGGTCCCCTAGGATGGTGAAAAGTCATACTATGATTATATGTATGATTTCTACTACGAATGAAGGTGTGATGCATGATTCTATAGACGTTTGAGTGAGTTTGCATGTTATCATAAAAATTATGCCTATTCTTCCCTTAAGAGTATCCAACTCTATGAATAGGTTATGAGCCATATATGAAAGCATAATGCTTGCTCTTAGGTTGGGACTTAGTGAATGTATCATGCGCAAGCGTATGGCTAGATATGCATGCTCCATGCTCATTTGTCATTTTATAAAGTGGTTCTTCATTATATAAATGTTTTCCTTTGACAAAGATAGTTTTAAAGCATGGTTATTTCCATTTATATTTTTAGTTTTTAGTTTTTGTTTTCAAATTTAGTAAAAACAACTTGTTTGTTTAGGGCCTATTTGGTTATGTTTTTTTCTTTAGTTTTTTGTTATTGTTTTTGTAAACAAAGAAACAACACTGAAAACATGTTTGGTCAAAGCTTGTTTTCATTTTTTGTTTTTAAAATAAGAAAACGACAACAAATTTACAAAAATGTAAAAATAACGTTTTTGTGTATTTTTAAAATAGGTTTTTTGTTTCACAAAAAAAATCATATTGGTTTCTCTGTGTTGACTTTAACGTCTTCTATGTTGTGATTTCTCCAGCTATACCCTTTTCTTGTTTGTTTTCTTATCTATTGTTACATTTGCTTTTGAGTTCTTACTGTTACTTGCATTCAAAGCTTTCTCTATAACTAGAAATCAACGAAAAAACTAACACCTTCACCATCTTCTTTTCCAATAATCTTTGTCTCCTAAAACATGTCTCGCATATAAGAGAAGTGAAAGAAAGCAACAATAGGACATGTCACTATAGCGTAATTGAAACTAAATCCTTAATTCATCAACTTCTTTGTTATTTTATTTTCTTTCACTTTTCTATATATAGTAGATCATAAACTTTTGCCTACAATCCTTAAGGTCCTAAACTTCAAACTAAAGTGCAAATCTTTAGCGATCTTAACTTCTACTGGTTCTGTAGCTAATAAGATCTTTTGTGAATGAGTTGTCTATGGGTTAAGATTGAAGTTTATTTTAATTAAATATTTATGGTCGTATTCACTGCGACCATTGGAATTTAAAGCGGTGGATTTTGCTGTTTTAACTAATTTCAATTTCATTGTTTTTGTTCATATAGTGCTTCCTGAATGAACATGCTGAATGAGTAAAAAAAAGTTGTATGGTTTAGTATAACATTCTCCCCTGATTGTACTATGTTTCTTTTTTCTAACCATTCATACAAAGAAGGGAGTGCTTTTTGGAGCTTAGAACCATATGGTCTCCTTTTTACATTTTGCATCTTATTTAATCCTTCCTTCATTTTGATAATGTTTTCCTAATAATATGATGATAGATATCTTATAAGTTTCAGGTTGTGTTATAACATCCTTCTAATCAATTATTAATCTATCTTTTGAAAGATCCTGTCAAATTTGAGTGGGCACATTTCATTTTTCTTACTGTCCCATTTATAATCATTTCAATGTTTAGGTTGAATTTCTTGTTAGAATTTTAATATCATATCTAACCTAACGAATAACAGTTTACTTTCCCATTTTGTGTTAATTTTCTCTTAGAGTGTCAAGGTTCCTATTGTAAGTCCTTTACCCTCTTTTTAGTGTGTCGTTACCATCAATAGCCATATTGAACCTGCTTCCATTTTTCTTTCATTGCATTTTTTTCACACGTTTATGACAATTATTTAGTACTAATCCTTTTTCCTACTCTTTTTCACATTTCTTTTAAAAGGAAGTTTTGTCGAATCTTCTTTTTAGCACAATGTAGTAACTAATCTTTGGCAATACTTTTGGTGACATTAAAGTGTTAAAATTTTTTTTGGGTCATTTGTAAAAATATGCATTAGAAAGACCCTGGTTTTGTCTTTGCTTATGTATCAACATAATATTTAGTTTCAATTATGGAAACCAGTTATCGATGTAACGTATGGAAATAGTTGAATTTTGAGGGAGCACAATAATAGGCTTATAATGCTCTAAGTTGCTTAATGTAACAGCTAAATAGAAATTTATTGGCAGATAATACTATTCACTAAAATAGGGAAATCATCTTGGCTTATGGTATAGACTTAAAATTGAGTCTAGATATAAGAAGTAGATGGAATCTCTTAAGGAAGTTGATAGAAGTTCCATATTCACATTCAACTTAGGTGTTTGATACTATATTTCCTAGAAACTAAAAATAATTTTAAAATCAGGCATGTAAGAGGTGTTAAGGTGGATAAATGCTATATCAAGATATGGAATACTTGTTTTGTAAGATCTCACCTTAGTAAATATCTAGCAGGGACTGCTAAGTTGGAGTTGTCTTCAGGGAGTTAGATGAGAACAAGTAGAATGCATTCAAAGCCATTGGAGTAATTACCGCATAAATGGATAATATTGTTAAAAACACATGTGCTTGAATGAGTATGACATACATCATGCATATATTATTTTTAGAATTTAATACTTTGTAGAAATTGTTGTGATTGATGTCACTTATATGTGATTACATTTAGTGATGGAAGGTTTGAACAATATGAATGATTTCAATGATTGTGTAGAAATAAATGAAAAAGATAGGGTATAAAATGATATCATAGAAATTTATTTAATCTCCCTGATAGTTGAAGAAGTGAAAAAGGGAAATTGAACAACTACTAACCTTTCCAAATTTGGTTCGAAGAATATTAAGTCGAGTCTTCAAACAAAATTTAATAAGGAGTATACTAATATTCAGTTAAAGAATAAGTATAATGGATTAAGGGCTAGATTGTAGAATTTTAATAACTTACTCAAAGAAATAGGAATCGATTACAACTTATTTACTGGTCAATTTAATACTACAGACATTCTTCATTAAGAAATGTTATTGAAAGACGTTTTGGGGTTCTAAAAGCAAGATTTCTTATACTTAAAAACATGCTGAGTTATGATATGAAGAAACAAAAATACATCGTTATTGCCTGTTATATTATACACAATTATATTAGTTGTATAGACAAAATGATGAATTATTAGACAGTTGTGCTAAAAATGAAGAACAAATTAGGGAAAATGAAAATGAAGATGCAAGTTCTTAAGTGAAGTATAATATCACTCCAGTACAAGTTCAAGGTATGTCTTAGAAGCGAGATGACATTGCTAGACAAATATGGAATGATTATATTAGTTCTAATTGATTTATGTTTTTTTGTAAATGATAGTACTATTATGTTTTTAAGAATTATAATATGATGGATATCTTTTATTAATTAGGATGACTTAATATAATTTTCTAATTTATATAATTTTATTATATACAATTAATGTGAAAATTGTTTTAATTATATTAATTTGCATATATTTTAATTTTAGCCATAATGATAATTAATTAATTTGAAAACGTAATATATTATATTAGAATTATTAACATAAGAGTATGATTACAATAGAAACAGAATGATAAAATTAAACATGCTTTTGTTTTGTTTTCAATTACAAATCTCAACCAAACAAGTTTTTGTTTTCAGTTTTTAATTAAAAACTTCATTCAAACAGAATTTTGTTTTTAATAAAAAACAAAAAATAAAAACTAAAAACTAAAACTAAAAATCACAATAGAAAAATAGAAGTGGAACTAAGTGATCACTTAAATTTTTAGTTTTTATTTTCAATTTTAATTTCTTCCGGTTTTTAAAATTTATGAAAACTATGAAAAGTAATTTTGTTTTCTGTTTCTATATTTTTATAACTTGATTTACTGATAACTAAATTTATATTATTTAATTATTTAATATATTAATTATTAATAAGAATTATAGATAATTTAATTTAATATTATATATTTAATTAATCAAAATTAAATATTAATAAAATTATGAATAATTTTATTTTATTTAATAATTTATTTATTAAATTAAATAAAACAAATTTAATAATTATTAATAAATATAATTAAATTAAAAATATCTTTAAAATGTAAGCATTTCAAATAACATTTTGTTTAATAATTAAAATATAATTAAAAATTATTTACAAATTATTTGTTTTAATACAATAAAATAAAATAATTTTTATTAATAATGTATTAATAAATATTATATAAGAGATTAAAAATAAAATTAATTAATTAAAAACTTTATCTTTAAAATTTTAAAATTTATCTAATATGTAATTATCATTAGTATTAAAAATATAACTACATTATTATCAACAACCAAACAAGTTTTTTTTATTTGAAAGAAAAACCAAAACTAAAAATTAAAAATTAAAAATTAAAAACATAAAACAAAAATATATAAAAAAACTCAACAGAAAAATAAAAGTGAAACCAAATGACCCTTTAGTGTTGGAAACACTTTCACATTTATATCCAATTCCATGCCTATCTTCAGAACTCTTTTGAGGTCCTAACATGTTTTCAAGTTTGTCATTTCCCTTCTTTGAAAAAAAGGTTTCTCACTTCCCCTTGTGAATTAGGATAAATGATAAAGAGTCCTTAAGAGCATGGATTTCTTTTTTCAATGTTTCATTCTCACACTTTAGTCAATCTAAGTCATGATTATCATTAAATCACATTTTTGGATGCTATAATGCTATGTAATTTACTTTTCATGTTTTCATTCTGCCCCATGTATGCATCCAACTCTTTTTGAACTTCCTTGAGTTTGGAAGGCAATTTCTTCCTTTTCTAACTGACAATTTCTAAACGTTCTAATAATGCATCATATGTCAAATCAACATTAGTATTATTACAAGAATTAGGGTTGGATGTTACCTTATCATTGTCCACATTGATAAAGCACTTATAAGCTATCTCTTCTTTTGAATGCTTGCTTTCAAATTCACTTGTGTCATCCCAAGTTGATGCTTTTAATGCTTTCTTCTTGTCCTTCTTCTTCTTTTTATATTTCTCTCATACTTCTCATTATCTTTGAGTTGAGGACATTGTAACTTTATATGACCAAGTTTTCTACATTAAAAACAAGTAATATTAAAGAATTTATGTTTTAAATCATTTTTATCTTCTTTGAATTCCTTTCTTTTGGAGAATTTAACTTCATGAATTTTTGAGTGAGTAAGCTTATGTCTTTTTATTCGCTTTCATTAGTTGATGTATCTTCCTATCCACTTAAATCTTCTTTTGAGGCTTTAAATGCCAAATTCTTTTTCTTTGAAAGCATCCTCCATGAGACACAATCCTCTCTTCTTGTGTCTCATGGTGGCTCATTTTGTATGTGAGGGGAGATCTAATAAGTTCCTGTATTTGTAGTTTATTAGATCCTTGGCTTCTCGTATAGCTATAACTTTAGCTTCCCACGTCTTTAGACGTGACCTAAGCAACTTTTTCACTAATTCAACATTAGTATAGGTCTTTTCAAGACCTTTGAGAGCATGAATAATATCGATGAATCTAGTATACATGCTAGAGATGCTTTCATCATATTTTATTTGAAACAATTCATGTTGATTTGTTAGTATGCTTATTTTACTATCCTTAACTTAATTTGTGCCCTCATGAGTGATTTCTAATGTATGCCTAAATTTATAAGCCTTTTCACAGATAGAGACCTTATTAAATTTGTTTCTTCCTAAAGCATAAAATAGGATGTGTATGGCCCTACTTGTCGGACCCTGTTTCCGGAGCCCAGCAATCACATTCGGATAACACACATTTATCAACTATACTTGCATTTAAAACTCCCCTTCTAAGCTTAGCTTCGCTCTTCGAATAGTCAACTAATATGATGATAGTCGACTAGTCCATTTATCCATTTCAACCTGAATACCTCAAGGAACA
>JANIIA010000008.1:25367665-25377757 GCA_027478495.1 Erythroxylum alaternifolium
ATCACTCAAATTGTACTATTGCCAAATCATGGATCTTAGATAGTGGCGCCACCGACCATATCACATTTGATTCATCTGTTTTTTCACATATTCATGATACTAACACTTCAATTGTCAATTTGCCTACTAGTGATACAGCAAAAATCACGCACAAGGGCACTATACCATTTAATTCAAATCTCACTTTAAAAAACGTATTATGCGTTCCCTCTTTCAATCTAATCTCATGTCTGCTAGCAAAATCACATCTGACCTTAATTGTTGCATAATATTTTTCCCAATTTTTGTATTATGCAGGACTTGGCTACGGGGAAGACGATTGGCTCAGGTGAGCAACATGACGGTCTATATCATGTGACGCCTTCAAATCTATCACCTACGGCACTCAATGTCTCGGCCTCGTCTCATTTGTGGCATATGAGACTTGGCCATCCTTCTTTGTCATGTCTCAAAACTTTATTTCCTACGTTGCATAATAATAAAGGTAACAGACACCCAAATAATTGTACTATTTGTCCCATGGCCAAGTAGACAAGGCTGCCATTTCCTAAAAGTGTTATTTCTACCAATTTTCCTTTTGATCTCTTGCAATGTGATGTTTGCGGATCACATAAAGTTCCTACGCATTTCGGTGCACACTATTTTCTCATTATTTTTGATGACTTTACACGTTGTACATGGATTTTTCTTATGCAGAATAAATCAGAAACTTCTTTATTGCAACGTTTTATCAACTTTGTTCATACACAATTTTCTACATCCGTCAAAACCATACGTGCTGACAATGGACCTGAATTTTTCGATATCAAACACTTTTTGCAAACTCATGGAATTGAATTTCAACAATCTTGCATTTACACTCCGCAGCAAAATGGATTCATTGAGCGTAAACATTGCCACATTCTTAACGTGGCGCGCTCTCTATTTTTTCAATCAAATGTCCCGTTAGAGTTTTGGGGGGAATGCGTACTTACTGCAGTTTACATAATTAACAGACTGCCATCCCCTTTATTACAGAATAAAACTCCTTTTGAACTTTTATATCATAAACCACCCTCACTCGATCATCTTCCGGTATTTGGTTGCCAATGTTTTGCAACAACAGTACATCCTAAACAGAAATTTGATTCCCGAGCTATCTCCTGCAGTTTTTTAGGTTATGCTCATGGCCAAAAAGGATATAAAGTATATGATCTTAATTCCAAAAAATTCCTGGTTAGCAGGGATGTTATTTTTCGGGAAAAAATCTTTCCATTTCATACACCATCATTGTCCAAATCAGATTCTCTTCCATACTTACCATTAATTGATCATGATTCCTTCTCCTCAAATCCAGCAGAATTGAATTCGGCTCCAGACCCAACCACCGAACCCGATTCGCCTACCATGTTGCCCCACCAGACTTTCGAACCCGTTTCACCAGCTTCTGCCTTGCCAAACATGTCACCTCGTTCTCACAATTCCACTTCACCAGATTCTGCTGACTCTTTTGTACCCTCATCGCAAGTTCCAACTAATATTACTAATCAGCGTGATTAGCGTCGTTCTTCACGACAACGGCAAGCTCCATCTTAGCACCACATTTATGAAATGACTGACGCTCGAGCTAATCAATCTACCCAGAGCCAAGTCGACCGCTATAGCACATGGTATCCCCTTTCATCATATTTATCGTATTCACGTCTTTCAAATTCATATCATCATTTTTTAGCAAATATTACTTCCATCACTGAACCCTCAACATATGATCAAGCTGCTTGTGATCCTAATTGGCAAAGTGCAATGACAACTGAAATTGAGGCGCTCGAACGCAACTGCACATGGTCTCTTGTTCCGTTACCTCCAGGACATAAACCTATTGGTTGTCGCTGGGTTTACAAAGTGAAATATAATTCTGATGGAACAATTGAGCACTATAAAGCGCGATTAGTGGCAAAGGGATTCACCCAAGTGGAAGGTATAGACTACAAAGAAACATTTTCTCCTACTGCAAAATTAACCACCTTGTGTTGTTTATTGACAGTTGCTTCCGCACGTAATTGGTATACCCATCAGTTGGATGTTCAAAACGCATTCCTTCACGGTGATTTACATGAGGAGGTCTATATGACTCCTCCTCCGGGTTTTTGCCGACAGGGGAGAACACTGTGTGTCGGCTACATAAGTCATTATACTGGTTGAAACAAGCCTCTCGCAATTGGTTTTCTACTTTCACTAATGTTGTTCGAAATGCAGGCTACTCTCAATCATTGGCAGATTACTCTTTATTTACCAGAGCACATGGTAACTCTTTCACGGCAATTCTTATTTATGTTGCAACATTTTGCTTGTTGGAAATGATATTCAGGAAATCACGCGAATCAAGAAATTTATGCTCAAACATTTTAATATCAAAGATTTAGGGGATCTTAAATACTTTTTAGGTATTGAATTTTCGCGTTCAAGCAAAGGTATTTTTATGTCACAACGTAAATATGCTTTGGACGTACTTCATGATTCAGGTCTCATAGGCGCCAAGCCAGAAAAATTTCCAATAGAACAGAATTTAAAATTGACTATGGATGATAGTGGAAAATTGGCATATGCAACGAAATATCGTCGATTGGTCGGTCGACTCATTTATCTTACAGTGACTCGGCCTAACATAGTCTATTCTATTCGTGTTTTGAGTCAATTTATGCAGGAACCTTGCAAATCACATTGGAATGCAGCAAACAGGGTTCTTCGTTACATCAAAGGAACTCCTGGGCAAGGTTTATTATTACCTTCTCAAAATGATTTACAACTAAGAGCTTTTTGTGATTCAGATTGGGGTGGCTGTAGAATTACTAGACGTTCTGTCTCTGGTTATTTTATCTTTCTTGGATCATCACTCATATTGTGGAAATCTAAGAAAAAAACAAATGTGTCACGTTCATCAGCAGGAGCAGAATACAGGGCTATGGCTAACACCTGTTTGGAAATTACATGGTTGAGGTACATTCTTCGAGATTTGAAAGTTGAACAGAAAAGATCGACAATATTGCATTGCGACAATCAAGCAGCACTTCATATAGCAGCAAATCCTGTTTTTCACGAACGTACGAAGCATATAGAGATTGACTGCCATATAGTTCGTGAAAAATTGCAATCAGGGGATATAAGACCGGTGTACATGTCGACCAAGTCACAGTTGGCCGACATTTTTACCAAGCCACTCGGGAAGGATCAATTCGAGATTTTGCGATCCAAGTTGGGAGTTTTTGATCTACACTCTCCAACTTGAGGGGGAGTATTAGGAAATAATTATATTCCTTTGTAATATTCCTTTATGTTGTAATTATCTTTACCATATTAGAATTATTCTGCATGTAAATAGGTAGAATTAGAGTATGATCTCCAGCCACTAATTGAGGAATAGATAGATGCTAATTATGTATATATACATATACTGCTTCACTGCAAAGATCAATAAACATCTTCTGCCAAACTTCATCGTCCTCATTATTTTAGACTATAACTGCACTAACTTCCTGAAGAATTATATGCGCTTATCAGCCTTTTTTGTGCTAGGTAGTTTCGTCATACCGTTATTAACCTAATTTTGTAGTTATTGTTGGTTCATATCATTATCTTCAGCTAACGATGAGATTCTGAGGCCTGCTTTGAATGGAGTGCCTACTCCTAGCAAATCATTGGATAATGTATTGGGACCATCATTTACACCCTCAATAAATCCTTCAGTTGTTTGAACCCTTCTCTCTAGATGATTGTATGACTATTGTTTTAGCCTTTTCAGCAATCAACTTACATCCACAGTCTTTTGACAGGAGGAGAAAAAATTACACAAAAATGATCATAGATCGACTAACCCTTTTGGTCTTGCATATGATTCTGAGCTAAAGTTAAGTGAAATGGTATGTTGCAATTGTAGCTTTTATTGGATTGGCAGCTAATAAATTTTATCTCAATTGTCTGTGTGCAATAGTGTGAATCTTCTGTGGCTCGTAGCTTACTATTTCTTAGTCTAAAATAGCTCCATTTCTTAGTCTAAAATAGCTTACTATTTCTTAATCTCTTAGAATCCATCTACACTTCCATTGAGATTAATTTTGCACCATTATGAATCGGACTACACTGTTCCATATACTCAAGTAGCTCTATGTGGAGCTGGACGCATTTCATTCTTCTTATTTATTAGCTTATAAATACATGATTCGTTCAATTGATTAGTTCAATATCAACATGTGATGATTCCAATCCCTGGCATCAATATGACATTTCAACGGGAAAGACCTTTCTTTCAGTTTGGGAATTTATTCTGAACTTCTTTTCATATGTTGGTGTTGCACATGCATAGATGGATGTTTTCATCTCTATGCCTTTTCTTTCATGAGATTCTAGATTCTAGTATTGTTGGAAATTGATAGTTTGGTTACGGGAGAAGTGGGAGATGAAATGTCATATTAAGGGTACGTGTGAATGGTGGCTTGCTAAGCTAGTTCTTGGCAACGTCAATAAAGAAAAATGATGCCAAACACACACCAAAAGAGAACACTGGAAAATTATAAATTGAGGATGTTTTAGTAGCTACCAAGTTACTAGTATTGGAGAGAGAATTGTTATTTTAGTAACCTTTGCTTCTTCACCTATGGCTTCACTTAGTTTCAACTTTGTGAACTTTTGCAGTTCTTCGACATGAGTTCTTTGCAAAATGTCTTACCTACTACCCATTTGCTTGCTAGTCCACTTAGTGATGTCAAACAACCATGGTTTCCTCAAGAAACGACGACAACTTACATACCAAGAATACCACTAGGTACTTTCTCCTTAAATATTTTCTAGAGCCAAACCTGAAGCGCTGGGGACCTTGTTGTTAGGCCTCTATTGATCCATGGAAATATGAAGCATTTAGTTGAATGCTTAAGAAAAGCTGTTGAAATATTATCCTTGCATTTGATAATCTGCTCATCCCATCTCATTCTCTTAAGTGGTTTGGCGTACATGGCAGGTCATGCATAGAATCCTCAATTAGCGTAAGTTTTGAGGTGGTTATTACACATTGAGATTTTCTTAGCAATTGGAAAACCAATATGAAATGAAGCCTAATGGAGCAGAGCAAACTTGTAGATAAAATGAGGGCAAGATTTTTATTTTCATGTTTAAACCACACGGACTGAGGGAGTAGACGATGAGGACAATGAGAAGCAAACAAAAGATTGAGCGAGGCTGACATGTTTAATGTTTAATAAAAATGTTGGGTCCAAATTTATAAATAAATTAAAATTTTATTTTTAAAAAAAGTGGGTCCCAAAGAGTTAAAAATAAAAATTGTTAAAATTTCCTAGTCAACGTTGACCTGATAGATCATAGATTAGGATTAAATTTTCCGTTATAGTGAAGTCTAATTTTAACGTTTTCTAAATATTAAAATTATAATTATTCTTTCGGTCAAATTTATCAATTTGTGTAAAAATTAGTTTTAAAAGTGACTCTTTTGTCTAAGAAAAAGCTAAAAACTACACACAATGGTATGGCCATCGAGTGAGTGGAGGATGATCCAAATGTAGAAATTGGAAATCCAATTGAATTTTTTTTTATTTTGATGATTTGAAAGAAGATTGATTGATGATTCAATAGTTATAAATATTAACTAAATGAAATTTACTAAATAATAAAATAATTCATAAAATATAATTTATTTTATTATGTTATAAAAAATGTAAATCTACTAATATAAATATACATAAAATAGTCTACAGAACTTTAGAAATTGAAGAATTATCTTTAAATTTTGAACCTCCTTTTGGGGCATATGACAAATTATTAAGTTGGATCCTTTTCTTACTTTTATTATATATACTATTATCATTTTCATAAATATTTTAAAAACTATAACAAAAGTTAAAACGATTAGACAAAAAGTTTAAGATTTAAAAGGTTCAATCTATGCTAGATTGTAAAAATTAAACAGTTCAAAATTTTTACATTTAAACTGTTTAATCCGGTTAAAGTTTTGACTAAAATATATTTAATCCCCTGTGTTTCATCCCTTAGTACGTTATACCCCATCATTTTAAAAATGAACTTATTACCCCCTTTGACCACTTGTCAAAGGAACTTAGAATTCAAAATTTTTGTTGACCTTGCATTATGATGAAATCACCACTGATGCATTTTTTGAACAAAAATACCCTTTTAATCTTTCGCTGATCAATACATTAAACTCTTAAAATTTTTGCTTTATTTCATTATACACTCTATTTAAAAAATAAAAATTATTTTAAGTATATATTACATTTTGACCATTAATAAATAAAAAAATTACTAAAAAGATCATTATTTTCACAATTGTATTACATAATTATTAATTTATGGAAAATTTAAAAAAATAATTATGAAACAAAATTAAAAAAACTCTGGATAGTTTGGGAAGCTCAGTTTTTTTTGGGCTATGAAAGTAGACAAGAGATAACAATAAAAAGTAACAGATGAAAAAATCTTTTTGAATTTTACTCCTTTGATTGGTAGTTGAAAGAGGTAATAAATTTATTTTTTAAATAGAGGAGAATATAATATACTAAGAAATAAAATTCAGGAGGTTAAATGTATTTTTCCTAAATTTTTTAATTATTGATTTTCATAAGTGAGAATGCCCACCAATTGACAATGTAGATTAAACTTCTAAGATAAAAAATTATCCATATGTAAAATCTTTATGCGCTACCAAACTTGATGAACAAGTCAACATGGATTGCTATCAATTGAGGATATTATAGTAATTGACTCTTTACATGTCGTAGGTCGACAATAGTTGCCAGTGCCATTCAGTAACTGTTAAATTTGCAATTCACAGTCAGAGCGCTTGAAACACATTGTGGCTTTTATAATCTTCTCCTCAACTTAAAAGAGGTGAAGAGAGAAAGAGAGAGACGTAGAGGCCATTACCTCCACCGCTTTGTTCTTTCTTTTTCTTGTCTGGATCTTCAGCTAAACTATAAGAAAGCAACCCATATCACATTCACACCACAAGTCTGTTTCAAGATATGGAGTCTTACTTACCATCAGCCTCCGGATCCATTACCAAGCTTGCTTCTTTCACCATTTTGCTTCTCTTCATCCTTTCTTGCTTCGCTTTCACATCTACAGGTTAATCTTGCTTCTTTACTTTAGGTCTAATGATGTAATCTTGAGCTTTTGACTGTTTTTCTTTTTCCTTTCTTCTCTTATCCACAGTTGACTTTGGTTGATTGAAGGTTTAAAGCTTTGAGGCATTATTGTCTTCCGGGACAAAGTGATTTGTAGTATCCAAGGCATTTGTGTTCAAATCTATTGCAAGAGAAACTGGGTTTTCTATCATACTGTTTCACGTTATAATCTTGAAGTTTCTGTTTGCTGTGTTCTCATTACTTTGATCTATAAGATATTACTGCTGGCTATATGTTTCAGCAAAGATACGTTTTCCTGCCACTCTTAAACTCAAAACGTGAACATTTGAATTTGGACACTTCGTCCACATACTTCTCCCTTCTGCCGTGTGGTCAACTTTGTTTCTTTGGTCATCTTTGGTCCTGGCTGCTTTCACTACTAGTGGATTCGACTGGAAACTTTTTAAATCTTGGTTACTCAACTTCTCATTGAGCTGTTGAATTATTTGCAGAGGCCTATGATCCTCTCGATCCAAATGGAAACATTACGATCAAATGGGACATAATGAGCTGGACACCAGATGGCTATGTTGTAAGTACTAGAAAAGGATATAAGTGTCTGTTTGTTTTAAGTCTTACTGTGAGAGATTTCTTGTCACAAGTAGCATGTCTTACACATTACTAGAGTGAGATACCCAGCCCTGGTATCTGTTTCCTTATTCTGATGCAAGATTTAGCTACTTTCAGAGTGGATATATAGTTGACTTGCAGAAGAGTCCTGTGAATTTTTTTGAGTTCATTTAACTGTTATCACTGTTGGATAGTAAGGTTTTCACTCATCAGTTTGGTTAATAGGTTTTCTACATCAAAAGATTCAGCAATTCGGTTATCTCTCTTCTTTTCAGCAAAATTTTATGGAAGTCATTCTAGTTCATGTATTATTTGTTAATGTTTCCTCTGTCCCTTCCCTGATTTGTCTAATATGTGTTGCATCATTCTTATTTGTGCTTGGCAGGCGGTTGTTACAATGTACAACTTCCAGCAATTTCGCCGCATTAAAGCACCAGGCTGGAAATTGGGTTGGACATGGGCGAAAAAGGAAGTAATTTGGAGTATGATGGGAAGTCAAACCACCGAACAAGGGGATTGTTCTAAATTCAAGGGAAACATCCCCCATTGCTGTAAGAAGGATCCAACTGTTGTTGATTTGTTGCCAGGAACTCCTTACAACCAACAGATTGCAAATTGCTGCAAAGGGGGAGTACTTAGTTCATGGGGCCAGGACCCCTCCACTGCTGTAGCCTCTTTTCAGGTTGATGTGGGTGCTGCTGGAACCACAAACAAAACTGTCAGGGTGCCAAAGAACTTCACTTTGAAAGCACCAGGGTCTAAATATACTTGTCGTCCTGCAAAGATTGTGAAACCGACTAAATTCATATCAGCCGATAAAAGAAGAGTTACTCAAGCTTTAAGTAAGTAATCAACCTACCTTTTCTATTGAAAGTTTATAATTGAAACCAGTTCACTAAAGTCTAACGATCATATAAATCCTGTGTTGTTGTCATACTCACGAAGACATACTGGTTTTCACCACAATTTTAAGACTAATGGAGTTGAAAACTGTATATATCTTTATTTGTTCAAAGTTTTCATATTACCTTCTTATAATAGCCTTTTGTTGTTAAGTTAGTGATTTGTTTGGGCCAAATATTAGAGCATGATTTGATGACTGCCAATTACTACTCTTTCTAGTATATGACATTATTCATTGCGATAAAAAACATGTACTTAACAAGGATTCCCTTCTGTTATGGCAGTGACTTGGAATGTGACTTGCCAATATTCATAATTTGTGGCTGCGGAGACACCTACCTGCTGCGTCGCTCTCATCATTTTATAATGATACTATAGTAGGTTGCCCAACTTGTGCTTGTGGTTGTCAAAGCAATAAAACATTATTTGGGAGCTGCGTTGAATAAGCTTTTAACTAAATGCTTGTAATTCAATGGAGAATCTTGAAAGATATTGTGTAATGCTTTTTTGGAGTTATTTCTTATTAAGTTGAGAATAATGAAATTGATTTGTGTAAGAAAAGCAAATGCTTAAGTGTTGCAAAGTTTGATAAATGTTAAATAGACAATATTTCTAATCTCATATTTAATACATTTTGCTTCTTTATTTGAGAGTTTCTTATTATTTTTGGTACTTATCTTGTTTCTATTATAGTTTTAGGTTTTATTTGTCTTTATGTATAAAAAGTAAAAGAGTTGGGGTAAAATCGAGATAAAAAATAGAAGAATTGGAGCTAATTTGAAGGGACCCTTGTTGATGGACATAACCGAGTAAGTCTATATAGTTGTATGGACAACGACGTAGTTCTATGGGACCATGTTTCTTTTTTATTTTTAAAGAATTAAGATTGAGGGACATGACCATGCACACAACCTTATGCACTTTAACGCTGCGTTTGGTTTTTGTCTCTGGTATCTATAGACGGAACGGAACAAGACGGAACGGGACAAAAACTGGAGACAGTGAAGTGTTTGGTTGTGGTGGACAAAACAGAGATTTCTGTCCCCATCTCGAAGACAGAATGTGTTTGGTTGCAGTGGACAGAACGAAAAAATTGTGACAATGACAAAAATGTCATTGATCCTTAATATGATTAGAAATATGTAATTAATTAACAATTTTATTACGAATTATTTATGTTAGTTGAAAAAAGTTAACAAATAATAACAATTAACTTTGAGTCTCTCATGAATACAATTTTTGAAGAAAAAAGACTCAATTCATAGAACAAACATAAAAAAAAAGCATCAGCAGAAAATATAACCAACCTCTAAGTTTGCCAAGAATGAAGAACGAACCAATGAAACAAAAAGATGATGCCTTTTTGTGGCTTCATTTGGATTATTTTTCTTTTTTTCCCTTACATAATAGAGAATCACGTATTATCAACTCT
>JANIIA010000008.1:25389210-25408662 GCA_027478495.1 Erythroxylum alaternifolium
GAGGAAGAAAAATAATTCCATGCTGGATTGAACTTACCACGAGTAGAGTATGATTCCATATTTTCTATTATGATTTAACCTAAAAAGTAAAAAAAATAATTGGGGTCAGGGCAATAACTAAGAAAGAATGAGTTGCAACTATGTAAGAGGAAATCTCTATGATAAAAAGTATGAAACATGGTTTTCAGGGGAAATAATAACAAATTAAAAAGTACTTCTAGTCAAATGTATTTTTAAAACTAAAGTTAATTATGAAGGATCAACTAATAAGCTTAAGGTAAGTCTAATTCTAAAGGGGTGTCTTTAATAATACGGAGTTGATTACTTTGAAATGTTTGTACTAGTTGCTAGGCATGATATTATAAAGTTATTGGCAACATTAGTTTCTAAATTTAATTGAATGTTATACCATCTTGATGGCAAATTAGCATTCTTAAATGGATTTGGGGCGCATCACAATGTAAAACTTCTCGCATCACAATGTAAAACTTCTCTTTATTCCATGCCTCAATTCATATTTGCATAATTGTTTGCAGTTACTTTCACTTCTTCCTCTTAGTTATGGAAGATAAATGCAATATTGTGCCCAAAAGGTGACTATGTAGATTGCAACTTACATTACCGAATTTGTGTCATCACTCAAACTTATTATTTGTGTTGCGGTCAAGTCAAACATAAAGCAATTTGTTGATAATTAGATTAAGCTATTTAGTCAAACATAAAGCAATTTGTTGATAATTAAATTAAGCTATTTTTCGGAATTAGTTTAAGATACAGGGCATAAACTAATCAAAAGTAAGAAGATCAGTATTGATCTAAGGGAACAACTTGTTTATTACTCGAAAAAAACAAAGAAACAAAGGAACCGATAGTTTAAAACCAGCTCAGTATTAAATATACCAATAACCCAGAAAAATGGAGGCAGGAAGTCAAATATATCAAGAGCTAAAACAAATCAAGAGTTGAAACAAATCAATAGCCTACTGGTGAGCATAACAGAAGCAAACAAGAGCATAAATAAACCAACAGCCGAAGCAAACCATCAGTATATACAGAGCAGAATGATACTCACTTGTAGAAAAGCAGCCTGAAATAGTACTTCAGATTAATAGTTAATACATTCAACTTCTCAATAAATTCAATCCTTCAACCGGTATATATAACAGAACTATGAAAATCTGGAATGAAATAGAGTTCTAATTGTTCAATACTTCTCAATAAATTCAATCATTCAACCGTATAACATAACTGAAAATCTGGAATGAAATAGAGTTCTAAGTGCTATAGAACACTAATTAATCAAGAACTACACCATAATAAAAGCTCACGACTTTATCTAAACAACAACCAGAATTCAAAAACCTCGAGTCATTGATGGCATAAACATTGCCAGCAGTAATTGGTACCCAGAAAAGAAAACCATCTAAGCTAGTTTGCAATTACTATCTGATCCTTAGGAACAACTCTCTCATGCACCCAGAACACAAGCCACTTCTATCGAATCAACATATGACGGTTCCACAAATTTCCATTAAGACTTGATGAGAGAGCCACCATACAGAACAACAGTGAAAGACCCTTTCTCTTTCACAAACTTACTAGACAAATCGGCGATGTATCCGGCCAACAACAGAGCGAGATCCTCCTCCGATTCAAACACCTCCACCTTCTTCTCTGCCGTCGACAACCCAGCCACCGATGACGAGTTCCCCTTCCTTCCACGCTCAAACCGCTTCAGATTTATCTTTCCGGAGGCGATAGGGTAACTGGGTCGGGATCAAGGTAGCACCGTACGATCTACCAAACTTTGGAGAAATCGACGAAGATAATTGTTACCGTCGTGTGTGTGTGAGAGAAGAGCTAAAATCTTTTCCTATGGAGTTGGTTAGAGATGGGGAAGACAAGATTTCATGACGGTGGATGGGGAAGACGAGATTAGATGATGGTGGAGTCGACGGTGGAGACTGGGGACGAAGAGACGAAGAGAGCCTAGAAGATTCGTTTAAATGAAAGAGAAGAATTCCTCAGCCTAATATCTGCTGCGTTCAACCGGTTTTGATTAAAACCGGTTGGACCGGTTTGATTAAAACCGGCCGGTTTTCCAACAAACCGGCCGGTTTTAATTTTGAAAGGTTTTTTATAAAAACCGAACCGGACCACCGGCCGGTTCAGACGTTTTCCGGTCGGACCGGCCGGTCCGATCCGGTTTGTATAACATTGTCAATAAGTACTTATCATTTTAACAGGTTATCAACCGTCATTACTCCTTCAAACCAAGCCTAAATTTTTCTTTTTTGAGTTTTATTTTCATACTTCATGGTCTCACAATTTTGTAATAACTTTCTACTAATTAATGATAAAACTATGTACTATTGAACCTCTATAGACTCACATATTAGCGAGATTCCTATTGAATTCTATTGTTGTTATTGTTGTTAGTCTCGTAATGTTTTTAATAATGGTAAGATATTTTATTATGCGTGTTTCTCATTTAGATTATTTTCTCGTCTCAATGCCTTTTTTTATAATTCTTAGACTTAAAAAATACCCATAAAAAGGAAAATTAACCAACTTTTTTATTTCAGGAAAGTCTACTTCTAAATACGGTCAGATGATTAGTCAACTCCCGAGAAATCTGCTATAAGGTTGACTCCTATGTTAGGATCCAACTGCTCTATAAGGTTGGCTTATTTGATGATCCAGAGTATGAATAAAAGGTATTTGAACATAAAATTAACAAAAACGAAAGATAACTCAACGCTTAAAAGTGAAATGAACATTTTTTTGTTGTCAAATTAAGAGTATTATATCATTCAATTGAGTAAAAGTTAAAATTCAATGTACCCAATACATAAAGCTCTTTGTTTTGTGAAAATTTGAAAAGGATCATAATATAGACAACTTTTCTTTTATATTTTTATAAAAAGGTTATTTTGCGTGAGTTAAACCTGTGACCTTATGATTACAAAGGAGCTCTAAGATTCGCCATCATTCAATTGAGTAATTCTCTTAAAATCTTTTAGTTGAGCGAGTTATTCTTAGCGAGTTTCTTACTCTTTTTTTTCTATTTTTAGTTAAATTATTATTAATTTGAAATTCTTGATACATTTTTAAAAGAATTCAAATTTGAAAAATTCATTATAAAAGAAGAGTAAAGTTACGTATTATTAAATCTCTCTAAATTTTACGATTTAACAAAATTTCTACTAAATATTATTGTAGTTATTATTAGTAAGGAATTAATAGTAATTTGAAAACCTAATTGAGTGGTCGTAGACTCATGGAGGGATGAAACTAATATACAATCTAGGGTTTTATCTTTTTTGGGATAACAAAATTAACCCGGCTCGTTTTGACCTATTTTTAACTTTGATTGATCGGGCACGAGTTGATTATAGTCTACTTAAATTGGGCCATAATCCAACCTTCTATTTTTAAAACGATATCGTTTTATCTTTAACAAATAAATAACAAGCTGAGCTATAGGTCGAGTTAGAGGCTATCATAACCCTGGCCCGCTACATTAATATTCCCCTTTTTCCTAGCACTTTTATTATATTGTTTGACTACATAGTCTTCGCATTACTCCACTGGACTTCAACTTTTGAGAAGCTGTAGAAACGACTTTTCTTCGTTATAAAAGTCAAAAGACGACAAGTTACTTTGATTTGCATACCTTAGGTGCACGACCACCAACGACTCGTCGCAGACTCCAGAAGAGATGAAACTATTATAAAATTACGGGTGCTTTATCTTTTTCGACCCTTTTTTTATCGTCTTGCTTAACTACATTATTTAATTGTGCTTGGTGTAAATTTTGTAAGTATCTTAAATTAATTCTTGAATTCCTGAAAAATGTAATATATAAAATTAGGAGTTTGTATCACGAGAAATTCTAATTCACCGATCTAAAATAAATAATTAATAAAGGGGTTGTAAAATTTTAATAAAAATAAAGAAAATAATAAAATAAATAAGATAAGCCTTGATTTACATACGATTTGGATTACGATTGATCATTGACACAAAAATAACTATTTCATCAATTATATATTAGATATGATACTAAATATTCGTCTTTTTTTAAGACTGGTTAGTCAAAAATGCATAATTTAATTAACCTTTATTGTTTAACAACTTTAAACACAATTCAAAATTCAATTAAACAATAATTTCAACCTGCTTAGCAATCAACGAATTGCATTAGCTGTTAACAGATAGCATATTATATCAACTCATTTGACCAACAGATAATATCAGCTGTTTATTAGAGATGTTTGGTAAAATCAGCTATTTAATGTTAACTGTTTATGTGTAAAATAACTTATGAGAGCATACTTTTAAAAAAATTATAATGAAATGAATATTATATCTTAGTATTTTATTGAATATTCTCATAAGAATTTATATTTTACATAATTGTTTGATTTTACTTCTATTTTTCAGTTGTATATTTCAATTTTCATTTTCAGTTTTTTGTTTCTATTTTTCTTTTAAATAAAACAAAAATTTGTTTGGTTGTTGATGTTAATATAATTATATTTTTATCACTAATAATAATTACTATTAGATAAAACTTAAAGATAAATAATTTTAAATAAATAAAATTTTTAATCTCTTATATAATATTTATTAACAAATTATTAATAAAATTATGTTATTTTAATAAAATAAATAATTTAAAATTTTTATTTTTATTTATAAATTAATATTCATTTAAAATATATTTTAATTATTTAATCAAATTTTATTTTAATATTTATATATTTAAAATTTAATTATATTTATTAATAATTATTAAAATTTAACTACATATAATTTAATTATAAAATTAAATACAATTAAATTATTCATAATTTTTATTGATAATTAATTTTAATTTATTAAATATATAATGTTGAATTAAAGTATTCATAATTTTTATTAAAATTTAAATAATTAAATAATATATTAAATGATAATAAATCAAATTATGAACAAAAAGAAACCGGAACAAAAAAACTACTTTTTATAGATTTCATATTTTAAAAAAAATGGAAGAAACTAAAACAAAAAAAAAACTAAAAATTTAAATAAACAGATTTTTTTAATTAAATTTAAAAAAATAAAAAATAAAAATAGAAACAAACACCCTAATTTAATTGAATTTATTAGAACCAGACCCCATCTATAAACTTTGACATATAACTAAACAAAATCATTAGCCATAGATCTGCATCAGCTTTCTAAAAAGGGTTTGATTAAGGCTCGATTCTTCAAACCCAACAGGAATTTCCTAAATTTAATATATGATATTATTCTCATAAAGCAATACTAATTTAGGAAAGGATTCAAGAATGGAACATAAAGGCATGTAAATGCCAAATGGGGATGACCTTTCAGCCGATCCAGTTCCACGCCTACCTTGAGAAGGTTACGGTTACTAGAAGAAACCTGATGTATAATTTGACAAGATTTTAAAGAAAAGCTGGCCATAGACTAAAGCTTCCAACCTTGAGTAGCCTGGGAGTAGGAACATTATTACATGTTGTTGGTGTGTCACTTGTTATTCAACCTTTTAAGTCAAGCAGTTGGTTCAATATCCTCTTCGAAGCTACCAAATTCGATGGCCTAGAAGCTTATTCCAAGCTATTTGTACATTTGAGAAACATTTGAACGGCTAGTTTTTCAACAATCACCTAACAAATCCTATCTACAGAATGCGAAGAGGCATTTAAGAGTTTAATTAGGCCTGAGCTTGGGCTTAAAGGCTCTACTCTCAACCCACTTGAATCTGACTTGATTCATCGTCATCCCTATTTATCGAAAATTTTCATTTTATGAGAATGTTATAAAGTTTCAATTTCCTATACCGGTTTCCCAATGTCACACGAAAATAAAGAGTCCACTAACGAGTCTCATGGAATGCTGCAAACCAACATTTACATCTTTCTCAAGACTGATGAACACATTATTAAGTATTTTTCTTTCATATCCCTCGGAACAATTAACTTGATAAAAATATAACTTAAGGGGCAGCAGAAAATTAAAATTATAAGTATATTCAACAATATTAGATTCAAAATGAAACTAAGGGTAATTTACCCTAAAACATTTTAAAATCATCTGCTTATTCATTACACTGCTGGAGCTGGGCCGTAAGGATACGACATCCAACAATCATGATGAAAATGAAGTCAATGTAAAGTCTAAAGATAGAAAGGACCATTTTCTAAGCCAAAGCCAAGGCCAAGAAAGTAGCTGCAAGTGCAGTTCTTTTGACGATGACTCTGTCGGTCCAACCAGTAGCCAAGGAAGCGGCAGGTGGGATAGCAGGTGGAGCTGCAAGAGGAGCTGCAAGAGGAGCGGAGGCAGCTGGTATGGGAGCTATGACTCTGGAGTGACAGATGTAGCTGTTGGGATTCTCCGTGTCGCTGGAGACAACAGGAACAAGAATTGGTTCTTATGTCAAAACTAAAATTTTTAAACAAGTTATATTAGTAGAAAAAGTAAAGCCTTGGATACTGCATCCAGCAATGCAGAATAAGAGTAAATGACTTTCTGTTATAAGCAATCTTGCCGTTTTTATGGATCAGTGTGGGTTATGTGCTTGTAAGTAAAGCTCGAACTTGTGTTTTGTCGTTGAGGGTCTTTAGTAATTGCTACTTCATCTCGAAATGCCAATTTACATCTAAGGGAACATTTGCTGAATGTGGTGTATTAAGTGTGCAGGAAATAGTGTGCTTGGCTTTTTATCAATTTAGTGATTGGAGAAGCTCCTACTTGGATGGAAGTTTACGCGTTGGAAAGGAGGAGTATTGGCATGCGACCCTCCATGTCACTGCAATTAACAAGCAAACTGTAATTAGTCTTCTGATACCCTACAACTATAAAATGGAATAGATAAACAGAATATATCTGGGGTTTTCTCACAGAGTGACTTTTAACTGGACTTCCTAATCAAGAAGCAGTTGACCATAACTATAACTGATAAAAAAATCAACTCTCCTCCGGAATCTGTCAGGATTTGATACAACCATAGAAGATGAGGTTCATCAGACACTTACTCAATGCTTGAGTTATTCGACGACCATCAGATGAGAGGAATATGCTGGGGCGAATAAGTTTTGCTCGCCCGCAGGTGTAACCTCTTTCTCGAGGTAATAAAGTGAAGTTTTTTGGCAGGACTACTGTTCTATTGGTATTACCAGCATTTCCAACACTCAGCTGAAAGGTAGAAACTGCAGTTGAAGGGTCTTGCCCCCAAGGTGACAACACACCCCCTTTGCAGCAATTGGCAATCTTTTGGTTGTAAGGTACTGTAGGAGGCAAATCAACAATTGAAGGATTCCTCTGGCAACTATGTGGTGCAATTGTTTTGAACTTGGAACAGTCTCCTTGATCAGTGGCTTCAGCTTCTCCTTGTTGAATGGCTTCAGCTCCAAACATAGACCATATGAACTCTCCCTTAGTCCATGTCCAGGCTAGGTTCCAGCCAGGGCTCAGAATAGGGCGACAAAGTTGGTAGTTGGATATTGTCACCTCTGCCTGGAATATCTTAAAATTATAAAATGTTAAAAAAATATATGCATCTAATGCCACCTTAAAATCATCGTTCCCTTACTTTGGAAACCCTATTTGTATAAACTATTTAATCTATAACACTATTAACGTTAGTCCTTATATCTACTCTCTTTGTTTTTGTTTTTTGCGTGTATGATGTAGTCTGTCATCTACTGCAAGAAAAAGAAGTAGAACTTGCCACATAACCATCTGGAGTCCATTGCATAACGTCCCATTTGATCGTAATGTTTCCATCTGGATCCAGCGGGTCGTATGCCTCTGAAACAGTAAATCACAGTTTTAGAAGAACGAAGCAGACAAAAAAGGGTAATCAATACAAGCAGAATCGAAATACAAATGTTCTCTTTGTGCACCAAAAACTTACCAGCATTAGGGAAAAGAACAATGAAGATGATAGCTAACGCAAATGTATGAACAAATCTTCGTAAATCCATACCAAGTTCTCTCCTATCTGGGGCTTTTCACCAAGAAAACAAGACAGAAAATTAGATGAACACAAGTAGCAAATTCTCTTGCAATTGTTTTAAACACTACAGCGAATAGTCAACGCCAACTTGACAGCTGCTTCATTTTTTTTTTATCTCAAATAAATTATTATCCAAACTTTGTTCATTATGTATGAAGGATGAGACTTTACGTACGGTGCGAAGAGACAGCAGGATGTGGAGCAAATAGTCAACTCTGAGAACGGAATCACATAATGCTTCGACCCAGAAACTATGCATTTTTCAATGGGCAATGTATTACCAGGAGCAAGATGGCCTGTCATTGACCAAAAGGCGCCCTTATTTTACTGCTAACTGCTAAGGCACATATTGTTTTGAGTTTTAAATGTCCAATTGACCTGAGATGAAACGTTGACCTACTGACCACCATGGAGTTTATAAGTTATCTGTGGCCAAGATTCCAGAACCATAGCCGCATCTTCCCATGAACTGTAAAAGATTCAATGATTGACTTCTATGACATAACATGGTATTATTCCGATCAGATTTCTAAATTATCGTGGTCGAATCCGTTATGGCAGCTTCCTATGTTCCATTCACATTATCTATAAATTCTGGTGCAATCACAAGGTAGCTGTCAATTAATAATTTGAGCCCCTTAATTGCAATCAAAGTACATTGGTTGGGATTATATTTCTCGAGTTTCCTACCTTGTATAAAGTTCTGAAAAATTGGCAGCTGACTTACGAGCTTTCGGATTGACTTGTAATTTTTTTATGATGGACACTAATTATTCAAGTTTATTTGTCTAAGGCATCAAGTTCATGTCTTAGAGTTTCTTAACATAGCACTACATGTCTTTAATCTCTTGGGATGTTAGAGAATATTGAATATGACTTGAATTAATTCAAAGTCCATGGATTAGACCCAATTAATTTAAATTTAGATAAGGATGAGATATAGTTGAAAAACAAAAAATTAAAATGATTTCATTTTGAAAAATATTTTAAATAACATTATTTTGATCTCAAGTTTAACAACATAATTATTTAAAAGGACATCATGTTGAGAAACTGCCTTATGATGATATCGTTTTAGACGATCTGAGTCATGAACTCAAGCTACACCCTTAGAGAGTCAATTAGGCTGGAACTATTGTCTTTTTAATTAATCTCTCCTCACAACCTAATTCCTTAGATTATTAAGAGTATGGTCTAATTTAAATTAATTTTTTATTTTTCTATGTAGTTTATATCTTATATATCCTCTCCCAATTAACTCCTTAGATTTTGTTTTGACGCTTCCTTTTCTTATTATATTTTTCATATAATAATATTGAATAAAATTTATTTTTAAGTTTATTCTATATATTAATAAATTATAATTTTATTAGTAAATAATTAAGTGATTTTATTTAATTTAAATTAAAACATATCCTTAATGGTAATATGTGATAAAAATAAAGATAATACATCATTATGAGTCCCTAATCTATTCTTTATAAATTAATTTGTATACTATCTTTTAGGAGTAATAAAGGAAATTAAGTCCCTATATTGAAGCCCGCGACCCAAGTTCAAACTTAATTGAGTTTCGAGCTGCGTAAAACCTATTCAAACTATAGGACAAGGACTCAAGGAGGCAATTGATGACGAGAAGGATAGGAGGAATAAGGATTTAATTATAGTTATGCTACAATAAATTGGAGGAGTAATAAAAATGGATCAATCAATGCCCTTCTTAAGGATAAGGGCCTCCTTTCTTGATTTCCCAAAGAGTAAGGTCTTCAAGTATTTAAACAATATCAAACCATCGTTAACCTCTTTCTGGTTCAACTTTATATTTTTATAGAAGTTCTAGCTTGGAGAAAATAGATAACCCTCTAGGCTATAGATGAGCACTATGAAATTGAAGAGGAACAACAAGACAATGGCATCACATGTTTTTAGGTGTCTAAATGTTAGATCCTTAAGTCGTAATTGCAGAATCATGCAAACATTGGTGAGCCTTTAACCAATGTTTGACACTCAAGACTACGGTATATGGCAAAGACATGCGAGTAGGCAAGGAAAACATGCATTGTTAATGAGTTAGCTTGTATTGATGCAAATTGTCAGAAATCTTTGATGAGATGCAAGATTCAAGTGTGAACCAAAAGAAGCTTAAGATGGACCTTGGGTTAAATGTTAGCTGGATCACATGTATAAGAGAGATATATGAGAGCTCTAAGGAATTAATGTGTGCTCAAATAGATAGATCATAACTAACGAACTTGACATGGGTAAGCAATAGACCTAACCAGTGTGGTATGAAAGGCTTTAGGCTTAGATGACTCATCGTTAATGGATAGAGATTAAGTGGAGATCTTGGATGATGTGGATGATAAGATTATAATAGATATACATCAGCTTTAAAAGATAAAGACTATATGGGAGGATCATCTGAAGATAGTGACATTCTTTATGGATATGGATGTATTTTTCTTAATTAAATGTAATATCTTATCTTATTAGTGGAGATGTAGCTACATCCTATCAGAAAGAGTCCTATTTGGATGTAAGTGTTATCTAATTAGTTAGTTTGATATAATATGATAAGGAAAAAAGTGATCTAATTAGTTTAGTTTAAATAGGATTTAGAATTGTAAAGCCAAAGATGCCTATAAATAACTTATTTGAGTCTTACTTCTAGGAATAAAGATAGAGAGAAAGGGAACATATTGAGAGAGAAAATTTCTTTGTATACTTTTAGGGAAGTAATAAAGGTTAAATTTTACTTTAGCTCTTGTTTGTTTATTATTGCCCGTAATTATTTAATACTTTCCTAGTATTCTTACTCAAGTGTGAGAGTTAAACACTTTGAGGGTCGTGAAGTTGTAAAAAATAAGTTAGTTAGTTTACAATTATGTTTGAAGTCTGAGTTTTGTTTAATCGGACCTAAGTGATGTTGTCATGCAAAGGAGTAGGTGTGACTTCAAAATAAGTTTCGAGTCTAGGAAAACCTTTTTAACAACTAGTATCAGAGCTATATTTCAATATGTGAGAGTTAGCAGTTTAACAAAGTGTTTTAATAGAGTGGAGCCACTCATAGGGCCAATTCCTCAAGGGAGGAAGAGGTCACTTCTTACTCATCTTGGTTCAAGATTTTGAAGGCGCAAATCCAATAGTTACAAAATCAAATTACAGACTTGATGAAGGCATAATAGGATTTTAGATTGGAGATTAGAATCTTAGGGTGTGCCATTGCAATGTAGGACATTAGGCATGTTAAAAGTACTTTGGAGAAGGTGTGAAAGCTTTAAGTTTTCGATAGTAAGTGAAGTACCAAGGAGTTAAATATTTTTTTGTGGGAGGTGGAGTACTTTGTAGTGGCAAAGGTGTTCGACTTAGAAAAGTTGTTAATCACGACTATGTATATGGTGAAGGATGCTAAGTTATGGTAGAGAATGAGAACCTCCAATGACATTAGCGTAGGTAGACCTTCTATTGACATTTGGGAGAAGATAAAAAAGGAGCTAATGGATTAATTCCTCCCTAATAAGATTTCATGGCTCACAAAAGAAACTTTGAAGCATTTGAAACAAGATGGCTTAATGCGGCAGTATGTAAAGAATTTTACATCTTTGATGTTAGACGTGCAGAACATGTCTAAGGAAGACAAGTTATTCAACTTCATAAGCCATTTGCAAGGTTAGACACAAATGGAGCTTCGAAGATAGAGCATGAAAGGCCTCCCAAACATGATAATGGTTATGGATGCCTTGGTGGATCTCCAAATCCCATCACCAATTCAATCTAGCAATAACGTCAAGAATAATGGTGGGATATAGAATGACTCAGAGAAAGGTAAAGAAAGGGTATACAAATCTTTTCAATACAAGTCTAAAAAAAAATATAACATGGCATTGCTTGTTTCGTTCATGAAAGGCCACACTTTGCTGGTGAATGTCCAAAATAGAAGATGGGTGAGGAGCAAATGAATTTCATGGAGAAAGAGAGAATGACTTGATAAAAGAATTCTACCTTAATAATTGTGCTATGTTGGGCGTAATGGGCCTTGTGAAGGACCATCCAAGAAAAAATAAGGATAAAACTAATAGACAGGCAAAATGGTACATTAGAGATACGTTAATGACCGAGGAGTCTTTGAGGAAACTAGATTTAAAGGAGTGCCCATGAGTTATTTAGACGAGGGTGTTAAGTTATTCTAGTAGGGGTAGTTTGTTAGAACCCTAAGGTTATGTTTGCTTGGAGATTTTATAATAGAATGTAATGAAATGTAATATTATTCCCTCCTTTGAGAGGAAGTTTTATAATGAAATAGAATAGGAGAGTTTCATATTACATCCCATTCCATCTTAAATAGTAAAAATAAAAAACCTCCGATTTGTGAGGTCTAGGATGGAATGTAAAATGATAAACAACTTTACACTATATTACATTATAAACCCTTCATTCAAACAACATTTCACTATATTACATTATGAACCTTTCCATCCCTCCCAAACAACAAATTTCTAATATTACATCCATTTATGCTCCATTCAATTATAAATCATTCCATTCTATTCTATCTCATTCTATTCTATTAAAAACTTTACATCTAACCAAAATAGCCTAAGTCTTAAATGCAGAATCATACAGGTATTGGTTAGCCTTGACCAACATTTGACACTCGAGATGATGAAATAAGGCAAAGACTTACGAGCAGGTAAGAAAAGGTCATTGTCAATGCATTGGCATGCATCAGTGCATATAAAGGAAAAACTTGAGATGAAACTTAGATTGAGGTTACCTGGATCACATGCTTGAGGGAGATATGTGTGAGCTCTAATGACTTAATGTATGCCCAAATAAACGGACCATACCGAATGAACTTGACATGTGTAAGAATTGGACCAAACTAGTGTGATATGAAAGGCTTTGGACTTGGATGACTTATCATCAATAGATAGTGATTAAGGGGAGATCTTGGATGATATGGTAGATAATATCACAATATACATACATCAGCTCTTAAACACAAAGACCATATGGGAGGATCATCTGAAGATGGTGAAGTTATTCATGGATATGGATGTATCTTTCTTAGTTAAATGTAATCTCTTATATTGTTAGTTGGATGTAGTTAAATCTTATCAGATACAGTTCTATGTGGATGGTGGTGTCATCAAATTAGTTATTATGATCTACTCTAATAAGAATAGATGCAATCTAGTTAGTTCAATTCAATTTGGATTCTGAATCATAAAGTTAGATGTGCCTATAAATAGTTCATTTAAGTCTTGCTCTTAGGAATAGAGATATAGGGGAAGGGAACACACTGAGAGAGATAATTCATTTTTATACTTTTAGGAAAGTAATAAAAGTTAGATTTTATCGTAGCTCTTATGTGTTTATTGTTACCTATGATTGTTTAATACTTTCGTAGTATTCTTGCTAGAGTGTGAGAATTAAACACTTCGAAAGGTGTGACATGTTTAAGAACAAATTAGTTAGTTGATGATCACTTGAGAGGACTAAGTATTGCTTAATCGGATTTAAGTGAAATTATCATGCACAGGAGTAGGTGCGATTTTAGGATAAGTATGGTGTCTAGGAAAACATTTGTAACACTACCATTATAGTAGGATATACATAATAAAATTGAATTAGAAGTGGCTACTGGCAGGAAGTTGATTGAAGGAATGAGGAATTAATTATAATTATACTAAGGTGAAGTGAAGAGGAAGAGCAGCAGAGGGTCTAATGTTTTTGAAAATGATATTGTATTATTTATCAACAAAATAATATCATTCTAATAAAGCTATCTTTAAAACGCAGTTAACTCATATTGAACTTGTTAATTTTAAACTAATTTAGACCGAACTCGGACATAAATATTATTCCTAGTTTAAGCATACATTTAAGCTATTTATTTAACCTCATTTCAAATTTGGCCAAAATCTATAGTCCATAGAGATGCCACATTTATTACTTTTTTATATCGAATCAGTGTTCATACTATTCTTGTAAACATCAAGTTCTGTATGGCATGTTTCAATAATCAAGTTTTATATGGCATGTTTCAATGTTTTATTGCATTATTATATGCGAACTTATGGAGACAACAGAGAAACCAGAATCTTAAATTTGAAATTAGGTATTATATTTTAATATAGGACTTAGAAAAATAATTAAATCAACATTGATAAGGAAATTTGGGTATATTCAAATTAGGGCTTTTAATAGTAGATAAATTAAAGATTTTTTATAACAGAAAAGGAAACATTAAGTCCTTTGATGAACAACATTGACAGCACTGTTGGTTAGCCATTTATGAGCACCACCGTAGGTTGAGGGCCATCCTTGTTGTAGTGATTCGCCGCTGATAGTGGTGGCAAGGACAACAAGCTTACCAACAACGGAAGCAGAAAATATGTGTGATGGAAGTCGCAAAATTAACGGAGAAAGTTGGCATCTCTGATGAAGAGAGCCGTGGATAAGGTCATTGGACGTGGTAACAGAGACCACCAACAACAAAAGGACAGAGAAAACGTTTGTTGATAATGTCTAGATGAGGCACGTGTACTACATGCGTACGAAGGTAAAAGGAGAATGGCCTCTAGTGCATGCATTGTCGTCATATAGTGGTCTTTCGAGTACACTATACAAACATTTCAGGCCAAATTGTTTTAAAAAAAAACAAGTGTTTAAAACAAAAAATTATATATAATGGCTGGTACTAACCGGTATTTATCGGTATTTAAACCCGATATCAAACGCATCATTGATGTGTTTGTGTTGTATATCTCGCTGCTTGCTCCAATGTTCATCCACTTTGTCGCTTCATTAGGTGGTCACTCATTATTTACAAAGGCTTTAGGACTTTGTTAAAAGAAGTGAAGTGACTCAGTAAATGGTAAATCATGTTGTGTTATTCATTTAAGTTGAATAAAACTACTAATAGCTTTGTTATATTAAAATATATTATCTTCGAGCCTCATTTTTATTCAATAAGTGGCGTATTAGTGAAAGTATAAATAATATGGACTAATTTCGTATGTGGTGTACTCCATAGGAAACTCAATTATTCATACTCCATAGTAAACTCAATTATTCATAGTAAAAAATATTCAAAATCCAAAAATAACATTTAAAATTCATAATAAAAAATTATTCGGGTGCTATTTAGTTGTCCTTTCATTTTAATTAACCTTCAAGGCCCCAATTCCTAATACCATAAAGAAAGACATCTTTGAGATTTATAAAAATCAAAGGAATTTATTAATATAGTTTCATAACAGTCAATTCAAGTTATTCCATATTCGACCATACTAGAAGAATTTAGTCTTCATGGTTTAACTTAAAATTTATATTTAGTCTTCATGGTTTAACTTAAAATTTATATCATGTTAGTATTAAATATAACCAATTAAGCTTAGATTCACAGCTAAACTAAATATTTCTCACGTACATAAATTTGATCAATGTAAATGTCACTCCTTAATATCATTTTTTTGCTTTCATTATTGGTTTTAATTTAGTTCATATAACATGCAAGACATATTCATCTCACCGAATAGTCAGAAAAACATGTATATCAAATTTTCAAATTCAAACATAATATATGTCAATTGAGGAAAATGCAAATTATAAGTCCAAAATCTAAATTAATCACATATATAACTTCATTTAGTATCCAATTAAATATTTTTAACATCAATTTTATAAAACCCCAATTTGATCTTAAGAAACATCATACACAATTTTTAGGAAAAAATAAAATTACATGAACACATATCAAATTGATGTCCAATTCTTCAAATTAAATTTCAATAAACTTCAATTTTATTGTCAATTCCTTATTCCTTCTCTTTCCCTTTTTCTCTCTCCTTCAATTCCTATTCTTTATTTTCATAAAATTTTGTAAAAATTCAATTTCATGCATTTTATTCATTAATGCATGCAACTACCTAAAATCATGTACTAAAAACAACCAAAACTCTATTAACTTACCTTGTTAAATTCAGGTACTATTCATCAAAAAATCCATATAGTTTTTTTCATCTTTTTCCCAAAATTCCTGTTGATAAGATGATTTTAGGGACCCTAGGTTGATGATTTAGTGTTTAATTGTAGATTTAGGGGTTTAAGGTAGGAAAATTTGGCTTGAAAATGGAAGAAAAATGAAAGAAAATGGAGAAGAAAGAGGGAGGGTTGTTCCCACAAATTTGGGGGAAGAAGAGAATATAAATCTAATAGTTTTAATAAAAATGAAACTTAATCCAAGAAATACCAAACTTTAACTCTTTACTTTATTTTTCAAGATCAAAAATTAATTTTTAATTTTAATCCATTAGTATTTAAAAGTTATTCAGGTGTTATGTAGTTTATCCTCTTATTTTAATTGACCTGCAAGACCCCAACTCGTAATAACATAAAGAAAGAAATCTTTGAGATTTATAAAAAAACAAAGGAATTTGGAATGGAAGATGTTATTGAGTAATCAAAGACAAGTTACCATTACATCAAATGTGTGGATGACATATAACCAAAAGAAGGATTATATGGTTTGGATGACATATTACATTTAAAATGAGTAGACTTTACACACTTGAATCATAATGTAAATACTAATTTTTTAATTTTGTTATCAATTATTCATTGATTATGTTATAATTGACATTTTTCATATTCTTAAATGATATATTTACTTATGTCCCGATGTCCTACATAAGTGGAAGGTTAATTACTATATTGGATGAGTGCTTAAAAAAGATCATAACATCAACCAAAACTCTCAACCATAACTTTAGTATAAACGACACTATGATCGAAAAAGTGAAAACCAAGTAAGAGATTGGGCGCCCATTGATGGATGGGAGATTATTCCAAATGCATTGTTTTAGGCATATTATGAATTTGATAGTGAATGATGAGTTGAAGATAATAAAGGAATGGGTACAAGCAATATGAAATAATGTAGTCTATTAGAATACAACACCTAAAATGAGTTAAAAGGTTTAAAGATACTACACAGTAACTATACATTTTATGCACAAATAATTTGAGTTTAGGTTGTCTAATAAGATATAATTCAACATTTAAGATTTTTGAGTTGGAAACTAAGTATTGAGGCATTCATTAAGTTGAAACAATAAGATTTTTAATGTACTTGCTTATTGACAGAAGAGTAATGGTAGTTACCTAAAGTAATTTGTGCAAAGTTGGTGATATTGTTGTTCATAGGAACAAAATATGCAACTTCATGCATTTTCTTTGCTAGAATATGCCAGATTAAACTAGCATTGTATGAGTGCATTTTAATTCCAATGAGGTGATTCAAATAATAACTGATCAAATGATGGAGAAATTTAATACTTATTAGTCTATAGTTAGTGAAACCATAGTAGCCATTTCTACGATGGACCTGAGATAAAAAATAGAGGGACTTTAAATTGTTACTGATAGTTTTATGGTGATTAGAATGAAGGAAATGTTGATATTATTAAACACTCTAGTATGATTTGTTTAAAGATTATCAATTAAGAATGGATAAAGATTTAGTAGTTTAGTATATGTTTCATCTATTGTTGATAAATCATTATCAAGTACATTTGGAAGTTTAAGTTAGATAAATATTTGGAAGTAGATATTGTGACCACAACTGATAATGAGCATTTTGATATATTATCATAGTGAAATCGAATGGAATTCAATATCTAATAATGTAAGTAATTTTGCTAGACTTGTTAACAATTACAATTTCTATAGTTACTTTTGAGTCTACTTTTATTACTGGTGTTTAGATAAAAGTCCTCATCATATTCAACTTCATCCTAAAACTATTAAGCCCTAATATGTTTCTGAAGTTGGTTACCTTCTAAAAATATTCAAGGTAAACTCGATAATTTATCATAGCTTAGTTTTTTTTATAATGTCATTTATTATATTATCTTTTTTATATTGTGATAGATACAAAGATAATTTATCTAATTAAAATTTTATTTAAATTAGTATTTGATGTGTGCTTAATAGTTTATACATTCACTTCTTAGCACTTACTCTTTAGAGACCTATGGAGGGCCAAACTTCCTTATTCCGGTTCGATGATGAAATCAATGTTGAGCATCACATTTGAGCATATGTCATCATGTATTGTAAATCTCTCTCTCTTTAGGGATTGTTTACATTATTTTATATCTATTGATTTAGGTATTTGTGTATAGATGATCTGAATGTGTTCATTAGATTGTTTTTATGTAAACCCATTGCTAGAATCTCTAATACAATACATAATCATTGTGTTTAGGATTTATTTGTGGCAACTAATGACGTTGAATCATTAGGGATAGCGTAACATAGGTTAATTAACTCAAACTTGTGTAGTTGTTGCCTAGATTGATTTGTTTTCCTTATTTGTAATGCGGCTATCCAACTAAATCTAGAGAGCTTGTTATAAGTAGTTCGATAGCTAGGTTTAAGTAAAGAGCTTATTTTGATTAAACTCAATCTAAGGAAAAACTAGGGTTAATAGAGCTTGTTTTTAATCTACGATCAATTGTTTCTAATAGAGGTGTGAGAACAATATGACAATAACGTATGTTTAACTTTGTGTAGGCTGAGATTGAACTGAGAACTAGATTTCTTTCATCATTTTTTATTGTTTTCTTTAATTTTCTTTCATTAGTTTAAATTTACTTTATTTCCTAAATTCATCCAACCAAACCCCCTAATCTTAAACATCAATTATTTTCATTGCATAAGTTAAATGTACATTCCCTATGGATACAATTCCAACTCACCGTAGCTATAAATCTTAGTGTGCAGAGTTAGGTTTATTTTCTGGTGCATTCGACAAGCATAACGAATTTTGGCACCGTTATAGGGGAATGTGGTGCTTTAATTTTTGTTCTTGATTTTAATTGGTGTTCTATATATATATTTGTTTATGATCGTTTCTTTTAGTTATTTCTTAATCTTTACACATTTGTTAGTTTTATTATATGGTAGTAACAAGATCTCCTGATGGAGAACCTATACAATTTGATCAGATCGAAAGAACATTGTGAAGATTATGTAGGGAAACTAGAACAACTCTGAAAGTATAACAAGAGTTTGAATTTGAAGAAAAATGGCTAATCCAAGAACATTAACAGGGCGTATGGTTTACTTGCAAGAATAGATAAGGAATGAAATGGTGATTCTTTAAGAATATAATAAAATATGTATTATTTAGTTTAGTTTATTCCTAAGAATTTCTAATGATGATGTAATGCCAATATTTGATATGAAAACATAAATTTGAAATAACAAAGGAATAAATAACAAAAAGATCAAAATATCCATAACTATTGTGAGTTAAAACAAAATTTTTTTAAGAGAATAAAACCAAAAGATTATTTGTTCTATTTCTACAGTGAAATGGAGAAATTGGACATAAGATATGTTATACTATATTT
>JANIIA010000008.1:25534705-25549176 GCA_027478495.1 Erythroxylum alaternifolium
ATGTACAGACATTTTTCATGTGCACATATCACTGTTCACAAATGCATGAGCATGAGATGTGTTTTCCTAATTTCTCTTATTGGTCTTCTCGTATACCCGTTTCCCTGGTCCGACCCGATATATGGAAATGGAATGTTACATTTTTCTACTTCACTTTAATAATATTTTGATTATTTCTCAATTTAATATAGATCTTTTATCGATAAAAAATTTTTTTACTAATAATTCTTGTCTTTTTTTAATTTAACTCCTTTGATTACAATGTAAAGGACCTCCAAACTAATAAATTGCTTCTTACAAGTTCCATCTATAATAATCTTTATGCCATAATGATTCTTTTAAATTTTGTCAATCCTCATAATCACTCCTATTTCACTCAATTATTAACATATAGGTCATCTTTGTTGGTTTAACTTTCTAGTTTATCTAATTTTTTATCTAATAAGTCAAATATTTTCAATCATCGCACCTTATATCTTCAAAGAAAAAGTACTAAACTTTTGTTTTCGTTTTCCTCTCATATAATATGGCACATTTACAACTTATTCACTGTGATATTTGGGGACCCTCATTAACTCCTTTTTCTAGTTATCGTTACTTTATTATTTTTATTGATGATTTCAATCATTATACTTCGATATTTTCACTAACTCAAAAATCTCATGTTTTTTATCATTTTCAAATTTTCGAAAATGTTACTAAAAATCTTTTCTCCATCATTATTAAAATTTATCGATGCGGTATAGTGCTTGAACTTGCCAAAAGACCATTTTCTCAATACCTGACTACTTATTGAATCACTTATTGTATCTTTTTCCCTCATACTCCTCAAAAAAATAGTCTTGCTAAACGCAAATTTGTTATATCACTGAAACTATCCTCATCATTCTTCTTTATGCCTCTCTTTCTAAGTCCTTCTTGTTTTAGGTCTTCTATACTATTGTCTACCTTATAAATTTGTGATCTGCTCCTATTCTTCACCACAAGTTCTCATATAAATTGGTCTTTCACACCAAACCAAACCTTTCTCATTTTATTGTTTTGGTTGTACCTATTTACCTTTTCTCTATTCCACTTAGATAGATAAACTTATCCAAAAATATAACCATATATTTTTCTTAGATATTCTTCTTACTATAAAGAATATCACAATTTTAATCCTCTTACTTCTAAGATTGCATCTCTTGTCATGTGAACATAACTTTGACCATGCTAGTTCACCTCCACTCACTCACTCTCCCTCTTCATCTTCTAAAGTAACATTACCTTTTCCCTTCACTAGAAATCCTCCACTTACTTCTTCAACTCCTTCACCACATCATACTCCTACATAGGGACGAATCCAGAAATTTTTTTGAGTGAGGGCAAAATATTTAAAGTACTCTTATGGTACTAAAAAAGATACAAATATTTGTACATTTGATAAACAAAAAATTACATCATTATCTTGAGCTTCTTACACATAAGTATACAACCTATTACAATCGTTCCCGACGAGTCCTCATATTTTGATATCACTATAAAATTTTCTCATTGTCAATACTATTGAAGATATCTTTCTCAATATATGTGATCAAACATTCATCTAAAAATCTCCCATCTGATTGCGCAAGTGATTTTTCACTATCTTCATTGCAGAAAATACTCTTTCCACCGATGCAGTAGCAATAGGCAAAATCAAAGCTAATCTTACAAGTAAAAACACCAAAGGGTACACAACATCCTTTTTTGTTTCAACTATCTTCTTGGCAAGATCACTAATCCTATTTAATATCGAAAATTGATCATCATATTGCATATCAACAATATAATTGTCAAGTTGATCACCAAGAGTAATAAGCTCAACTTCAGAGAAATCAGAAGGATAAAATTCAACAAGTTGAATCAATTTTTTCTTATCAAAAGCATAATAAGAGTCATTTGGATTCAAACATGCCACACAAATAAGCAACTTGGTATTTACCTCATTGAAGCGATTGTTGAGCTCTTGAAGTTGCATATCAATCACAGTGTAAAATAATTCCACTTGATAATGATGCAAATTTGTCATTATTTGTGCATTTTTTCTTGACCTTCCCCGATGTACAAAATTATCATCCATATTTGGAATGGCAATACCATGGTTCTCACAAAATGAAGATGTTTCATCAAATAAGGACTGCCACCTATCATCCCTCATCATTTGCAGTCGTTGTTTGGAAACTTTAATCAAAGAAATTGCATTGATAATGTCTTGATCCTTCCTTTGCAATGCTCGAGATAATTCATTTATGATGCCTAAGATTTTTTTCATCAAATGCAAGCTAAACACAAATTCATAAGATTGGATAGAATCAAGCAAAGCATATGTTTCACCTTTTTACTCTGAAGTTGTGCCTTCTTCCATAATGATCTCTAGAGCATCAACTATGGAGTCAAACATCACGATTAGGCTTGATAATGATCCATAATGTGTGCCCCAATGTGTGTCACCTGGTCTTTGAAGAGAAGTTTCTTGATGTAAACCTTTATCACTTAAAAGTTCAATATTTTTTAGCCTTTCAACAATTTTACTAAACTGCTTCTCACGAAGAAGATCTTTTCTTTTACAAGAACCTCCAACTACATTTGATAAGCTTGAGACTGTGTTAAACAACAAAGTAACATGTACATGATTCTTGGCCACCGCTCCAAGTGCTAATTGCAATTAGTGAGAGAAACAATGAACATAGTGAGCTGAATTATTTTCTTTTAAAGTCAAAGTCTTTAAACCATTAATTACTCCGTGCATATTGCTAGCTCCATCGTAGCCTTGTCCACGTAGAGATGATATACTAAATCCATGCTTTGAAAATAATTCATCTATTGCAACCTTTAGTGATAAAGAGGTGGTATCACTAACATGAATAATACCAATAAATCGCTTAAGCACAGATCCTTGTGCATTCACATAACGTAAAACAATAGCCAATTGTTCTTTGATTGAGATATCACAAGACTCATCAATAAGGATAGAAAATAACCCACCTTGAAGATCATTAATAATAGCATTGGAAGTTTCAATTGTAGTGGCTTTGACAACATCCTTTTGTATGTCAGCAGCAATGACTTTGAGATTTCCATGGGCATTGTTTAAAACAACATTATTGCCCATTCATCAGTTCACAAAAATTATTATTTGATCTCTTTCCCTTTTGTCTCTAAATTGGTGAGAATTATTGAATTTCTCCCTATATGTTTTGAATTACTAATTTTCTTCTTTTCTTTTTTTTGATTATTTTATTAATTAGTAAAAGAAAATCTACAAATGCTACCATGACTCAATGAGTTTCACATATCCACATAAAAAGATATTAGAAAAGTATCATATAGGGACAAATTGAATACAAAATAAACAAAAAAAATTAACTAATTAAAACTATTTGAATAACCCTTTATACAGATGCAAAATATGAAATACACAAACAAAAAGTATGTAATATTTATAATATCAAACCACTTTGTCAATGAAGTGTGATTTTGCACGATATTATGTAAGCTAAGCTAGCGTCAAAGGTCTGTACCCAGTTCAGAATAAAATTGGACATATAAGGGAATGCACAGATAACAACAATATGAAAAGACAATCCTTAGCACCAAAGCAGATTTTGCTAATACCAATAAATCCAAATATCCAATCCAATCACCAAGATGAAGTGGGAATTTACCTATCAAGTATCAAACATCCAAGCCCTCATCGACATATCAGTATAAAGGGTGGGGCGCGTAGGGCAGTAAGGTAGGGAATCCTTTTCCATAAACCACAATTGCGTTCAATATTTCAGTTATACCTATTGCCTCCTGGATAACAATAACAACACTATAGAATATTGTTTTTCGTTTTGGGTGTGGTCCTCACGGACAATTAGAGAAAAATAGGTGAAGAAGAAGTCAAAAGGACAAAAAGTAGTGTGCTGTAGAAGCCAAAAAGGTATTAAAAAATCTGAATAAAAAAAGTCAATTAATTATTTGGTTTTTATCTCTCAATTTGTAGATTTTCATTTAAAAAAGTAATGGGCCCAAATAATAGTAATCTTAATAAAAATGGATGGGCTCAGATTTTATTTTTTATTTGATATCTTAATATATCTATAATTTTATTATTAATTTTTTTGTCACCAATTAAATTAATAAGAACAAAATTTTAATTTTTTATTAGATCAAATTTTAAAATAATAATATTTTTATATAAAATTTTTTGGAGGCAGTGAGGGCAAGTGCCCCTACTTGCCCCCAATATGCATCCGTCCCTGCTCTTACACCTTTGTCACCATCTCCTCACCCTATAATCGCGTATACAAATAATCATACACGCATTACTCATAAATTTTCTAGATATATCACAAATTCCGCTAACATCCACAACCCTTATGATCCTAATCTTATGTCCTTTACCTAAGAAAATAAAATTTCAAACTAGTTTCAAGTCATGTTTAATAAGTTCAATGCCCTTCATTATAATCAAACATGAATTATTAATCCTCCGTTATTAAATTTCAATATTGTCACTTGTAAATAAGCTTTTTCGTTTAGAATTTTGATGGTTCTTTTGAGCATTATAAAGCTAGTTTTATTTTCAAGGGTTATTATCAAACTTTAGATGTAAATTACAATAACACTTTTATCCATGTTGTCAAGCTTACAACTATTTAGATTATTCTGACTCTTGCTTTTTCTAATAACTAGCATGTTTGTCTACTTAATGTTAATCATGCCTTTTTTTTATGTCTTAGCCTCCTAAATTTACAGATCCTCATCATTCTCATTATATTTGTCATTTTCATGAAGCCTTTTATGGTCTCAAGCAAGCTCTCCATGCTTGGTTTTATCGTTTTAGTCAGAAATATTATGAACTCGTTTTTACTTCCTCAAAATCTGACACATCTCATTTCCTTTACATCACTCCCTCTCACACAACCTTTCTATTAGTCTATATGGATGATATCTTGGTTACATATTCTTCACTTGCCTTCTTACCTCCCTTAGTCATGATTTTAATACTACTTTCTTTGTGAAGAACTTGTGTCCTATTCATCACTTTTGTTGACATGGAAGCCATAACTATACCCTATGGACTTTTTCTTACAAAACCCAATACACTAAAGGTCTCCTTGATTACACATACTTTGACTCCCCCAATCTATCAACACATCCATAACCCCCACCCTTTCTCTCGCTAAAAGTCATGGTCATCCTTTCCCTAATCTTATTGAATATTATAGTACTGTTAGTGCTCCCTAATGTGTTTGCCTTACTTATTTTGGCAACTAGCTTGTAGTAAATAAAGTTTCTTAATTCTTACAATATCCTATTGTTATTCACTAAAGCACGACTAAATAGATTCTTCAATATCTTAAAGTCACTCCCTTCTATGACTTTCACTTCACCAAAACATCCCTAACTATACAAGCTTACTGTGATGTTGACTGGGTTAGTTTTCCTTATTAGTTTTCCTGATGATCGTCACTTTACCTTTGGTTACTTTTATCTTCCTTGATTATAATCTCATTTCATAGAGTGCCACGAAACAATCTACAGTTGCCAAGTATAATATTGAGCCTAAATATTGAAGTATTGTTCTTGACGCTAATGAACTATATTGTATCGACTCACTATTTAGTGAAATAGGCTTCTCATGTCAAACCTACTCTATGGTATGAGAATTTTGGTGCAAAAATTCTTTCTACAAATCCAATTTAACATGCTCAAACAAAACAAGTTGAAATTGATATCCACTTTGTTTCTTACCTAGTTACAAAAAGGCTCTCTTCCTTAAAAACATTTTATCTAATCAAATTGTTAGATGTCAAAACTAAAGTCTTAAATCTGGCTTTCATAAGCTTTGAGACAAGTTCACCATTGTCAGTATTCGTAAACTTGTGAAAGATTGATAACGCATACAGATTTTCTCACAATTCTAACTACATCCAAATTATCCAGTATCGTTATACATTGCAAAAATAATACTTTTTTCATCTCATTCAGATTATTCATTATACTTCGTAATATAGCATCATGGACATCCTATCGAGATAACAACACCATGTTTATAAAGGCTATATGCCTTTTTGTATTTGCGATCGATGAAAACAATTCCTTTATTCCTTTACACAACGATTGCTAGGAAGTGTAAACTGATGCAATTCATTATATTTGAAAGAATAAAAGGACCATGATCAATAATTATCACTCTGGACGCAATTGTTGAGCCATTGATTATTTATTAAAGTAAAAGGAAAATATTTTCTGATAGAATAATCTAAAGTAAAAAGAAAAGATTTTCTAATAGAATAATCAACATGGTCAAGCTTATGGAGCAAACTGTTAACACCTCCTGGAAAGATCACACTAAACTCTAAATTTTATTCCAAGCTTACTTTTGTGAACTTTGCTTGCTTTCTTTTGCCGCTTTGAAGCTATCAATATGCTTCAGAACCTGTTTCCTGTGTTCATCCAAAAATTAATCTCAAAAATAAAATTGCGAATGAAAATTATTTATTTCAAAGCACTTTTTGCAACTTTTTTATGTATGCTTCAGTATCAATAGAATCCACAGCAGATTTATCCTGAGATCATGGCTAGATGAGGAAAGATGGTGCAAATAAAATACAATCAGAAACCTAGGTACAAAAACCAATGATTTTTTTATTGCTTTTGCCATGCAAGTGAAACTTCATCATACACAAAAAAAAGGAAATGGATCCCACAAAGAAAAACAATAGAAAGTCTTCCAATAGGCCTTGTGATAAGCCATGCTTAAGCTATTTCACTTGTGCATCAATATTTTTAGGTAGGCGCACAATTCTGTCCGTAGGCCTACTAATTGTACCACTTGGTGATAGACTACAGTTTAGCTTGTTAGCCGGTGCCATTGTGCTCTATTTGGTAATCTATGAATCCATCTTCAAATAGAAACTTACAATGTCAAAAACAAATGCAATGACAAGGCAAAAATCTCAATTTTCCAAATTAAATACTCGTCAAGTCCTTTCAAAATAGATTTTGCAAATTTCAAAAGAAAAATTTTATACCTTCCTCCTTGAGAACTTTTAAGTCGTGCGAGGCCAGCAAAAAGCATTGTTTTCCTGCTTCACATTCATGGATTGCCTTTGACGTTCAACTCGATCAAGCTGTGATGATAGTTGAAACAAGTCCATGGTAGTGCCATCTTCACAGGAAACATGGTCCTTGGAATTGGCAAAATGTGAGCCTTGATAAATCCTACTCGTCACACCAAAGTTCATTGCAACTCTACTATCAGATAGGAGAATGGGATCCAAGTGACTTCCTTCCATAGAACTCACTGTCGATGAGGAGAAGCTATTCGAAAGACCAGCTGATGAAATCTGTGAGCCAACTCCTACAAGCTTGTCAGATACTTGACCAGTGATATGATACAAACTGCTACCTTGCTTGGTTAAAGGGTAGGCCATAGGAATTCCTGATGAGTGGTCCGAAGAATTCTGTGGTTGGGGTGACAGAAGAGAGAGAGCACAACCAGACTCTGTGATCCCTGAGAATCCTTGAATGGTTGATGCTGTATCAAAAGCAGTTAAGTTTCCACTTCCAAATGAGGTATTCTGTACCAGAGACTGAGAATCAGAATTTTGGCCCCCAAATTGTTGAGGATAATGGTTAGTGTTCTCACTAAAAAAGCTTCCTGTTGCAGAACTAGCGATGTTGTCAAGAAAAATTGGAAATACACTGTCTAACTTATCAGAAGGTAAAACCGCCTTTGGATGAAGATGCTCGTTTGTAATGGGAATCACTAATGATGAATCGAAGTCGGTTCTATCAACTTTCATGCGCCTGCACCAATCACTTGTTCCATATTTTGGAGGATGCAATAGTCCACTGGGGAGGATATCTTGGCAAATAAAAGACGTAAGCGCAGTGCCATGAAATTGTCCTCCAGCAAACCCTGGGTAATGTGGGGAAAATGATATGACGTTGAGGATAATATAATGACCATTATAGTACGATTGGAAAGTACCATCATGAAGAAAAAGAGAATGTCCTGATTTTGAAATGTACACGGTGCATACAATGAAAGTTCAGCTTTTGACAAAAATTCCTGAATCCGAAGTTTAGCTTGTACATCTCCAAGATAATTACCGTATCAAATGCAAGGAGACTACTAAGATAATGTTAACAAATAACCATAGACACTGATATATTTACTACACGTATGCCAATTGGATTAGTACGTTTAGTACATAATAATTTCTAAAACTTAGCACCGCCAGTTGAAGTTAATTATTATATTAAACAGACTAAGAATCCACGCTTGATAAGAAAGCTTTGTATTCTCACCTACCACCCCAGGGAGCCACATATTCTTGAGGATAGAATGTAGTATATATATTGTACTTGCATGGTATTGTTAATGCCCAAAATGGATAGTATATAGCATGAAAGCACAAACATACTAGGATGGAAATGTTCATTCTCTTGCTTGAACAAAGAATGGCAAGTCAAACTACTTATACACACCAATGAGCACTTAACATTAGGTAGATATAAAGCCTTCCTTCGTATAAACTAGAAAGTAAGACATGTTCAGGGGGACATGAATACATGCTGTCTAGTTAGTTATATCAAGTTTTGGAGGACCATGGCTTAAGTGAATATTTTAATCCCCCACCAGAACTGCTACTTGATGATTTGCAAAGAGAGCTTATACAGAAACAAGCTAATAGTTTTGTGGATCATAGCTTATTAGCTTCTGTTTTCACCCCAAAAAAAAATGTACTTATACTGGCCTCGTGACAAATGAAGGAGATCAAAGAGGTTTGAAGTGTTCCATCTGCGCACCAGTAACATCTTAAATCATTCAATTGTTGATCTCACATCCTGAGTTTAAGTTAGATATACAAGTTATTCAAATAAACTTGAAAAGCTATTCAAATCAAGATTCAAATTAACGTTCTAGAAAGTGATGCACTACTAAATAATATTGTTTAAATGCTTGTTGACAATGAAACTCTTATCACACAACCAACGAGAGGGATTTTGTTAATGCAGATGTTTTACCGTTGCATGGCTGAAGTATCCTTCCAGTCCTCCTAGAGTAAATACCAACTTGTGGTTTTCTCCGGCGCTCATTGTGGCCTGCAAGCCGTTTACGACAGCTGCGCTTACCATCATCAAATTCAGCCAGCAAATGAAACCTGAGCAATAAAAAACTAATATACTTCATAGCAGCCACGGGACTTGTACATTTGGACAGACTGCTTTTTAAACATCCCAACATTTTATATATAGCAAGTAATATTCAACCCGCCTGAACAATTAGACTTCAAGAAAGTTAAAGCTAATTTTTATCTAGGTGAATAACGAACAAATGTCACTATAGCTAACTGGTGCTCATAATTTTAGTTTAGATTAATTGAATAAACCTTTTCAGTAGTAGTGGGATGAACACAGAAAGGGGTGAGCATCCAATTTCTAGAGAAATAGCATATTGAACTTGCAACTGCCTAACATATGGAATGAGAAATGAACTCTCAGTGAAACCCAACTAACCTGCTACATTGTTGACAAAATCTCTGTTCAATTCCATTCACAACAACTTTTGCAGTCTTGGTGTGAGCTTCACAAACTTTGTGTCTTTTGTGATAATCTTTTGAGGAGCTGAGATCCTTGTTACAGCCGTAAACTTGGCAATGTGCAGTCTGGGAGCTCGCTCTAAGTCGCATACCCTTAGGAGGTGTTAAAGGCGCAGACGACTCAGAGAAAGAAGCAACGGTTGATCTTTTACAAATTTCAAAATCCCTAGAATCTCTAAGATCGCCAAACCTTCCCAACTTCAAATCAATCAAAGAACAATCCCTGTTATTAGAGTCCGTTGTTGAGCTAGAAAACTTTGAAGTGGAGTCACCTTCTAATAAAAATGCGTTTGTTGGAGGTCCGAAACTGTTCATGATTTTTTCACGACCAGTCTTACTAGTTAGACCATCATAGAATCATTTCCCTGTCAATACTTGATAACCCAATTCCCCAAGACCTTCGTTCTGAGTTGGATGTTGACCTGAGGTCAATGTGCTTCCAAACACTTCATCCAGTTTCCAGATCCCAAACGATGAAGGAAATTTTGATACGTCTAGAAAAATTAAGGGATGCAATTTGTGGCTTAACTAATTCAGAAAGTTACAGCATCTGAGATTAAAGGAGAGGTAACTTCGATTCAAGGAAAATCCGTCTCAACACCTCCTTATTTTAAAGGGGAAAACCAAGTTAACTTGAAGTTTCCACTAACGATCTCCAAAAGCCCTGAGAGTCTGTTGAATGATCTTGTTGACCACTATATAGACTTAACCACAAATCCCACCAAGAAGCCTTTTTGAAGTCTTCAATAGGAAGTTAACCTCAGTGCTTGATATATCAAAAGCTTCACAAAAGAAGGAAACAACCCCATTAAAGAAAAAAGCAATAAACAAATGAGAAAGCAGCATATTATATTCTTACTAGACACAAAGCAAAAGCCCACATATATTGAACCCAGAAAAATACAAAGAAAACGGAAGGAAGGCTCTTATCAGAAAGAAAATTGAGCCAAAGCAGATAAGAGCAAAAGAAATGCATGAACAGTGCAAACACTGAAGAAGACAGGTATTTAATGGTCAGAAAGCAACGTTCAAAAGTTTTACAAATGATATGTGAGAGAGAGAGATGAGTTTGCTTTACCAGTTTAAAGAGTAGTGGAATTGTAAATGAGGTGTGAGAGAGACCTAACTCACTGAAAATGATTTACTTGTCACAAGCTTGATTGGAAGAAAGGAAAGAGCTTATGGTTAAGAGAACGAGAGAGGACACTGACTTTAGAGAAAGATTCTCATCGGCAGCTTCTTTTGGCTTTGCTAAGAAATGGGGTTAGTCACTATCTGCATCCTGCTTCGCAAGCAACCATCAGCGTTTGACAATACGATCCATTTACCATCTCAAATTCCTTAACATATAGGACTAGGATCTACTGTTGCCAAGGCTCTCTAGTTAGGATGCAATTATTTAGTTAGCAGAGAAAACTAACTGTTCAATAAATGAAATACCATAGTTAACGCTTACTTGTTCGAGAATTTAAAAAGTTCCCTTAAATTAATTTCTTAAATCACAACTTCTATATATATATATATATATTCAAATTATAGACTAACTCAGAAAAAAAGTAATCGAGTGCTTAAATAAATTGAAAAAAACCTCTCATGCTTTGTATTTTGCATGAAAAAGATTGAAAACCCCATCCATGTATTTGCAAAGGCAAGTGCTTGCTCATTTCATTCGACATCCGATGGCTATAGAGAAGAAAAAGACTTGGAAAGATTATTAACAATTCATAATTAGAGAAGAGCTTAATCTGGTGGATATGATTTCCATTTTCCAAGTATTGTAAGAAGCAAGACATGTAACTCTTGGAGAATATTCCTTGGAGCGAAGTCATGTAAAACATGGTCTAAAACAAGGTTAGGACAATACATAAATAAGTACACAATTGAAAAACCAAGAACCACCCAAAAAAAAATGTGCCAATAATAGAGTGAAAACCCAGACGCTGCAGTCAACCTTGTCGGTTATGTGGGGCGCGTACGTAACAGGTTAAAACTAAGAGACATGTACTAAAAGCTTTCTTACATTTTCAAATCAATTTTTTAAATAATATTTTTTTCTTTAAATATTTAATCAAAGAACTAATAAAAATTATAAAATAAGTATGAATTTTTTTACAAGCGTACGTGTTGCATTACACTACTACCACGTGGTAGACATTGTGGCGAACAGATGAACTTTATCGGGCCAACAGCGACTTGCTTTGATTGCCTAAGGATGTGATGTCGGCAGCGTTAGTTTTGTCGTCATATATTTGGCTTACTAACTGTGTCAGCTGTTCAATTGAAAAGAAAATATCTTACAATGTTCATATTCGAAATTTTATTTCCACCTAATTAATGTTTTCATTTGCTCAAATTCAGTTAAGAGTATATACGAGGCAGTTAATATATTTAATTTTATATTTGTCAATACTAAAATTGAAAATTTGTTTGTATTAATTTCACAAAATTTTATTAAAGAAGGCACGTATGAGTACAGGGAGCAATGTTATGAATATCGTACCAGAATGTTATGAATACCATACCAGATTTAGTATCGGATCGGATTTTGATACCGTAGTGTACCGGTACCAGTTAATACCAGGTACCAATTCGGATAATTTTTTAAATTTATGAAATAGTCCTTGAATTTTTTTTAAAATGCAAAATAGTTCTGAATTTTTAACCTTGTCTCCAAAAATCAAAATAATAAATAATAATCACAATTAATATGAAACAAAAATAATTTTCACATATTTCACATATAAATAATAACCACAATTTATATGAGAAAAGATAATCATTATCATACAAATATAAAATTAAGAACAATGTAAAATTTTTAAAATATTACAATTTCAATTTTCATTATATAATAAATAATAATTACATCAAAACATCCAATAAAAAGAATAATAAACATCCTTAACTTTCAAATTATTATAATTTACAAAAAGATTTCGTGATAAGGAAACAACCAAGTAGAATTGGAACATGAAACAAAAACATATATTATTTAATTTACTATCAAATAAATATATTATATATTTACTTAATTAAAATTAATTATTACGAAAATTATAAATATCTTAATTTATTTAGAGAGAGAGGCGGGAACGGTAAATTTTAAAACAATTTTGAAAATTTTACAATTTAGTTCCTATATTTTTCAAAATTTTCTATACCGGTCAATATTTGGTCGGTATTTACCGGTCAATAGCCAGTACGATACGTACTGACCAGTACCAGTTGGAGATCAGAAACCATGATTGGGAGCTAATTTAATGCCAATATGTCTTTTCCAAGTTTACTTTTTTCTTAAATGAATTAGATTTATAAAAAAAAAGATACAAAAGGTTGTGTTCACTGATTGTTTGATTCCTATAATACTTTCCATGAAGTCACTAGTAATGTTATGAATTTGGAATCAAATTTGGTATCGAATTCGATTCAAATATAGGATGATATTGGTATCGGTATTAGTCAATATCGGATATCATTTTAAGTCATCATTATCATCATCATCATCATCACCCAATCTAAAATCCCGCAATGAAGCAGGGTCTGGGGAGGTCCTGTAATACGCAGCCTTACCCCTACACAGTAGAGAGGCTGTTTCCAGTGGACCCACATGCAAATGAGACAATATATGAATGATGCAGGTTACAGAAAGAAAAATAATAGAAATAATAAAAAATAAAAATAAAAATAAATGAAAAATACCTCAAAAAATCAAAATGTTAAAAGATCGATATGGTCAAGGCAAATTAGATCCATATAACTAATTGTTCTATTACGAGTCCTTATAAACAAATAAAATTAAATTATTAATAAATTACAAGAAATTATATTCAATTTAATAGTGATAACATATCTTTCTCGAAACTTTAAATTGTGTCAAACAAAGAATAAATCGTTCAATCTTTTTTATTCCACTTTATTTCTTTTTTAAAAGAATGAATGAATTCAAATGTACTCAAATTCCTTTCACACCTAATTGTACTCACATATTGACTCATAATTCGAATTATAAATCTTTGTAATTTTAGAACACCACTTCCGAATTGATCTCACTACTGTAAAACAACAAAGGCACCCTAGTAAACAAAATGAAGTGATGATTAATTTTAAATAAGTAATAAAAGTGAAGAAATATATACCTAGATTAAGTTTGAATCTTTGACGAATTACAATGGGCATCGTAAAATCGCCGAATGCATCCTTGTATACCTCAATTTATAAGCTAAGAAGATCTTGCATCATTTTATGTGCAATAATTGTTGTGATAATTAATAGCCTTTTCCTATTAGCTTTAGTTTTCTTTGTAAAACTTTATCTAAAATAGACACTCGGATTCACAAATGTCTTAATAGTAAAAAAAAAGAGTAAAGTTTCCTTTTTCATCTTTCATTAATGACTATAACATAGAGTGAATACAAACAAGGCCTATTTTTCATATTAACTTTGATTACTTCCTTCACCCTCTCTATGGCATCATAAAATTAACTCCTTGTTGCCTTCTCATCACTATCAAATAGACAAAGTACTCTTACTAAAAGCTAACAAACTCGGATAACATATTGACGTTAGGACCAAAACTTATGATCTTTAAGTATAATTTTAAAAACCTTCATTTTGACATTAGACCTAACATACTAAAATACAACTCACTTATCACTTGTAAATATTTGTCTTAGCTCCTTCTTCATTAGAACAAAATATTGAAAGTGATAAGAAATTAGTTACAAATTTTGTTATGGTAGGATAACACAAATTCTTATGTAACACCCCAACTCCCGCTGAACCCGAACCCGAGATCGATAGTGATACCCGGATCCGGGCCCCGCGAGGGTGGCGTATCACATCACT
>JANIIA010000008.1:25651086-25662274 GCA_027478495.1 Erythroxylum alaternifolium
ACGCCACCCTCGCGGGGCACGGATTCGGGTATCACGATCGATATCGGGTTCGGGTTCGGCGAGAGTGGGGTGTTACAGTTTAACTGCTCTCCCAGCATCTGTCTTATTTCTGCTATTTGATCGGATAAGTTTGCCATAAATGTTTCTAAGGTAGTAAGTCGTTCTTCATAATTGGCGGCCATGGAGGATAGTCTCTGATACCAACTGACGCAAAACGGAAGTTATAAATGGAACAAGAACATTTAGACTCCGTTCAGGAGTTTAATCAATGTCGTTTGATTGGACAAAAAGATAAAACAAGAACGATAAACGATCTTGAAAGAAAGGCAAAGCCAAATTTTGGAATGAAATTTATGATCCGAAATTCCTCCTAAGCAAATAGAAATAAGGCCTTTTTATAATGGCCAAAAACCCTAATCCGAATCCTAACAAGATTAGGAAAATAAAAGACCGAAAAATAGCAAAATAGTCTTTAATGAAAAGAAAAACGCAAAATTGGGCCCCGAAATAGTGGAATTTAGGCCTCGAAGTTTGCATATAAAGCCTCCAATGCATTTTTAAAAGCTGTACGTCTTGCGAAATCCTTTCCAAAAAGGTATCATAGGTCACAAACGAACTTCATATGCAATATTTAGGCCTTTTTTTGCATCCTACCGCAAACCTTGCCGCCGTCAAGATCTTCCATGTAATCCAAAGCTAACTGGTCCGTATGAATCCTTCTTGGTTTTAAATAACCATTTACAACTGACGGGTTTGCAATGTTGAGGCAAATTAACCAGCTCCCATACCTTATTATGCTCTATAGATTATAGCTCATCATTTATTGCATCCCACCATAAATCCGCATTGGGTCTAGAAACATCTTCTGAAAAAGTAACTGGACTTACAACATATCCAATATCATAGTCTTGTTCACCTAAATAGACTATGTAATCAGATGAGATAGCAAGTCGTCTTACTCTAGTGGATCTCCGCAACTGCATTAGTTCTTGTACCTCAGAAACCTCTGTTTGTACAGGTATAGGTTCTTTTTCCTGCACAGGTATGGTATTAAGACCTTGATCTATGAGACCTAACAGTATGAGTGGCAGATACGAAATAACTATAGTATTCATCTTGCTATCATCTAAAAGGTGAGAGGGTCCACCCTCATCATAGACATCATATTCTAAAAATTTAGATATTTGTGATTCTACTATTCTGGTCCCTTCCTTCTCTACAGTAGAATCTGTAGCCTTTAGAGCGGTCAAAATATCTAACAAAATATAAACGAGTAGAATGAGCATGCAATTTGCTTTCATAAGGATTATACAACTGTACCTTAACAGAGCAGTCCCATACATGAATGTGTGCAAGGTTAGGTTTCCACCCATTCCAGATAATCATGTAGGTTAGTCCTACTCTTCATTGACTTCATCACATCCTTTAGGGTGCGGTTATGCTTTTTGGCCATACCATTTTGTTCAGGACTACACGGTATAGTAAACGAAGTCATTATTCCAACTGATTCCATATATCTGACAAATGGGCATTTTTCTTGTCTTGAAACACCATGTTTGCCATAATACTCTCCTCCACAGTTTGATATGACAATCTTGATGAATTTTCCTAATTGGTTCTCAACCTTAGTCTTAAAGATCTTGATTTTATCAAGAACTTTATACTTTTCCTTAAGCAAGAACACGTAACCAATAATAATCAATAAAAGTCAGAAAATATTTAGAATTGCACAATGTAGTTATATAGGGTTCACTGATATCTGTATGTATGAGGTCTAACAAGCTAGATGCTTGAGTTGACCCTTTTTTCTTAATTTTGATTAACTTACCTCTGCAATAGTTAACACATGTTCCCAGATCATCAAAATCTGGAGTTGCGAGAATGTTTTCTTTTACCAATCTCTCAAATCTATCTCTAGAAATATGGCCTAAACATTTATGCCACAACATGTATGACTTTTCCTTTATGGGAGGTCTCTTTCAAGTAACATGTTTAGTATTAGACGAAGAAGCATATATCTCTTGAGGGGTAAGACATATTCTATATAATCCATACGAGAATAAACAACAACGGTACAACAGAATCATTAATTGCAAACCTTAAGCTTCTTTGTCCACAATTGATACCAAGATTAGATATAAAATGTGTCATGTAAAACCAAAATGAACCTTGTAGCAAGGTTCACTATAGATATTACATTCACTTCTTCATTGTTGCCAACCATCAGTTTCTCCTCCCTTTTAGTTGGCTTTTTCCTAGATATGAATCCCTGTATTGTGAAGACAACATAATTAGATGCTCCACTATCTAGCCATCAAGAGCTGGATGTGGCTATAGCAAAAATAGATTCATAAATTGATAAGCCAAGGAGTTACCTGACGATTTTTGTCTTTCCTTCCAGGCCTTATACCTCTGGCAATCCTGCTTTTTATGTCCCTTCTTTTTACAAAAGAAACATCTCATATTCTTTATGTCCACAAGACCTTTACTAGCACTGGATTAACCAAAATCAACATGTGAAGAAGATTTAGACTTTTTACCTTTATACCTTTGGGGCTTAATCTTCTTTTCTCCCTTGGTTGCCAACATGATTGTATGAGAAGCATTCTTTCACTTCTCCTCCTCTGCAACACAATGGAAAATCGAAGAATTGAAGTCCCATTCCTCATCCTATGAGTAATATGTCGTCATTAGAATACTAAACTCTGGAGGGAGTATGTTCAGAGCTTAGTGAACTATGCAGACATCAAGAAGAGGAATATACAGCCCCTTCAACATGGTTTGGAGATGGACCATTCTTGATATGTACTCCCTCACTCCCCCTTCTTTAGTGTATCGCATGGAGAATAATTCTTTTATTAAGGCACTTATCTCAACATTAGTCGAGACAACGTACCTTTGGAAGATATTATCAAGAAACTCCCGTGCTATGCTTGTCCCTGAAAGACCACTAAGTAGATGGTCAGATATGAATCTCTTAATGGTTATGTAACATAATCTGTTCGACAGATCCCTGGCTGCATAAGCTGCTTTGTTAGCCTTTGAGCTGTTGGATGTAGGTGGAGATGATGTATCCATACGAATGGCTATGTCAATATCTGCTATCTCCATTGTAATCAATAAATCCTATATCCACTTCTTCAAATTGAAACCAATCAAGATTTCAAAGGTGACACTTTTTTTGTTGACCCAAAAGATGACTACAAAATGACAATTGAAAGATCAACACAAATGTAGGATAGCAACAATTCTCAAAGCCTTAAAATAATATTTGTACCGAAAATCTGATTATACATATTATGAAACACCTGTGGGTTGAATACATAATACGTGCAACCAAACCTCCACATAAAAGTGATCAGAATACACACCATCAACTCTCATGACATTACCACCTGTGGGCGAATAGATCATTTAAGCAATCACTTTCCTCCATATAATGCCTTTATGTATATCTCAAAATCCTATATAAGGCTAACACCTATGGGAAAAATAACCGAACATAAGACCAGAGACATCCCCTAATATGCAAGCATAACAATTCAAAATACTAACTCGAAAGGCCACAGTGGTGACTACATTCTCATCAGTACCCCAAAGGTTTACAAACATAAGGGATACACCTGTATGTTATCCTCACATTTTGTGTGGGCATACGGTATGTAACAATATACCATCAATAAATCAAAACCTAGATGCACATTCCTAGTATCACATACTAGTGCTGAAAACATTGTCTTTAAACTTTATTGAGACTTTTATCGGGAAAAATCTTAATTAGAGCAACTATCGTGCATTACCGAACACTGAACCTATCACATGAGATGCGAAAACCTCAAGTATCTCTCTCATGTCAAGTTTATAGTAGAAAAATTCACTCAAAACTAGCTTTAGAATGCCTTATTCCCTTTTTCAATAGTGAAATTACCAATGTAATAATTCCAAAAAAATTAAAACTAACTTTATGAATTTCCCGAACCCAAAAATTAACCCAAAATAACCCAAGACATCTTTATGGGAATCCTAAAATTTTTGAGTTTTTTAATCCTTTAGTGTACTGACATCAGCACTACGTCAGTATTGCATCAGCATACTGGCGTCAACCGTGGGTGGGCATGGGGCACGCACGTGTTAGACACACCGCCACTGGGAGGTTATCGTGCGTGGTGCATGCACCACACTCGTTAGTCATTGCGTATGACGACGCATTGGGCATCCGGTTGGCGTGTACAATACACACGCCCACCTCACCTACCACCTGACATCATTGTTCACCTGTCGGGCGTGCTCGAGGTCCTCCATCACCAGTAACATTCTAAGCAATTTTTGGCGACTCCTAGCCCAATTTTTTAGGCTTTGAGGCTCATTTTCAACCCATTTTTTAAGGATAACCATATTTAGCATACATTCAAGCATCAATATGCAAGAACAAACTGAAAAATGAAACTTTATTCTTCAAAACCCTTATGGAGAAAAATAAAAAATCCTAACCACTTGATCACGTAATCGCTCTGATACTATATGTAAAATGTAGCATAAGCCTTAGTAACGTGTTCTGAATCGAACGTGAAAGGGAAATATAAAAGAAATGCAAAAAAATACCTAATTTTGGTTCCATAACTTCAAAAAAGATTTCTGAGGCTGAAACGAGTGTGAATCCACTGACACCTTCATAGGATCAACTCACCAGGACGCGGTCAACGTCTTTCTATAGTTTTCTCAAAACGTGAACCTTTGAATGAGCCAGAGTAACTTTACATTCATGAATAACATGAGTAATTGCAGGAGACTTTAACCTCATTATATAGCTTCCATATTGAGCTTCTCCATCACTAGGCCGATATGAGTCCAATTCACACTGATCGGGGTCCATTTTTCCAGACTTTAGCCCATTAACGTAGATCTTTCATTGAGTCACTTTATTATCTTTATCCAAATCAAATTTATGTAACTTAACCGATAATTTATTAAAACCGTTAAAATACAATTAATTGTTGTCCACCAAATGGGAAAATATCCAACGATATGATTCAAATATTGATAAATTTTGAGTGAAGACTTCACTAATTATTAATGGATACTCTTACGAATGTTGATTCTCTTTTTTTTGGGGTATATGTGTGCTACACTTTTTCAATAAGGCATCTATCAAATTCCCTTCCCTAAACTTTTTTTTTTATTTCCAGTGATAATGGCCTTAACCCAATTTACTTTAGAGTGCCCATAATGGAATTCTTGCTTTTTGCACATTGTAGCCATTTAAGACATGATCTAAAGGCTCTTCATTTGCACCCAGCGAAGACGCGTGAGAGGTTAAAGATCTCATGAACATTCATTCACCAAAATTAGGTTTTCAACTAGGTCGTAAATTAAATCAAGTCTGAATTTTTTTAATTAGTATTGATCTACATGTTCCATAAATTAAATAAATAGTCCAAGATATCTTCCACTTGCTTACTAAAGGTCTTTAATAAATATTAATATCGAGTTACATTTGATATAAACTAAAAGTTCATATATTAAAGAGTTAAAGAACCAAATTTTTATAATAGTTATGATAATTTTCCTAAAATTGTTTATTAAGAAGATGCTTTCCTTAAAAAATAATTTAACAAGTTAGTTTAATCCTTAAAATATATTATTAAAATAAGCCAATGATCAAGTTAAATAAATCAAAATATTGAGATAAATATATGGCCAAAAATTAATTAACTTAGAATTATAACATGATATATATACTTTGAGAGTTAAAACTATTAAGATAAATGTTAGTCTTCAAATGACATGTTAGAAGAAGTGAATTGTGTGTATTTACTTTTTGCCATAAATATTTATGAAAAATTAATATAAAACAATTTCAAAACCAAATCAATAACAGTAAAAGAAACTATAAGAAGAGAGATAAAATTAATTTATAATGATTTGATCAAATAACTCTCGGCTAATATCTACTCCTCAAGCTGTACTTAAGAATATACTATCTTTTTCTTTTAATACAGGAAAAGCAATCCTCTATACAATATCTTCTTTGTCACAAACAAAGAGGAATCCTTATAATCATCTTAAAGAGTAACTTTTTTAACAAATCTTATTCAAGTTAAAGAGGAACCTTCACAAAATGTATTAAAATAAAATTTCCTAATGCCAATAAATATATAACTCAAAAATCATTTTCTTAAGCACACCAATGAACTTACGTAATCAACACTTGCAGTTCCTAAACTCTTAAGGCTCTTAACAACTCTCTAGTATACCTAGGATTATTCCCACAATTTACATGTGATATATTTACACTTAAACTAATCTAAAATAGTCATTAGAAAAAACTAGTTGTTATAATGGTTGAGTAGCATTGATCAATTATTTTTTCATATTAGCTAATCAATATGGTCATAAACTCGTGTTAAATGTTATGAAAAGACATTTATCAATCATACTATTTCGACCAATTTATCCAAAACACTAATATTAATTGCTCAAATTCTCATATTAGTCTACCAAACTTCCTAAAAGAAGTTTTTTTTTCAAAAACTTCTTAGGTTCTTTCAAAGGTCAAAACACACTCCCTTGATATAACTTGATTCAAAACAATTTTAAAATTTTTCCAAAAGTATTTTTTTGTATTAAAAAGGCTTTATTAAATATCTTCCCAAATTTTCTCTTGATTAAGCACCTAATTTATTGAAATGATTACAATAGATTGTTTAACTATTGATATGATTGATTTATTGTTATTAGTTCTTCACTTAAATTATATATGTACTCCACTTGCTCCTTTTCTCCATCTTTTAATTTCTCAATAGATTGAAATTTATTTTGCTCATTTTATTCCATTAAACTTGATCTTTTACATAATAATCTGCTAATGTCACTAAGGATAAAAAATTAGTAGTAATATACTTTGTTATCATCGAAACTACGAGTTATAACCTCACTTTGTCTAACAATCTTCTCTTTTTTTATGATGAAAAATTATTTAGTGGTATTAAGGAAAATAAATGACATTGATTAAGTTCTGTATGCTAAAGAAATATATAATGCATGTTCTATCTTAATTTATGTGATATAAAATAATCAATGTTCAATATCATCATACTCTCCCCTCTTTTTTCAACTTTAAAAAGGTTTTATATGAAATACAAATATATGAGCATTAAAAAAATTTATAAATAAATACCCTCTCTCCAATGTCAAAACCTATCATAAAGGTAAAGAATAATGCAAAGTACTTTCAACAAAATTTTCTCCTCTTATGTACATATAACAACTATTTCTTCACGTAGTTTATGGAGCATTTGGATCTCATGCCAAATGAAGGGGGAGGAACTATATTGAAAGAATAATAGGAGAGTAGTTTAATCGTAGAGGATCCAAGTGACAGGCCCCTCTCCTGAAATGACTAAGCAGCTTGCCCGGTACCCTACAATAGCCCTCCCATCGATATCTGATCTAGTTGGAAAGTCCACGTGGAGCTAAGCCTGTTGCCCTTTTTCTCAAAAAGCTTTAACTCAATATTAATGAATATAAACAGTGGAGTTTTCTTAATCATTTTATTAAAAACTTCGATAGTATAATGGCTGCATTTTGATATTCACAAAATTATCAAAGTCCTTGTAAAAGTTTAAAGTACTTTTATATTCACACCAAATTCTCCATTACAAATTTTGAGCTTTAAGTCCACTCACAAGCAATCTTAATAATTAAATCAATTACTTTTAAAAAGGCTAAAACATATACATGCATTTAATTTAAACATATTTACATTCATACATTCTTTACACAAAATTACATTCAAAACATATTGATGAATATGCATTAGTTCCTAAAAGTATTTACAAGGAAATAATGCCTACACAGTAACATGTGACGAAGCTAACTACTCGAGACGTGGAGTCCTTGCTGTTGAAGCCCCTGAGCGTGCACCTGGGAGGTTTTATTTAAAAAAAAAATAGAATCTGAGCTAAATGAGCTCTATAACTATTAGAATTTCTATTCAAATCATGATTAACAATTTAAACCTCCCTAAAACAAATTCATTTCATTTCGTATAGTACAATGCTAATATAAAACACATATGTTTCCTGAAACCAAATTTCTCAAACTGCTTTTAAAGCAAATAGTGGCAATGTTATTGTTGTCATGAACTTTCTTACATAACGTAGCTCACCACTGATTTCTTTACCATATGGTACCCTTAGGCATACAGTCATAAACCTAGATTTGCATCGCTTACCTACGATGGGTTAACTATTAGTTACGGAGTTGGTTCTATATCGCTTACCTGCACTAGGTTAACCGTTATACACCGGTAGTTACAGAGTTGGTTCTACATCGCTTACACGTAACAATTTTTGCTAGCATTATATATACTTCATACGTGCAAAGGGCGACTCACTGGACTACTGACAGTCACAATACCACCCGTTGTTAATAACTGATGCCTCCCAGACACTACCAGACACGAACATAATACTTTGACCAGTATAATAACAAGTATAAAACTTAACGATGTACCATAGGCTAAAAAAAACTTTTTTCTTAATACCTTAACTTTTGGCATAAAATTTAAACCATTTAGTAAATAAAGAGCAACTTATGCATTTAAAACTCATATCATTTTTTAAATCAATTATAGGAGGATTTTACATTAATAACAATACTAATAAAACTCATAATCATACAATTTAATGTATAATTTAAAATCACATGTCATTAATTCTTTTGCAAAGAATTTATTCATATAAACAATTCAAATACACTCACTGTTTTGCAAATTTATCGCAAGTACACTCGCGCGTTTTATGCATCTCCTTTACCTACACAAATTACATTTCATTTAACCATTTATTTCTAAATTCAAAAATAAGGCATTAAAACTATATTTTTGGTTTTAACCAAATTCGAGATTAGTTTTTAATCGCATACACATACGTTAATCGTATTTCCACTTTAACTTCTTTAAGCTAATCTATTATTCTCCGTTTCAAAATCTAATTTCAAAACATTACTTAAATGTCATCTTTTACCCATTCTAACCTATCAACTTCTTCAAAACACTATCTCTCTGAATTAATTCACCATATGGCCAACTATGTAATGCTGCTAATTTTTTCCATTTGATTTTTTACAATAACAACCTTAAAATTTCAGCTTATTTACACCATAACCGTAATCAAACTTCATCAACTCACACCAACAACTGCATTTTATCTTAAGGCCGAATTGTCCTCACCGTCACATACACAAATATATATTATAATTTCATTTTCTTTCCAGTTTTCAACACAATTAACCTAAGATCTATGCCAAGCATCATCCAAACACATCAAACAAAAAATTAAAATTTTTCTCCAACTATTTTCTAGCTTGGCCAAATATAATACACATCAATTATCCTTCCATTTTCTTAACATATCATATCACAAATACATGTTTTAAAACCTATAACATCATTTAATTAACATAATATCATCCCTAACCATTTAACCACAAAAATCTTCAAACTTACATAAACTTCACCTAGTCTAAATTCATCATTTAAGCCACCAATCAATTTCATTTTTAGCTTCCTACATATATGAATTGAAGTCCAAACATATAAAATGAAACCAAACCGATTCTTTTTTATTTCTTTACTTCATTAGCATCAAAACCATGTTATAAACATCATAAAACATCAAAATAGAATTTTGGATCATATCATACAAAACATCCTAACCATTGCTAATTATTTCAATCTTGATTTCTTGGTTTCCTTTCTTGTTTTCAACCTTAAATGCTTCTAAGCTTATTGTCTACTCTATGGCAAGTCAAAAACCGCCATTGATTTCAAATAAATCTATCCCACTCAAAAACCCATAAAATTAGTAGCTTAAACTAGGAAGAACTTGCTACTTTTTTTTCTGTCAATCTCTTGGGTAATTGGTAAGCACCTATATTTGATCAAGATTTTTCCAAATCCATCAAAAACGGCAACCTTCTTCTTCCTCTTCTTCTTATCCTAAAGTCACCTTGGTGTCTCTTTTTTTGTTTTTGTTTTTGCTCTCACAGTTACTCTCTCCAAATGAAGCAATTTATGTCTTATTTTTTGCTTGTTATACTCTTTAGTATATTACATATGTCATCTTCTAATTGGTCATCTCTAATGACTAATCACCATTCAATTAATGATTCTTAACCTTGAAGAAAGCCTCTAATTGGTCAATAAGTGTAACTCATTAATCTACTAATACCATTTTATACAAAAAGACCAAATTACTCTTTAATGAATTTAATTCACCTACTAACCGAATTAAATTTTGAAAATATTCCACAACCATCTTATCATCAAATTGACCATGAAATACCCTAATTAGGGTCAATAATTATTGATTGGATTCTTTAAAATTTTTTCAAATGTGTTAAAATCATCAATATTCACTATTTTCCAAAAAGAGCATTTTAATCGTAAACTATCGAATTTTGGTAAATCCATCTGATCGGGCTTATTTTTGATCCACTTCATTATCATTAGATTCTAATACCTATCCCGAATAATTTTAAATTTTTGGGGTTAAGTTCTTAACCCCAAAAATCACTATTTAAGCGAAAATACTATTCACCCAGACTCACTATTCATCAAAAATAAAAATAAATATGCAAATGAAAGGAAAAGTTCGGGGTTTTTCACCAAGAGCTATACTATGGAGCTGATTGATAAAGTGGTAAAAAAAAAGAAATGTCAAGCTCAATTGGTCATGAGTTGAGAATGGAAATAGTAGTTATTTCAACCTCATATTGTAGATATGTTAATGGTGTTTTCAACTTAAGCTTGCTCAATTATTCTCTAGTCTTTTGAATTGAGTGAGAGATAGATTGTAATTTAATTATGCTTGGTTTAATTAATTCAGTTTACTTGTTAGAGAAAAGCAATGGTATTTTCCCTCAAATATGTATGTCAAGTCAATATGCTTAAGTCTTATCAATATAAAAGCAAGTGTAAACTTACTTTTATGTATCACCAAAGGTTACCAAACTATGTATTTTTTGGTTTATTTGATAAGCATTAGTTCAAAGAGCAATTTTTATAGACGTGTTTATAATCACCACATAAAGTGACACCTCACATAGGATGATTTGAAAGCGTATGAATCATGTGAATATGACCTATAAGAATAATGTGCACACACACACACACACACACACACAG
>JANIIA010000008.1:25667732-25683024 GCA_027478495.1 Erythroxylum alaternifolium
ATGCCCTGTTAATTTCAGACTTGGACACCATTCCCTTGGTCACTCAAGATCGAAGACAACAAGTTGGCTACTAGACTTTGCTTAAATCTTTGCTATTGCTCGGCACTATCACTTTAGTTCCGAGCATAAATGTAGTCTCTGACTTTTATTATTACACTTTTATTTGGCTAAAACACGATTTTTGGAGTTAAGGTTCAAAAGAAAAGGGGGATTTCTTGGCTTGGGGAGTCAAAATTATGGCCAAAGCAGTTTTTTTTTCCTTATGATTATAAAATAATATTATTTTTTATATTTTTATAATTTTAATAATTATAAATTTGAGAAATATTTTAAATAAAATTTAATTTTTAGATAACGACATTAGGACGCTTGATGACCTAAGCTATCTTGCTGATATGTCACGTGTAACAAGATAGCAGTTCCGTGGTAGAGATCTAATAGAAATATATTATAATTAGATTTTATGATGCAAATAGCACTATTTTGTAAATGTTTAAGTGCAAATTGGTACTAAATATAACAATAGGGACTAAATTAGACCTTTAACAAAATGTTTGGAGACGATTTGTACCATTATTCAAAATTTTTACGGTTTTTTTGGCTCCTGTTATTGGATTTTTTTTGTCATGTATAGTGAAAAAGAAAAAATTTATTAAACATGTTTGATTCTAAAGTGCTATCAGTTCTTATTTTAAAATTTTAAAAACTATAACATAATTATGAAAAACAAAATTTAAAATTTATCAATTGTGGTAACTAATTGCCAAAATATAGAACATGTTCTTTATCATTCTCATCTCTTCTTTTCTTTAGATTTTTCTCTTATTTTTGTCTTTCTCTCAAATCTTTCCTTTATTTTTGATGTTGGAAATGTTTCTTCACTACTATATTTTGCGGCTTTACTTTAATTTAAGGTTTTAAAGAGCTTAAGTCTTTAATTAATCTTTGACCTTGTCTTATTATTTTAGTAAATTTTTGTTACATACATATATGTATGTATTCATATGAGTATTGCCTTCTTCAACTAATTCTCTTCTTTGCATCAAAATTTTTGTTTGAGTTTAACTAGAATTAACTTCATTTCCTATAGTATTCACACATATACTCTCTTGAGCTAAGTTCTATTGATTTATTCTTAGTTATGTAAATTTAGATAATAAAATATATTTATATCGATAATAAAATACAAAAAAAATTATGAGGTACTATAGAAATTTTTAACAAGATAATATATTTGCAAAGTGATAATAATTTATAGTGTATATGTTATGGAAGTTACCTAAGAACGTTGCTTCTTGCTTGTAAATTGGTGTTTTAACACTCTAAATTTTTTCTTCAAGATTTGTTTCCTTTGTTAAGTTTTTCTACTTTGTTCATTAGAAAAATGCTTTTGAATACTCAACATTAATCAATATCAAAACTTATGATGATCAGTCAGATGTTGCCTTTATTTGAACACTTTATAGTAACTATTTATTCTTGATGACTAAACTTCATATGCATATTGATAGAATGAATACAAATAATGCTTACACACTTAGAAGCACAAGGTTGTCTGCCAGGCAACTTAGATGCTAATGGTTGGACATAGATTCTTATTAATGGCTTGCTTTAGTAGAAACATCTCATTATTAATCCAATTATATAATTTTGCTACATTAATTTTTTGTTGGTCGAATAACTTAGATTATTAACTCTTAATGATCTAATTTTTTTTGTTTGTCAACTTTATTTTTATTTTCAATTTTATAAATATTTCATGAGACATTTTTATTGCTCTTGTCAGTCACATTTAATTATTTTTAAGTGATGAAAGCTTTAAATAATTTGAATTATTTAAACAATAGTGTAGAAATAAATAAAAAGGATTAGATATGGAACGATGTAATAGAGTTACATTTATTTTATTGATAGTTGAAGAATTGAAGAATGAAAATGGAATAACTATTACATTTTCCAAATATTATTTAAAGAATATTACGATAGGTATTCAAACAAAATTTAATAAAGAATATGTTAATATTCGGTTGAAGAACAATTATAATAGATTGAGAGTTAGATTAAAGAATTTCAAGAATTTTTTCAGAGAATACCTATCCAATTAATTATGTGTTTCCTATCCCTCTTCGTGGATTCACTTTCTTAAATTATACATGTCACTTTTAGTATTTGGTATTTAGTTCCTAAATATGGTTGAAATTGCATATACCAAATTTCATAATATTTAGACTTAAGTTTTGAAATTTATGATTGGACAATGATATTAGTTTAATGAGATGTATGTTATTTTCTTTTCTATGACGTGTTATAGTTATTTTATAAGGGACATAAGTGAAGATAGAGAATTCAATAAAAGGTTTAGCTTTTTTTTTTTCAAAAGCTCAATTTTCTTTTTTCAATTTCAATTACAGTAAAAAATAGTTAAGAATTAGATTTAATTGGGCTCACAGACCCATTATGAATATCTTTTTTATTTTGTTTTTTAGTTTGAATTCATAGGTCCATTAGCTTAGCTTAGTTTCACTTAAGTGTTTATGACCATTAAATTTCTTTTAAACAATGAATGATTGTTCCATTTCATTTTCCTTCAAATAGTTCAATCCAAAAAGTTTGTCCCTTTTTAATTATTTTTTCCTTCTTAATAACCCGGTTCATTAAATTCCTTTTACAAGTCTTATTATTTTATTTTTAGGACCCTTTTATTCTTCAAAATAAAAAAACTTACAGCATGTCTACTAATATTATTAGGAAGTTCCTTTTATTTCTCTCATTATTTGCATTCAACCCCTTTTAAAGAGAAAATTCAAGTTTATTACATTCAAAGACCTACGTAGTCTAGAAATTTTTATTATTTTGATTTAAGCCTTAGATGAAACTACCAACCATAAGTATTCATTCACATTTTTTAAATTTTATTTCAAGTGTTAAATATCAATTCAAATATATTATTTGAACCATATGTAAAACAATAATCTCCTAGGCATTAAACAATCTATTTTTTTCTTTATTTAGCCTACTTTTACTTACTTTACACTTCAATTCATTTTCTTTCAAAAAATTTCCAAATTTACAGAACGCTTTTTCAGACCTTGATATTTGCTTATAAAAATAAAATAGGATATCTAATATCTTCCATATTTTATAGTTCGACCCTAAACTTAATTTTTCTTGTAAGGACCTTTTTAGTGCCTCTCTTTTTAGGCTTTTTCCCGATTTCTTTAATAGAGTAGAGTGACGATTGTATTAAAATTTTAATTTAATTTATAGTCCTATCTATGTTAAAGGTATCCAAAAACATCAACCACAGTTGTCTTATATGTTTTAGTGTTTGAGAATAGCTTTAGCATTTATATTTTAACATTTTCATAAATTATTAAATATTGATATTACAAATGCATGACGCCATTTTTAAATTTTAAATCAGATTTAGATGATGAAACATTCAACACAGTTTTAATTTCTGTAATGTAGAAGAGTACAATATTATTATTTACATAAGAAATTGTATAAAAAATTCTACCATATATAATGTCATGGTTCAATAATAAAATTTTTGATTGAGAATCTTACAAGGATTAATGAGAACTTAAGCCTTTTGAATTTATGCGATAAATTGAAAAGTTTAAAAGACCTAAAGGTAACTAGCCATTTGATTATAAAGGAGTAAGTTATGATTTTCTTTATAACGATAGGTAAAATGAGACAAGTAAAGTTGATATTAAGAGCTTGCACCATTCAACTAGGAAAAATTTCAAAGTATTTTTGTAAGGTCTTATATGCAGTTAATCAAGTCATAAGAAGTCATTATTCTACCATAAAAAGAGTTATTACTCCACTAATATATCTTATGAGATTCATTATAATTCAAAATACTTTTCATATTTTCAGGTATATTCATATACTTTATTACTATTTTATTACATCTTTATAATGAATTAATCTTTTTTTACAATATAATTTTATTTCGTAGGATTGTATATAAATAATGCACATATTTTAGCTGACAAACAAGTATCATATGGTCGTAAAAATTGATTCAACTCAAAGTGTTATATGTTGTTGCTCATTTAATATGTGTTTCACATATGTAAGGATTGGATGAGAAAGTATTGCAAATAATTATAAAGTTTTTTTTAAAGACAATGAACCAATTTTCTATGCCTCCATAAGGTATTATATTATTTCAAATAATTATGGTAATTACAATTAATTTTTATTAATTTTTTTATATTATAAATTTTGATATGCTTAGCTAAGTTCTATTTAGTTGACTTCGGCTACACTAATATGATTGAATTTTATTCACCATAACAATATGAGAGATATTGATATTGTTTGTGAGATTATAGTGGTAACGGAGTACCGTAAATTCCATGTGAATCATTTAACTACAAACATCCCTTATTAAGAAATACTATTAAAAGATATTTTAATGTTTTGCAATTAAGATTCCATGAAGAAAAAATGTAACACTATTTTGTATTATGAGATAAACAATATTATTAGAATGTATGAATAAAGCAATAAATCATTTAGTGGTTGTGTTGAAAATGAATGGCAAATTTTAGAAAGTATAAATGCAACTTAAGAGGTTGTCTTGAAAGTAAGATGAAATTATTGGACAAATGTAGAATGATTATATTAAAGAAAGCTCCAAGTCATTGATTTTTTTTTAAGTTATGCTAATATTGTCCTGTAAATCATTGTAGCATGATAAATGTCACATATTATTAAATTTTGAATGACTTAATGTAATTTTTTATAGGACTATTATTATATAGAATTGGTGTATAACTTTCTCTAATTATATTAAATATTCATATGATTATTTTAAATAATTATGATAATTAATAATTTTAAGAATGAAATTTGGTATCAAACTTCTATTTAATGCTAACATCTAATAATATATAATAATAAAAATTAGGACAATAAATTCAAACAAGTTTTCCTTCAGTTTTTATTATAAATCTCATCCACATAAGTTTTATTTTTAAACATAAAAAACTAAAATAAAAAAGCCAAATGAACCTTATTATTCCAAATGAAGAGATCTTAAATCCATAAAGTTAAGATATCTCTATGACAAATAACTGGATCACAAAGTTTATTTGGATTATAAGAATCTAATCATATAGTAAAGATTTGATGTTGGTATAGTAAAATCTCAGTAATACTTAATAAATTAATAATCTTAAATTTATAATAATACTATGCTATCAATTTAGGCTAATAAATAAATTAATAATATATTAATTTTCTATTAAAAAACCCTTATATAACTTTATAGTCCTATTTATACTCTTAATTAATAAGTTTTTGAAATTGCAATTATGTATAATTGACTATGTTATTTTCTTAAAATATAATTTATTGTAGCATATTTTTCTTGAAATTAAAATCTTGGTGGATCTCATCTTTATGTTATTAATTTTCTAATTTTAAGTTTGAATTCTCAAATTGCATTAAATATAATTAATATTTACGCTCAGCATTTTCAATTAATTAATCAAATTTATAAAACAAATTAAATATACTTAATTTAAGAAGACTGAAAAGGAAGTCCCACTTTGCCAAAATAAAAAATTGTACAAAGGTTATTCTCTCCTTAAAAGAAGAATTATATTGGAAATCTAATATGAATCTTGGGAGTGGACGTAGGCAAAGATTGTTTGTCAAACCACTAAACATCAATTTGTGTTTCTCTTCTTTTACTCTTTCCTTTATTGTTTACAAGCATAATTAAATTTATTTACTTTTATTTCATTACTGCATTTATGATAATTTGTAGACATTATTTATAAATTAGTATACTTTAATTAAAATTTTGAATTTAATCAATTCACCTCCCTTTTAGGCATCATTAGGAAATAATAAATGGTATCAGAGTAGATCTATAGGGCTAATATTTCAAAAACAAATATTATAACAAAGGTTATAATAGCATAGTTAAGAGAAACTTCACCATCTTTGAACCAAGAGGGTCAAAATATTAGTAAAACCCCTTTCTTTGATGAAAATGACTACCTTTATTGAAAAAAAGAATGAAAAATTCTTAATGGATAAAAATATTGATTTATAGGAAATTTTCTCAAGTGGTCTATACATTCCTACCAAAATTATAGATGATAAAAAAGTTCTCAAGTTAAAAGAAGAATGGGATCCATGACAAAATATTAATCTCTTTAAATAGTAAAGTTGTCCATATTTTACTTTGTGCCATAGGAAGAAATGAATTCAATAAAGTATTAATGTGTGAAACAACTTACAAAATTTGGCATACACTGTAACTTACTTATGAAGGAGCAAATAAAGTTAAGCAAAGCAAAGTTAACATGCTAACTCACCAATATGAATTGTTCCAAATGAAAAATAATGAAAGCATTTTTAGCATGTTTACTAAATTTATTGATATTATCAAAGATCTCAAGGGTATTGAAAAGACCTACACTAATGTTGATATGGTAAGGAAGTTGCTTAGGTCACTAACATAAATATAAGAAGCTAAAGTGATGGTCATACAAGAAACTAGGGACCTAATAACTCTACCATTAGAAAAGGTTATTAGATCTTTTCTTACATACAAAATGAGGCTCCAAGAGACGTAAGAAGAAACGACATAACCGAAGAGAAGGAATTTAGTATTCAAAGTCTCAAAGGAAGAGTCAAGTGATGAGGAAGAGATATCATCTAATGAAAGTGATGAAGAAGATATTACTTTAATCACTATAAAATTTATGAAATTCTTAAAGAAGAACTCCTCAAGAAGAAAACAACTACAAAGGTTGTTAGATAGATTGGAAACTCAGACATATAAAGTCTCAATGCCCTCTCCTAAAACAAAGTGAAAAATATGAAAGAAATGACGGGAAGGAGAAAAGGGATAAAGGAAAAAATAAGGCACTCAAAGCCTCCACTGAGGACAACATAAGCGACTCAAAAAATGAACACTCGGTAGGAGATGTAGCTCACTTATGTTTTATGGCACAAGATGATGAAGAGGTGCTCTCCAACTCTAAATGATATGATAATGATAATAGTGACATTGATTTTACATATAATGAACTTGTTGAGAGTCTTAAAATTATGTGCATGAAAAAGAAAAGGTTATCTTCTATATGCAAAGAAGCTTAAAAAAATCTAAATGCATAAATAAGTGCAAAAGAAAAGATAAAACGTGAATTGCATAACATCAAAGCTTCCAAAGGTGTAGCCACGGTGGATAATCATAAAATGGGCACTTTAAAGAATAAAAACGAAAGGTTAAAGAAGGAACTTGATTCTTTCAAGGACTCATTTTCTAAGTTTACTAAAGGAAGTGAGAGATTAGAAAACATGTTAGGAGCTCCAAGGAGTTCTAATAACATGCATAGAACTAGATATAGGCATAAGAATGCTTCCAACACCAAAGCTATTTTTGTGACAGGAAAGTTTTTACATAATGAAGAACCAATGCTTAGGATAATAAATGAATGTGTAGCATCTACATCAAAGCACACACACAATATATCTACTAGGGTTCATGTTAAGAACAAACCTCATGCTTGCATATGTCATTCACAATCTAGAGTTATAATTCAATACTTTTAAGGAAAGAATAAACACAACTTCTATTAAAAAAAGCATAATAACATGTAATCTCATTCATACCATATTAGGCCTTATACTTAGCACAATTCTATAGCACATGTTTACACTTCACACAAGCATTATTATAATGGAAGAAACATACCTCACACATACAAGTATGTTATAACTTTTTATCATCCAAAGAGAGCATTCAAATCACTTACATAAAGAAGAAGTTTCCATGACTTGTATGCAGGTAGAAGAACAAGGAATGCATCCATGCATCAAAGTTATAATGGTCATCATTATACTATCAAATCGTATGATATGGTATATTATGTTTATAATAAATATGGGCATATTGACAAATTTGGCTTCTCAAAACAAAGGGTAACAAATAAACCCTCAAGAAAGTGGGTTGAAAAGAGGAAGGAGACTAACAACTAAGGACCCAAGCTCATTTAGGCAACTAAAATGCATTCATTGGGTTGTTTTCTAGGAATGCATCCATTCGTCACTTCCAGAGATAATACCAAGGTTAAGATAATTGGTATTGGCAAAGTTGGTAAGAAAGATCACATAATTATTGATAATATCCTTTTAGTTGGTGGATTGAAGCATAAGTTGTTAAGTGCGATCCAATTGATAAAGGCTACAAAGTATACTTTGAAGGGAGATAATGCATTATATGTAGAGTAGTTGATGATAAGATTGCATTTTTAGGGAAAAGAGAAGGAAATAGATATAAAATTGATTTTGAATATTTCTCTAACCAAGATGTAAAGTTTCTAATTTCTATTAGTGAAGATGTATGAATTTGGTATGGGAGACCTAGGCATGTAAACAAGAACCTCATTTCTAACATCAAGTCTAAAAAACTTGTAAATAGGCTCCCAAATGTCAAACTTGACAAAGATAAGATTTATAGAGCTTTTCAAATGGGAAAATAAACCTAGAGATTATTCAAAAGTGAAAAGTTGGTAACTTCCACTAAACCTTTACAATTACTTCAGATGGATTTGTTTGGACGAACTAAGGTTTAGGTGGTAAATTATATGCTTTCATCATAGTTAATGATTTTAGTAGATTTACTTGGGTTTTATTCTTGGCAAACAAAGATGAATGTTATGGGATGCTTATCAAATATGTCAAAAAGGTACAAAAAGAAAAGGAAATTTCTATTGCTTTTACTAGGAGTGAGTATGGAATCTAAAAACGAAAGGTTTGAAACCTGTTGTAAGGATAATGGTATCTTTCATTATTTTTCTTCACCAAAAACCCTAAACAAAATGGAGTTGTTGAAAAAAAAATAAAACATTACAAGAAATGTCAAAAATATAATCAATGAGTATGATCTTCCTAATTATTTTTAGGTGAAGGCAGTTGTCAACATATGTCACATCTCAAATAAAGTCTACATAAAACAAACCTTATATAAAACCCCCTTTGAACTTTGGCATAGGATGAAACCAAAAATCAATCATTTAAAATTTTTTTTATAAGTGCTATATTTTGAATACTAATGATAACTTGGGAAAATTTTGATTCAAAAATGGATGAAGGGATGTTTATTGTTTATTACTTAACTAGTAAAGCATACAGAGTGTTTAATGGGAAGAACCTTACTATTAAAGAATCTATACATGTTTTTTATGAATCTAACCCTTTTATATCCAAGAAAGATCTTGAAGATGATAATATAAGTATATCTAAAGAACTAGAGTCAATAACCTTTGAAAGAAACAAAATTGATCACCTACAAATCACTTATGAACATATTATTAAATCAAGTAAGGGAAACAAGAAGGATGAGGAACTCCCAAAAGATTGGAAATTTAAGAAGAGCCTTTCTCCTAATCAAATTTTTGGTGATGTTCAACAAGGAGTAATTACTAGATCTCATCTTAAAGATTTATCCCATATTCCTTTCATTTCTCAAGTTGAACCTAAGATAATATAAGAGGGCCTTAATGATGAAAGTTGGGTTCTTACTATGAATGAGGAGTTGAATCAATTTGAGAGGAATAAATTGTGGACTTTAGTACTTTGACCTAGTGATCACCAAACTATAAGTAATAAGTGGGTCTTTAAAAATAAATTAGATAAATCAGGTATTATTATGAGAGATAAAACTAGATTGGTAGTAAAGGGGTACAATTAAAATGAGGGCATAGACTTCAAGGAAACTTTTACCCTAGTGCCTAGGCTAGAAGTTGTTAGGCTTTTACTTACATTTTCATTGTGTATGAATTTCAAATTGTTTCAAATCAATGTTAAAAGTTCCTTTTTAAATGGTTTCATTTAAGAAGAAGTTTATATAGATCAACCTCTTAGTTTTGAGGAATATGATGCACTCAACCATGTCTACAAAGTTTCCAAAGCTTTATATGATTTAAAATAATCTCTTAGAGCTTGGTATGATAGACTAAGTGCATTATTCTAGAAAATGGATTCTCTAAAGGCAAGATTGAAACTGCTCTTTTTATTAAAATGAAAAATATGATATCCGAATTGTTTAAATTTATGTTAATAATATTATTTTTAGTGCTACTAATGAGAATATGTGTAAAGAATTATTCAAGTGTATGAGTAGGGAGTTCGATATAAGGATAATAAAAGAATTTATCTTCTGTCTTAGACTCCAAATCAAGCAAATGAAGGAAGGTACCTTTATAAATCAAGTAAAGTACAACAAAGTACTTCTCAAATGCTTCAGAATGGATCAAGCTAGACCATTAGGGACACCTATAAGCATTATAACAAATTGAACAAAGATAAAGAGGGTAAGCCAGTGGATGTAAAGCCCTATTGAGGTATGATTGGTATCTTACTTTATCTTATCACAAGTAGGCCTAATATCATGTTTAGTGTTTGCTTATATGTTAGACTTTAATCCATCCCTAGAGAATCATATCTATTATCTGTTAAGCACATTGTTAGATACATATGTGGAACAGTTTCATTAGGACTTTGTTACTACAAAAATATGTTCTTTGACTTAATTGGTTATTTGGATATGAGTTTTACTAGTAGCCTTTTGGATAGAAAGAGCACATATGATACTTGTCAATTCTTAGGAAATGTATTAGTTTATTTGGTTTAGTTAGAAACAAACTTAGGTTGCTTTACCTACAGCAGAAGTTGAATACACGGAGGTTCGTAGTTATTAAGCTCATATCCTTTAGTTTTGACAATAACTTAAAGATTATGGAATAGATCCCACTAAGATACCGATTAAGTGTGATAATACATATGTTATTTATCTCACAAAGAATCCTATTTAAAAGTTTAGGATAAATTACATATAAATTAAATATCATTTCAATAGAGATCCTGCGGAAAATTTAAACATTGAGTTAGAATTCATTGATACATAATACCAATTGGCCGACATTTTTACTAAACCTATAAGTGATGATAGATTTTGTTCAATTAGAAAAGAATTAGCGATTATTGAAGGAAATTCACTTGGATAAAATAGTTTTTAAAGTTATTTTAAAGTTAATTTGAATTTCTATAATTTAATTTCATATCTAAAAACTTTAATATAAGTTTTTTGAACTAACTATAGTTAATTTTTCACCTAAGAGTTTGCTCCTTAGCTACTTGATTGGTCGATCAACACCCCTTAATGGTGAACCAATACTGTTAACTCTATAATATCTTTTCTTTCCCAAGAGTCTGGGAGAGTCTAGTCACATATACTGGTCAACCAAATACTCTAAGTGATTGACCAATATTATTGATCCTTGAATTTCTTTTAGTTACACCAACATTTGTTGAACAATAACAATCATTGGTTTATCAATATCATCCACTGGTTGACCAATATATCAAATTTCCTTAAAATATAAATGTTTGTCTTCTTCTTTCTTATTAATCACTCACACCTATCTCTCCTTTTCTACAAATCTCTTCACCCTTAGCCTCCATACCTGCTTTCACTTCAAATAACCCTCAATAACAAAACTTTTATGTGCTTCTACTATTTATTCCTTACCTATCTCCCCTTGTATTTTCTTGAGAAAGCCTATATAGGCTTCATCTCCTTTGGCATCATCTCCACTTCTCCAATGAGATTCAAGCATCCTTCTCACTCTGTTCAACTCCACAACGCTCTTAGGCGGTTTCTCCTTCCTCTGTCACACTCAACTCACTCTCCCAAGTAAACCTTAACCTTCCTAAATTTCAAATTTCCTATTCAATTGATGGTTCCTTTAGCTTTTCATCTTAATTTCTAATAAGAATGTGTCTGCCCATACATTCAATTTCATGAATTACACATTTAATTACAACAATTTAATGTATAGGTGGATTGGCATTTTAGAATTAGGAATTGCCTAATTTTGTGCGCATTGCATTGAATTTTTTAAAATTGGAGGATCCTTAGTTCAATTCATGACTAATTTATGCTTTCTTAACTCTCAATTGATTTGAATTTTATCAAAATAAAAAACTGTTATCATTTTTTCCACATGATAATTGGAACTTTCTACTTTATGCATTACTTTTTGAAATTGAAGCCTTCTTAATTCAATTTATCATTGGTTTAAGCCTATTTCGCTGTGAATTGCCTATCTTTATATTTAAATTTGTCAAATCAAACTATTTGATTGCTTTACCTAAATGATAATTGGGGACTTCTTATTTATACATCAATTCTCAAAATTAAATATTTTTCATTCAATATCACATTGTTTTAAGATTTTTTTTAAACTACAAATTGCATTGAATTGCATTTATTTTTTGTGAAACTTTTTTTATTATTTAGCCCAAATTCTCACTGTCTTATCAACTTACCCATTTCTGTGCTTATGTGCATATTTTGCTTATCTTCTCTCTGTTGTAGGCAATCTTTTTTACCTAGTCATTACTCTATCTCCAAACCTTTTTTTACACTTATCTTATAACTGACTCCCTATCTCTCTCACTCTCTTATGGCCAGAACTAAAAAAAAGCTTACTCCTACACTTAGGACTATCACTTGAGGTAAGTTTGCTTATAAACCATCTAGAATTCGTAGGATCTAAGAGAGATCGCTGATGCCTTCTCCTTCCATATCCACACTTAGTGAGGATAAGTATCTTAATACCGATTCTCCCGATAGCTGTATAAAAATTGTGTTGTCTCCTTTACCAATTTAGACCATTCAAGGATTATGGCATTGTTCGTTATTTCATTGATTAAGGGTAGGAATCCCTTCTTACCAAGACTTATTAATCCTACCAATGTTAGGTTATTCTATACCAATCTCCATCTTAAGGTGATTCATGGTGACACCTATAATTTCTACAAAATCCATGGCGTTGAAATCCACCTTACTTATGATCTTATCAATGAGATCTTAGGTATTCTATTCCTGAAAATATATTTTAACTGTCACGCCAAATACAACACTTGACTTTTAGTTTATGCTCAATCAAGTTAAAATCATTCCTAAGTTAGAACCCTATAAAGATGTCCATTAGAAACCCAATGATGTTTATGGCCTCAATATCATTCCTCATTTCTACCATCTTTTCATCAAATATATTTTTGTGTCTATTAGTGGCTACTTTACTTTTCTAGGCCATGTCGGCCTTTGATTTCGCTCTGCTCTTATGTTAGGAGAGGGTATTCATTTTGGTTTCTTTCATTTTTCAATATGGTCACTTTCCATCAAAACAAAAAAAGAAACAAACATTCCATATTCCCTCATTCTTAGCGTTATCTTCCACAACTTTCATATTTCTCCTGCGAGCTATGAGATTGAATTTGATTTCTTTTTTGCTTCTACTACTCTTAATCGTATGTGATATCAACTGATTAATGGAAAAATGACCGAACCACACCAATGACAACATCTCTAGCCTCAACACTTGTCCCAGTCTATGAGTCTTCGTCATCTGATGATGATCCCTATGGGCTTCTCTTGAGCAACACCAATGAGTTACCTACGGATGATGAGGACATCACTTTTTGACTACGTCATTGCTCTCCATTGGATGCTGATCTCGTGCCCATTGAGCATCATCTCATTATATTGCAAGAGAGCTTGATTTTTCCTAAGATATCACAATGTATCGCTTTAAGTGACTTGTACAGTTTGATTATGTCTCCTTTCTCCCCTCCAGCTAGTTGATTCTTTTTTATGTTTCCAAAAAAAAGGGAAAATTTTATGATATTAGAGGTAAGTGCTATAAACTTAAGAAGATACACTAAAAGAAAAGTAGGAATTAGCGATAGAAAATTACCGACGGAAATGAAATTGTTGCAAATTACTGACGGAAATCAATTTCTATCAGTAACATTGACAGAAAAAATTTCGTTTAATGCCGGTAGTAATATCTGTAGGTAAATATGAAGGGAAATCATCCCGACAAAATTTTGCAGACTTTAGCGATTATATAAAATTCCTGTCAGTAAAGAAGACGAGAATTATTAGCGGAATAAAAAAGTTTTTGAGTTTATCGACGAAAATTTTTCTGTCGATAAATTTCATCGGTAAATTTTGAAGGTAAATGTCATCGTCTACTTCAACTTTAGTATTTTAAAGTAAACCAAAACGATGTCGTTTGGTAACACTAAACGACATCATTTTGGTTTACATTTAACTCACCTAAAAGCTTCTCCTCCCCTCCCCCTACCTGCGTCTTCTTCTTCGTCTGCTTCATCTCTCCTCTTGTGCGATTTTCTTCTCTTTGGTTTCTCTATCATGGACTCCTTTTTTGTACGTCAGCGTTCTTCTCTGGCCACTGTCATCGTGTCCTTCGGTGGAGGTATTTTTACAGCCACTGTCATCTGTTTTTCATATATTGGATGAAAGTTAATTTGAGTATTTGATTACTTTCGTTTATTTGTGCATTCTGTGATTGGAAAACAATTTTAAAGTATAAATGTTAATGATAAAGGGGAACAGATCTGATATTGGTTGTGATGTTGGGATGAATTTCTGATGCATGTAATGTGTTTGATGAAATGCTAGTTATGTTGATGTTTATTATATAGGAGTGTTCTGCGTAATTTAAATTAATAGAAATCTATTCCTTTAAATGATGGGAGTGTTATAACTTTCATACAAGTGTGTATAATGAAAAAATGAATCATTCGTACATTGAAGAAATGATATCAGTTCTTTATTTTCAATTTTTTATGGTTTACTGTAGTATAGTGGAGCTTACGAGAGAGTGGTATTTTGGCCGTAAATTGGAAAACAAAAAATATAGCTTATTAAAAGTTAGGTTTTGGTTTTAGCGAGTGAAGGAGGTATAAAAGGTAAGTTATTTAGCTAAGAAAACAAAAAAAAGTTACTTTGAAACTATTTTCCATTATTCTTGATCAAGAGTTCACCATTCTTTGGAGAGAGAGGAAGAATTCAACAACTCTTTGGAGATTTTTAAGATTCAAGAACATAGCTTCTTTATATTGTTTTCTTTATTGTTTTTATGTTGATATTCTTTATGTGTTAATGAACTAATATTGATATAGATTTAGGTGAGAAAAACCTAGGATGTGATACACTCTAATTGATTCATTGGTTAAATGAAATTGTAGTTTTATTCATGCTTTTACATTTAGTAAATTGAAGGAGCAAAGGTGAAAGATTCATTATTAGATGATAAAAATTGAGATTTGGGAGTTGAGATATATGTTCAGATCATAAAATAAATAAAGAGAATCAAGTATGAGCTATTTAAAAGAAAGCCACAAGATCTTTTTAGATTAGGGTAAAATCTATCAGAGA
>JANIIA010000008.1:25738964-25755502 GCA_027478495.1 Erythroxylum alaternifolium
ATTTCAATTTAATTTGATGTGTGAATTTTGAAATGAAAATATGTGTATTATGGAGAATGATAATGTTATAAATGTCTAGTGCTATATATAATTGTGGTGTTGAGTTATTTTCTTTATTCAATAGGGGGTAAATATCATAAAAATAGAGAAATTTTTGTCGAAATTTTTATAAATTGTAGTTCAATTATAACATTTTATTCTGACGTAGGAAAAGTTTATGGGCAAGAGGCCTACACCCATTAGCTCTTTTTGCACACTCGCATTAAGAAGCATGTCGGTGTAACCTTTGTCAACACCTGATATAGAGAACTAAATATATGTGAAATTTATGATTTAATATTAATGCTTAATAATTATCACTTACTAACATTGACATTGCCTTCTGATAGGACCAAATACAAGAAAGCATTCAACGATAGTGTTAGCAGTCTGAAGATGTTGATGAGACTCAAACGTATCTTCATGCAGTGGGTGGTAGGGACTGTCATGAAAGGATATTCAACTTAGGTTTATTTGTGAACACATGTTATTTGCAATCCTCCATGTCCAGTACTATAGCATCTAGTAGGCCGTCCACACTTAATGGAGTATATGAGCTTCAAAGCACAGTACAGACTTTGGCAACTCAGTTACAACAGTCGATGGAGTACATAGCTCAGCTCCGTAATGAGGTGGATAAGTTGAAAGGGAGGGTAACACCTTATCGCAGCAATCGGAGCATCCGCGATCATCAAATGAATAGCACACTTGTAGTCATTTTGTATGAATTACAAATACTTATTATGTACAAAATAATTTTTATTATCAATTAAGATAATTTTTGCTTTATATCATCAATCAACTTTCTGTTTTAACAAATTAAATGTAGAAACAAATCAAAATATTATCAACAGATAACTGATAACTATATAAACTATGCATCAACCATAAGATTATCAAATAAAATTAAATGTAGGAAAAAATTAAAAAAAAATTTAGAAAATTTATCGACGAAAAAACAAAATTCATTGGTAAAATCTATTCAATTTACCGACGGACAACCAAATCGTCTGTAATGTTATCGTTAACCTACCAATGGAATAATCCTATCCGTCGGTAAATTTCTTGTCCGTCGATGAACTCATCGATGAACAGGATTTGTGTGTCGGTAAATTTATCAACGGATAGGACCGATCGAAACAATCTTTCCGTTGCTAAACTTACTGACAGCACAAAATAATCGTCGGTATTCACCGAAGGCAACACAAAATGTCCGTCGGTAAATTTGCGACGAAAAATCTGTGGTTTGTCGCAAATTATTATCTACGACTATTTCTCCGACGCCTTTGTCTAACGGTAAATTTCATCGCTAACATAGCTTACTAACCGAATGTGTGAGTTTTCTGTCAGTAATTTCCATCGCTAAACTTCATTTTTCTTGTAATGATAGTGTACGAAGTTTCAAAGGAGAAGTTGAAATTTGTAACCATTGAAATGAAGATAAAAACAAGAACAAAAGAAGATAAAGACTCATCAAGCTCATTTTTCATTATATATTATTTTTTGTAATCTTATTTTGTTAATTTGATGATCCAAAAGGATCACCATGTTTAAACATTTTGTTTCAATTTATTACATGAGTCTTTGCATTCATCAAGAGGTATTGAAGCTTTTGTTTTTAATATCAAAGTCTTTTGATCTTTTAAATAATCTTTGAAATACTTTCTGGGAAGTATTTTTAATCATAATGACATTAATCAAAATGTGTTTGAACATTTAAAGATGTTAAAATCATGTTTTTGAGGTGATTTGATAACTTATATAAATTAATGGTCAACTAATATAGGTTAAAGTCGTTAAATTTGAATATTTAGATTTTACTATAATATTGGTTGATGTATTGGTCAACTAATATGTCATATTAGTCTATTAGTATCTTTTACTAGTCAAATAGTGTTCCAACAGCTAGTGAAGCTAAAGCTTTTAATACATAATAGTCGATGAGTATAATATGTCAAATATATTTATTGTAATGGCTAGTTCTTGGCTCGAACGACTATTATGGGTTTCAAAATCCTATAAATAGGTGTTTTTTCATTGATTTAGCATCAAGTAGCATTGATTGTCTGATACACACATTTCTAAGTATTTTTTAATCATTTGAGCATTCATTATCTCATTTTGAGAGCATGAGCCATTTTGTGATTATCAATGTATCTAAGTTAGCAATTTTGATGATCATCTAGCCCCTTAGGCATACTCTTTGGTCGGATCAATTGCGGATGTCTCTCGCTTCTAGTGACAGTGTTAGAGTTGGAACTATTAGGGAACCTGGGGCTGTTGTGAACCTAATGTTGAGCAGGGCCAGTGATTAATCAGCAGCTGACTAATCAACATATGACAACTCCTTGTACGCAGAAGTGTACAGGCCACGTAGAAATTTGAGGGACCTTGGAGTTCTAGATTTACCTCCTCTAGGACTCTTAGGGTGGGATCTTAGGGATTTAGGATTCGTCTAGCGAAACTGTGATACCTGATGTATACAAAAAAAAAGTTAGCAATTTTGAGTTTTAAGCTATTTTTGGGGTTTGTGAACATTGTATTAGGTTTATCTTAAAGTGGTTTGGAGTTCTTCTATACCTTAAAAAGAGATTGAAAATAAGGTTCCTTTTTGCCAAAATAAAATATTGTACAAAGTTTATTCTTCGTCTTGAAAGAAAATTATAATGAACATCTAAGATAAGTCTTAGGAGTGGACGTAAGTAAAAATTGTTTGTTGAACCATTATAAATTGACTTACATTTCTCTTTTTTTATTCTTTATTTTATTGCTTACAAACATAATTGAATTCATTTACTTTTATTTCATTCTTGCATTTTTGATAAATTGTAAACATTGTTTTATAAGTTAGTATACTTCAATTCAAATCTTGAATTCATCCAATTCACTTGCCTCCTTTAGGATGCCATTAGAAAATAACAATAGTAATTATAACATAGTCTATTAGAAAAACAAAGTTTCAAATTTTATATCACGTCCCGCGTCAAGCCATGGGGTTACCTTATAATGAATTAGCTTGCATTCTTTTGTTTGGTGTCATCTTAGTTGGTAACAGCGGCGTCTAATACTGAAAAAAGACATGATAAGAGCGAGGGGCACCTCACCAGAGAAGGATACATAAAAGAAAATATCTAATGTCGAGTAATAGAAAAACTATATCCCGACAGCTAGCAACTAGAAAGGGACAATCACAAAAAGTTCAAGTTTTGACCCCCTAAGATAACCAACGTAAGGCAAAAACAATCAACCATCAGCCATCAACCATCAACCATGAAAGGACTGCAATAGAGGAACAGAAGCAAGGCCGTATCCAGCATCATGTCCAGAGAATTTGTATGTGAAATACAAGCAGATTACATGTTTTGGCAACAATACTGAAGGAGGGATGAGAAAATTATATATATATTTATATATATTTAACACTTAATATAGTGCAAACACGCTTGTTTCATTCAACAAGTTTTGAAACTTATTTAACACTAATTTATTCTATATGATCTAGACTTAATGCTTTTCCACCTCGAAACAGTAGTTTTCTTATCCAGTTAGTATAAAAAATCAAATTTACTAAACCTTAGGAAACAATCTCAAATCAAGGAAAGGAAGCATAGAGGTGACATCGTATGTACCTTGGAAACGGAAGTGAACGATGGTTATTAGATACGCTTTTAATAAGAAGTTGACACGTGCCCAACCGAAAAGTTTGCTTTCTTTGGTGGTTGCTCTTGACATCAAGTAGAAGTAGACATTACAATATTACACAGTAAAAAATCAGTGAAAAAAAGCTAATAATATAAAGTAACAACAAAAAGCGAGAGATAAAAGAAACAGTAACTCGATTCATATTATATGCTATTTACATAAAGAAAAATGCATATTTGAAGTAACGTCAGTGTGGTCACGGATCGGTGTGTATGGAGAGAAAAGGTGAAAAACCTGGACAATTATGGTCGTATACTGAGCAAAGGTCCTCCATGAAATGACATGAAGATAGATATATACACTGTACTATATACATAATATACATACACTAAAAATCTAATACGTAGGAAACGACACTTATTCCCAGGTTTTCCATTTCTTTCTTTGCACATGTTCACTTTATCTGTTTTAGGAGCCTTTGTAACGGTGCCCTTTCAGAAGTTTGTAAAGCTCCTAACCAAGAAAAGAAGAGTAGTTGAGAGAGAGAGAGAGAGAGACTGTACTTTGTGTTGTGGTCGTGTGAATGTTCGCGTGGATTTGGGTAACATAGCGAGAGAAAAATGGGAAGAGGGAGAGTTGAGTTGAAGAGAATCGAGAACAAAGTCAACCGGCAGGTTACATTTGCTAAGAGAAGAAATGGGTTACTTAAGAAAGCTTATGAACTGTCTGTTCTCTGTGATGCTGAAGTTGGTCTCATTATCTTCTCTAATCGTGGAAAGCTCTATGAGTTTTGTAGCAGTTATAGGTATTGTATATATCTTGATCTCTCTTTCTCTCTGTAAGTTAATATATGTGGCCGATGATAGGTTCATATACACCTTAACTGAGTTCACGGATGTTTATGTTTTATATGGATATATCCAAGATCTGTGTGTTTTGGCAACCTATTTGTTACTAGGAGCTACTTAGGGTTTTGGTCGTTTTCATGATCTAAGGAATGTTCCTTTCAAATTTTCTTGAATAGGGAGGTACAGCCTTAGAGCTGAAAGTACAGATTTATTTTTGTTTTGATTCACTTGAAGGTTTGAGTTTCTTACTGCCATTTATGAAGACCTAGTAGTTCTTTTTTTTTCCGTTATAAATTTATAATTGTCTTATTTTGCTAAATAAGTAAGGTTGGAAAACATGTTCCACCAATTGTTAATCCCTCTACAGAGAAAAACTTATATGGTTATATCGTTCATCTTTGCTTCTCTTCAAAGAGTAGCGTTATAATTTACAGACAACCAGTTGATCATTAAGTGGTTAGTAGGTCGTACTAATTACCTCATAAGGTTCTGGTTACTCCTGTCAAAGTAATGTCCAAGGTTATTAAACAGAGGTCACTGTTAAGATTCGGTGCAGGCGATGTGATGGTTTGCAGGCTTACATCTGCTGGATTTTGAGGGTGCAGCTACAAAACTGTTTCAAAGAGTGAGGCCTGAGAAAGAGAGAGAGGCACTGATGTTTGTGCTTCTATAAAGCTTCAAAACATAGCGAAATGTATTTATGATTGTTGGTTTCTTTCTACTCTCTTTAACAAAAACTTTATTCTACATTGAATGATGAAAAACACTGAAGAAGTGCATCCTGGAGCCCAAAATTCAACTTACACAAACCGAAAAGTTGGCATAAGAAGGAAAACTTTTAATAGCCTAATAAGGTTATTATTAAGTTGAAGCATATGCTCTATTGGTTTGGCTATTTCAATTTCTTGAAGGTTTAAACACTTAGCCGAGCTGCCAAACTCTCTGTCGACTGTACTAGGCATTTTGCTCTTATTTCTTTTTAATTTTTGGTCTATACTGTCTCTCTTCTGCTGTTAGCTTAAATAGCTTCCTACTTTATGCTTAGCAGAAAGGAAAAGAAGAAAAGAAGAAGAAACATTATCTATTTACTCTAGTTATCCACTTAAGAAACATATAACAATAAACTTACTTCAACTTGGAAATCCTGATTTGTCACAACCCTCACCGTGATTACCCTTTTCCTCTAGGCCCTGAATCACACTGAAGAGTGTAGAAAATTTATATATTAAAAGGAATCTAGGATTATTTAATGGTATTTTTATTTTCCCCTTAATTGGATTGATATATTAATAATAGAATGGTATTAAGAATACATGAATTAAAAGACATTGATGATTTAATTGTGAAATCTATGAAATTTTATCTCAAATTATCTATTCATATTAAATGGCTATATCTTAACTTTTTAAATACTAACTCTCCATACTATACGTGGTAGGTTAATCTCAACATTTAATTAGCTTCTTATGACATGATTAGTAATTAAACCGCACGAACTCATGATTACAACCTATTTAATGTGGGCACAAAATATTGGGTGGGGAAGGAAACTTTCGCAGTATTTGGCCTAGCGGATCATCTTTGTTGATATTCTCTCTTTCCTTGCTTGTCTCTTAGCATGATTAAGACTCTTGAGAGGTACCAGAATTGCAGTTATGGCGCTCTGGAAGCCAGCAGACCAGCGAGTCAACTACAGGTATTTAGTTTGGTAATTCAGTTAAATTGTTTGCTTTACTTTGCTAGATTCCTTAAAAGAAGGAAACAACCAAAAAAAAAAACTTCAATGCTTGTTCATTTTTTACATACATTGGAGAAGGTTATAATGCTGTTATTACTGGGAGACACTTAGTTCAAATGTTGTTATCTGCTAATTCATTCCGTTTTTTCTGAATCATTTACGGTTAGTTCTAGATAATATGTGAAGATTCAGGGTTAAGTGTAATTCTACAAAATTAATGATTCATGTGACATATTGAAGCAGCACAGCTACGAGGAATATCTGAAGCTCAAAGCTAGAGTGGAGGTCCTACAGACATCTCAGAGGTAAACTCTCTCCATGTCCCTATGCCACTGAAATCCGGAAGCTGTATTAGCTAATCAACATTGGATTTGCAATGTGATCATGTCACAGTTAGTTGATACTTTGTTTTGAACAGGAATTTCCTTGGGGAGGAATTGGGACCCTTGAATTCAAAGGAGCTTGAGCAGCTTGAGCATCAATTAGAGGCATCTTTGAAGCAGATTAGGTCAACAAAGGTACTCATCTCCTAGAATATATTGCTATATGTACTGAAAATCCCAGTCCTTTAACTAGATTCAGAAGCGTCTACTTTAGCAGAAGTAGGATTTTCAGACATTTTATCTACTGAAACAAATTATAGTTATATCTTGGAAATTAACCAATAACATGTAAATTGGAGAAATGCCTTTTTTACATGGTAGGGACATAATTTTCTGTTCTTTCCATATTTGAGTACTTGATAGAACTATTCTGGTTGAAATATATAGTTTATTGAAAATCTCTTCAAGCCCTATATTTAGTCACATTTGGCAATAATAACTCGGAGAATAAATAAAAAGTTTCCTGATTAAATTCAATTTTGCTATCTAAGTCTAATATATAACTAAACATCCTCTATAAATAGCCCACATCCCTATTAAACTTTCGACTAATTCAGTAATTCTTAAGAATATTAATATCTTAAAAGATGATTAGAGATGCTTACATCATTCAATATTCAAGAAAGAAATTTAAGAAACTCCGCACACCGCAATCTCCAGTATTGTTGCCCTTATAGTTGTGTACTTTGTTTAACATACAGAGGCAGGAAAATATACTACTTAAGAACTCACATTTACTCTTCCCTGCCGTCCTTTTCAGACCCAATTTATGCTTGATCAACTTGCTGATCTTCATAACAGGGTAGGTCTCCCTATGCATGTCTGTTATATATGTGCAAATTTACCTTTTCTTCCCCTTAAATGTATACGCCATATCCGTTCTTGAATCATAATGTTACATTCTTATTGGAGCAGGAACAACTCCTACTCGAAACCAATAAGGCTTTAAGGAGAAAGGTATTAGTAGTTTCCACTTCAATCACATGTGTTCCAAGTTACTTTTTTTTTGGTTGTTTTTGGTTAAGCTTTTGTTGTGATAAATAGTAGCAGTAGGAATATCTGTCCCTTTACAAAAGTTTAAGGTAACCCTAACGCATATGCATGGATCGAGGATTAGTGCAGGATTTATATGTATATATTTAGGTTTTCTGTAGTTGCAATTCTCAAAATAAATTTTGTTGTACCCTTTTTTAGTTCAACAAAAAGGATAATTTTGTCTTAGTTTCCATCAGTTTGAAGAAACAAATACACCAATTCCAGTTCGACTAGCATGGGAAGCAGGAGGACATAACATTCCATGTACCCGTCTCCCAAGTCAGTCAGAAGGCTTCTTCCATCCACTAGGAGGAAGCTCCACTCTGCAAATTGGGTACTCATCAGGATGAAACCCTTAACATTCGAGGGTTTCCAGTTTTGTTCTTTTTTAAAGATATTGGTTGAAGATTCAAAATTTTCATTTGGTGCAGATACAATCCTGTGGTTGAAGACGATGTTAATGTTCATGGCAATCCTCAAAATGTCAATGGCTACATTCCCGGGTGGATGCTCTAAATTGAGGGTTTTTTTTTAGCCACTGGAATTTATCTCGCTACTTATTTCCTCTCTTTTCATTTATTTTTCTTTTCCTTTTTTTTGGGATGTGCTTTATATTATAATGTCAGGCTTTATATTATGTTCGAGGACAATAAGCGCATGCTTCTACTATGCAGTGATTAGAAAAAGGACATGACAGCTACTGTTCCCAACATATGGGATTTAATGTACGGCTTCCATGGTTTTTTTTGTAAATAAAATTCTGAAATATCTGTGATAAGTGTTTCAAGCATTCAGTAAAGCATAAGAATACTGTAAACAAGTGAATGTTGATTGAAGTCTCTCCATTCAATAATTATTTTCCTTTTTTATATATTTTTATTTTTTAATAGGGCAATCAAACTCAACATTTACTTTTTTTTAAACTCGTATGGGTTAATTTGAGATTGCCTTTTACTAATTTCTAACATTTTAAACTAATTTTCGAAGGAACCTCATGCTCTCTAATCGGTTATGTAATTTTATATTTTGGGAACATTAACATTACGTAGGACTCAAAGTTTCAAAGGATTAAGTTTAATGGTTGATTGAGTATATTCTTCACATCAATTTTATGAATTTTAAATTTCTTGTAGATAAGGGGGTGAACTTTATTTCCTTTATTTTTTTTAATATATTATGGATCTATTACTAATTTTAAATACTATTTTCTTGTACAAGATTATATATATATATACACCTTTCTTTGTAATTTGATTTATTTTTAAAGAACTTTTATAGATTAATATTATTAAAAAAAGATCTTTATATTTGATTCAATAATTCTATAATTTTTGTTAAATTTTTTGCCATGACTGATAAGGAACATATATATTATATATAATTAATTTTTGTCAAATCTTTTTCAAAAAATTAAGTAAAAATTATAAGACTATAAAAATAAGTATGAAAAGTTTTTAATATTAAATTACAAGATTTTAAAAAATAAATAAAATTATATAAGAATTGTTGTATATGTTTTATATTTTAATTGTACCCAACAAATACACTTGAAGTCAGCCTTGTACCAAGCTTTTACGTTGATGTGGTAGCAATAGGCAACTAGCGTTCAAGTTCTTGAAGAGAAGCAAAGTCATGCTTGACACTTACACACAACTTAATGAAATTTGTATGAGTTTATGCTCGGAAATGAAACACCTAACAAAGGTCTTACACAATATATTATTTTTCACAAAAATAATACCATACACTTGAATATAGCGAGGATTAGGTCTCAGTCTTTGGCATAAGCAAAGTGATAAGGATAACTAAAGTCCATATCTATTATAACCATCATTATTTGCTTTGTTATATATTGTGTATCTAGATTGGTACTTATCCTACATTTTAGATAGAAATTATCCAGACTTATCCTATAGTTTTGTAAACTCTATATATGCATCTTATGCTTAACATGAATGAAGCGTATTTGCCTTTCTAAATATCTTTTATATGGTATCAAAGCTTTTTGTAGTCTAACAACCTAAGAAGCTATAATGTCTATTGAGGGAACTTTTGTGTCTTTTTCTTCTTTTTCTTCATCAACTACTTCTCATATTTCAGCTCTTCCTTACATCACACATTAGTTGTCTATCAACTTAAATTCTACCAATTATCTCTTTTGGAAGGCACAACTTCTACCTCTTTAACATAGATTTAGCAATATATGTTGATGGCACCTAAACAGCACCACCTCAACAAATTAATGGTTAATTAAATCCAACTTATCATGACTGGTATAAACAAGATCAATTATTTCTTAACTGGATCATTGGCTCTATCATGAGAGCCTTATTCCTCAAGTTGTTGGTGTTCCCAACACTTATGCTACATGACAAAAATTAGCCAATACTTATGCTTGGGGTTCTAAGGCATGGGTACGAACCAGTAAAGCAACATTCTTTAAGCTAACAAAGGAACATAGTGAATCTATTGCTTAGTACACTTAACTAGCAAAAGGAATGTTTGATCAGTTGGCAACACTTAACAATCCTATTATGGAGGATGATTTGGTTCAGGTTTTTATTAATGGCTTAGGTCTAGCATATAGACCCTTTGATTGGTCTCTTGAAAATTGTTTAGATGTCATTCTTTTGAGGATTTATATGGATTATTGCTTAGTGAAAAGGAGAATCTTGTTATTGAAATAGATGCAAAGCCACTTATAAAATCTACAGCTCAATATGTGAATTCAACTGTCAGAGGATATTCATCTCTTAGTAGAGGAAGAAATAAAATGATGACATATGGTAGAGGATATTCCAATGTTAGTACCTTTTTTGGTGGAAATTTTTTATCTCCACATGAGCTTCCTCACAATTCTTACATAATTGGCAATTTGGTGGATAATATTTATTGTCATAACTGTAACACATTTGGTCATATGTTTAGACAATGTCTCTTACCAAATTGTAGAGTTACCAACCCACGACAGCAGAACTTAGACTAGGTCAAACCGACTTCTAATCTTGTAACATCAACTATGCAATCTCAATCTTGGATCCTGGACACTAGAGCAACTCATAATCTTACTCCTGATTTAGAAAATATTATCAATCATAATTAATATTATGGTCCTGAAGTTGTCAAAATCGATAATGGTAAATTCCTTCTTATCTCTCATGTTGATTCATCTTTTTGTCAATCTTCGAATAATTCTTTTCAACTTCATAATATCTTATACGTTCCTTCTTCTTGCTAGAATTTATTATTTGTTTCTAGTTTTACTAACGCTAGTAATGTTTCTATTGAATTGTTTCATGATTAAGGATATCCACACGAAAGAGCTACTTCATTTAGGCCAAAATGATAATGGTTTATACTCTATGTTCTTAAAACCCATTCGACAACCTCGTAGTCCATTTACTGTAATGACTTCCACTCTAAAGCAGTGGCATTCACATTTGAGACATGAAAATTATCAAATAGTTTGACAAGCTCTTCAGCAATATAAAATTCCTTTTATTTCTCCTAATAAATCGAGTTTTTATCATGCTTCTAGTATTGGTAAGAGTCATAAGTTGCCTTTTTCAGTCTCTCATTTTAAAGCTAATAGTCCACTTGATTTTATTTGTTCTACTCTTTAGGGTCCATCTCTTGTTTCTTCAGTGAATGGCAACCGATATTATTTACTATTTTATGATCATTATTATAAATATTTTTGGATTTATTTTATTAAGTATAAATCTGAAGTGCTTAGCATTTTTATCAAGTTTGTCATATTGTTGAAAAATGTTTTAATCGACAAATAAAAAGCTTTCAAGTTAATTAGGGAATGGATATCAAGTCTTGCAATGATATTTACCTGAAATTGGAATAACTCAAAGCATCGCCTATCTTAAAACTACAGAACGAAATGGATGTGCAGAAAGAAACCACCGACATATTATAGGAGATTGGTTTGGCTTTACTTCAACATTCCTCCATTCCCACAAATTATTGGAGTTATGTTGTTAATGCTACAGTTTACATAATAAATTGGTTGCCTACACTTATTCTTTCTCATTCTAATCCATATTTTTTTTTTCAACAAAGTCCTGATTACAATAATTTGCATGTTCTGGATGCTTATGTTATCCTTAGTTACGACCTTATACTCTACATAACTTAGCACCTTGTCCCAAACAGTGTGTTTTAATGGGATATAGAAAACTTCATAAAGATTTATATTGTCTTGATCTTGAATCTAAAAGGTTTATTATCTCACATCATGTTGTTTTTGGTGAACAAGAGTTTCCTTTTTCCAAATCTTCAATGCTGAGTTATAGTGTTCAAGATTATTCGACCTCACCCACCATTACCTCAGACCTTGCCTAATGGAAGAACCTTAACCAATTCCAACTTCTCAAAAACACCTTTTACTATAAGGACAATATCATCAACCCCACCTATAATCCATGCATCAATACATCTCAACCCCATGCCATACCCACTATTAATGTCCCTTTTATTTCCTTAGCCAACACACTTACACCACCTATAAACCATCCATTCATGTTTCCTAGTCCCACCACAACACCCATCATTGATAATTCCTTAGCTGTACATATACATAACCACATAGCTCTTCTATAGCATCATCTAAATTGCCTTGAACTTATACATATACATCATCACCTCATCGACATTGTACAATTACCAGGTCTCAAACTGGTACTCTTAATGCTCATCAATTTTTTACCTCCTCTAAAATTGAACCTTCAACTTATAAATGAGCCAATAAATCTGAAGAATGGAGACAAGCAATGAAAGAAGAGTATAACCTGATGATCCATAACAATGTTTAGGTTTTAGTGCCTCCTTCGTAAGCTAGTTATATAGTTGGAGGCAAATGGGTATATCGTATCAACCAAAAGCCATATAGTGCGGTTGATCGATACAAGGAGCATTTAGCGGCAAAGTGATTCAATCAACGACCAGGTGTAGATTACATGGACACTTTTAGTCTAGTTATTAAACTTTCCACTATCTATCTTTTATTATCGTATTCCTTATTTAGTAATTAGGAGATTCGATAATTAGATGTTTCTAACACCTTTTTGAATGGTTCATTTGATAAGAATGTCTTCATAGAACAACCGCAAGGGTATGCCCTACATATCCAAACTATGTTTGTAAATTACAAAAATCTATTTATGAATTGAAATAGACACCTTGATAGTGGTTTAAGTGTTTGTTGAATACATTGATCAACCTTAGTTTCAAGGTTTCAAAGACTAATACCTCTCTCTTTATCCTCCATCATGGTTTAGTTCAAGTTTTTTTGTTTATTATTAGTTAATGATATTATTATCATAGGAAAAATAGTCATGTGGTCACAAGACAATTCAATCTCTCCAACAATCCTTTGCACTAAAGGATTTAGGATGTCTTTATTACTTGTTGGGCATGGAGGCACATTAGACTTCAGATGGTTTATTACTCATTCAATCTAAATATATAAAAGTTTTGTTGAACAAAACTCATATGGAGGATGCAAATAGTGTTGTTACACCAGCTTGTGACAAAGTAAAATTGAGTATTCATGATGAGACTTCTTTTTTGGACACTACTCTTTATTAAAGTATTGTTAGAGGCTTGCAATGCCTCTATTTAACTCATCCTGATATTTGTTATACACTCAACAAGGTTTTTTAATTCATGAATTCACCTACTAATCAACATTGGATAGTAGTTATATGAATACTTAGATATCTTCTTAGTACTATTGATCATGGCATTTTGTTAAGATGCTCAAGTTCTTTTCATATCAAAACTATAATGACTCTGACTGGGGACGCAACGTTGATGTTCGTAAGAGTACTATAAGCATTGCTATTTATGTTGGTAACAATTTAATATTATGGGGATTAAGGAAACAAAGAATGGTGCCTAAATCATTTACAAAGTTAAGTATTGTGCTATTGCTATTGTTGTAATAGAGTTACAATGGTTACAATCAATTGTGCAAGAAATTGGTATTCCTTCGACATCCTTTCCTATTTTATAGTGTGATAATTTAGTGCTACTTATCTCACTATTACACCTATTTTCCATACATGGTCTAAAGATTTGGAAATTGAATTTCATTATGTGCATGATGAAGTTGCTAACAAAGAACTTCAAGTGCGTTATATTACAACTACCAATCAAATGGCCGATGTTTTAACCAAATCATTATCAAAGCATCGTTTTCATCATTTAAAAAACAAGCTAACTGTCTTGCCAAGACTAGTTCAACTTGCGGGAGGGTGATAAGGATAACTAAAGTCCATATCTATTGTAACCATTATTGTGTATTGTGTATCTAGATTGATATTTATCTTATAGTTTAGATAGACATTATCCAGACTTAATCTTACATTTTTGTAAACTCTTGTAAACTCTATAAATGTATCTTATGGTCAACATGAATAAAGTGTATTTGCCTTTCTAAATATCTTTTATAAAAGAACCCTTTTAGCAGTATTCTACTTATGCACCCACTTTGAGTGTAAATTGCAGGCAATGTGGTTAAATATGGAGATAGATATATATTAAAGTATAATTCAACTTCTTGTGTATCTAAATTTGATGATTCTTTTGTTAGTATGTTAATTTTTGACTATATATAACATGGTCATAATGTTATGCTTAAAATAATTTCTTATACTTATTTCATTTAAAAGGAAAAAGAGTGGTGTGTGTGTGTGTGTGTGTATAATATATATCTTACAATTTAAAGATATTAAATAATGAAAACATTATTATATAAAAATCCTTATTAATTTTTATTCTTAATCGATGTTGAAATTTAACAATTTAAATATGTCCTCCACACCCCCAAAAATAAATATCGTAAAAGTAAAATTTGCATGAACGAATATCTACAAATGTCGATTCAGAAATGACTTTAATACTATATTAAGAAGCCATTTAACCCAAAAGTTTAGAGTAATAGGTGAGTTTGCTATAATTGAAAATCAATCCCAAGAGCTTAGCTGATGGTGAGGCCTATTAAATGGGTGTATGTAAATTAAAAATCTCCCTCACGACCCAATTATAGACAAACATGATATAGTATAAATCCACCAATAAAAACTCTTCTATTATAAATTCAATCCCAAATTTAAGTTGATGGATAAAGCTTATTAAATGAATTATATATGATTTAAATGTGTTTAAGAACCATCCCACTTTAAAGTTGATAATGAGACCTATTACAAGAAGTGTATATAATTTTAACACATTTAATATGGATAAAAAACAACATATCATAAATCCAACAATATGAACATAATATATAATAAAATCATTATAAATGAGGATGACATACTTTAATTTTGTGATTATCTTTTAAAAGTAATTCGTGATTATTTTGGTCACATAAAACTCTAATATTATGTAAATTTTTTCATCAATCTTCATTTTAGGAGGAAAAAATAGTTCATATATGAAAAATATTTTATATTAGCATTAAATTATAAAAAAATTCATATATATAAATTCTTATTAATTTATATTGGTAAAGGACGTTGGAATGTAACAACTCTAAAACTTGTATAACATGATATGATAAAATCACAAGCTTATTAGTAATGTATATGAAATAGAACATATTCTATCAACTATGAAATCACATAAACTTCTATAGTAATTAACATTAATTTGTATCTTGTGAAGATTTTTAAAAATAGGATACGCTCCTCATTGGATTTACTCCATAAGTATGCATTTGCATGTAATTTAATATGATTGTGAAAATATAACTTTTTGAAATATATAATGTTGGAAACATCATCTAGTACAATTGTCAATAAACAAAGAGAATCAAGCACATACAATAAATCAATTACTTTATAGAAACATCTTTTAACATTTCTATATTTAGGCTGCATAAAAAAATATTACCTAAAAAATGCAAATGCCTAAATTATGTAATTACAGAAAACAAATTCTTATCTCCACCATCAACAAATATGTAGCCTAATTTGCATTAGATGATTCTTCTATATGTATTATATTGTCGTTTCCTCTTTTGTCGTCTCAAAACTTGTTTGAGGTGAGCAAGGACGAGTGTATCTTTGCCAAATACATTTTGTTCTCTTATTCAATTATCATAACTGTTGTATTTTAACGGCCACAGTAACCACTTGAGAAGTGGATAACTGAGTGCCCAGATACTTCCTTATTTTTAGGGAATCAGTTAAGAAGATAACTGTAAGTGGAAATCCTATTTAAATGGACTAAATGGGATTGCAGAAGGTTAACACTTTCATACACTGAAAAACCCTAAAATCTTTATATATCGTATCTCACACAGATTGGCCATCGAAGTGATCAAGACTTGAGGTGTGATATTTACGTTGACTCTAGTAGCCACCGCAGTTGGAGATAGTGTTCGTGACCCTGGAAATTTACGTAGGCAGAAAGCATCATAACGATTTATTCGCTTCCACATCAAGCTTAGTGGTCTAACCAGATTAATACCTACAGTGGTATCAGAGCTTAATTATGTTTTAGGTTCTGCATCATTTTAGATTAACAATCAGTTTGTTATTATTCTATTAACAATTAGTTTGTTAATTGAATTGCAATTATATAATAAAGCACGTAATCTGTTTATGATATAATAAATACATTCAGTATATGATTAATTTTCGATTACATGATTAGTATGTTATTCAAGCTCACTTTGTGTGACTAAATGCTTAAACCCAGCCATCTAAACCTAGATCTGTTAAATCCTACTTCACTTCGTACAAAATTTTTTTTGTACATACCCATCACGAAGCATATCTCTACCGATTGAGAGAAGTGTTGGCCACGTGGATGACATCGTCAGTCATCTCTTCAGCC